>VDFB02000019.1:22006552-22606552 GCA_007258455.2 Sequoia sempervirens
TCCAAGCCTTCTCATGTTCCAAACACAATCGTCATGCCTCTAGAAAATGTGTGCACCAAGCTAGGAAGAGAATTGATGCTTAGATGAGCTCTTATGAACAAATTCGAGCCTCTATTGGCATCCCTTCTATGACTGTAATTTTATTTTCAGAATGTTGCAGATTATATTAGACCTCTCCTTCAATGCTCAATGCCATATGAAATGCATAAATCGTTGCTAGGATGAAGTGCAAAAGATCTCAAAATCGAGCTCCACAAAATTGGCTTTTGGCCATTAATTTTGTCTCAATGAGATGACTGAGTTATCACCTCCTCAATTTGCAACCCTTCATGAGATATTTCACTCCCTCAGTTATGCTATCAATAGGAAGTTTTTGTTTCCTATGATCAAGAAGAAATCTGCAAAAACCCTTGGCTCTACAAGATGAATTGTTAAATATCAATTTCAAATCTAGATGTTTGCAAATGAGTCCTTGATATCTTTTTATACTTTCTTGTGAGAGCACAAACACTTTCCTTGCCAATGTGGGATAAAAGATAAATTCCCTTTTTAATTTTATTTTAGTGACTTTATGAAATAATATTTTATTTAATCACTTTAATTAAATTAATTAATTATAAAGTCACCTTTTAATTTGAATTTATTTGATGACACAATAAATAATTAATTTCTCCTTATTTCACCACTTAGCCTTCGGAAAAAGAGGCTAAGACATCACATTGAGAAGGCTACGAAAATGGGGACATTACAGAAATGCAGTCTTTACGTCCATTTGATGTAACTTCTAGCCTTTAGCGGATGCAATAGCAGTAATTGTCTTGATAGAAGTGTATCAAGCAACAAGAGCAAATGTTTCCTCATAATCTATTCCCTCCTTTTGAGAGAAGCCTCTAGCCACAAATCTTGCCTTGTGTTTCTCAATGCTACCATCAGCTGCATGCTTGATCTTGAAGAGCCATTTTGAAGACATTACTGATTTCCCTTCAGGTCTATGAACAACATCCCATACATCATTCTTAATGATGGACTAATATTCTTCTGTCATTGCATCTCTCCATACTTGCTGGTTGGATGCCTCCTCAAAACTAGAAGGCTCAGAATCAATGATGTGCTCATCAATGCCACATAACCTGGAAACTTTTGTAGTCTCTTGCTTTCCCTAAAGGTGCCTCGAGGAGTTGCATACTTTTTTGCCTCTTGCATAGTTTGTCAAGCCCATAGAGGTCTCTTCCAACCTACCGCAATGTCTCTAGGCCCATCAGTTGGTTCTATAAGATCAACTGGATCAATAGTCTCGGCTGGTTCATTGGACTCCCTCTGAATGTCAGGAGTATGATCAGGAGATATGTCCATATCCTGAGGAGTCTCCTGCTCTTCACTGTCTATCTCCATGTAAGACCCTTTAAATCTTTTGAAGGCTACTTCCTCTTCGAAGGAAACATCCCTGCTGATCTCAATTTGTTTTTGCCCTGGAATATAGACTTTGTAGGCCTTTGAAGACTCACTGTATCCCACGAATATACTCTTCTTGCCTGAAGGTTCTAGCTTTGATCTTTATCCTTAGGTATATGAATGTAAACAGGACAACCAAAAATTCTTAAATGACTAACCTCAGGTTTCACACTTGTGAAGGCCTCTTCAAGAGTCATGTTTCCCAATATTCGATGTGGGCTTCTATTTTGAACATACAGGACGATTCTGGAAGCTTCTGCCCATAGGGAAGTCTATAAATCTTGATCATGAATCATAGCCTTGGCTGCCTCAACTATGGATCTGTTCTTTCTTTCGACACTCCATTTTGTTGAGGGTTGTACGGAACACAGAACTCGCTCTTGATCCCTGCCTCAATGCAGAAATTACGAAAACCTCCAGAAGTGTATTCTCCTCCATTGTCTGATCTCAGAACTTTAATCCTTTTCCCGGACATGTTTTCAACTTGAGCTTTGAATTCTTTGAATCTATCAAGTATTTCTTCTGACTCCTTAGATTTCAAGAAGTAAATCCAAGTCTTCCGAAAATAATCATCAATGAAAATCACATAGTACCAAAATCCACTCAAAGATGCCACAGACATTGGACCACATAAATCAGAATGAACAAGATCTAAAATTCCCTTGATCTACTGTCACTACTATGAAAGGGACTCTTGATATTCTTACCAAGTGCACATCCTCTACAAATTCCATCGTGCTCCAGACCAAGCTTAGGAAGACCAGTAACCATCTTCTCCATGTATGGAAGGGCTCTAAAGTGTAAGTGAGCAAGTCTCTTGTGCCATAGCTCACTCAAACTGATAGTGTCGTGCAATAAAGCCTAGACTGGACGAATTGATAATCTGTATAAGCTCTCCTGACGAACGCCAATCACATGAGTTGATTCTATGCTAGAGTTCTTAGGCCATGCAAGAACTTTCCCTTTAGAAAAGGCAACCTTGTACCCTTTGTCCTCCAAAGCTGAAATGGAGACAAGATTTCTTTTGATCCCTGGTACAAACAAAACATCACTCAAATGAAGAGGAATACCTAAATCTAGCTAAAGAGAAGTGGCCCCAACTCCTTTTAGGGAATAACAACTTGAAAGTTAGTCTCTTTCTCTACCAAGTCTGAAAGATGCTCTCGATATCCTATAATATGTCGTGAAGCACCACTATCAATCAACCAAGTGTCACTGTCAGTTGGAACATTGCTTGAAAGAGCGGAGATGAATAGAAATCCCCCTGAATCGTCTCTAGATTCCTTTTGAGGTGACACATCATCAACATCTGCAGTAGAGGTGTGTTGCTTTGGCTTGGATATGCAATATCAAGCATAGTGACCATACTTGTCACACCTGTAACATTGAATGTGAGAGAGGTCCTTCTTCTTCTTTGGTTCTGGAACAGAATCTGATTTTTTATCTCTATTCCTCTTGAAATTGCCTCTTTTCTCTTCTCTTCCTTTTCTTCTGGAAGCTTGAGCAATAAGGACATGACTTTCTTCATTATGAGAATTTCGCCCATTTCCTCTTGCTGCCAACCTGGATTCTTCTTGAATACAATCAGCTCGAAGACAATCAAACTTGGGCAACTTAGATCTCCCACTAATGCTTTGAATAAAAAGTTCCCAAGATTGAGGAAGACCATTTAGTGCCAACATAACTAGTTCTCTATCTTTGATTATGTCTCCAATGGTGCATAGTTGATCTCTCAACTCAGCAATCTTTATGAAGAAGGAGATGACTGAATCTCCTTTAGCCATTTTTATATGATGGAGTTGTTGTCTCAAAGCAAGGGCTCTACTGGTATTGTTGATCTTATACAATCCTTGTAGAGCCTCGAACATATCTTTGGCTGTCTTCATCTTGGAGATAATCGGCACTAGATGATCCTTCATGGAGTCTATCATGATCTTTCTAGCCTTCATGCCATTCTTCTTCCATTGAATTTTCTCAGCATCATCAGATGGCTCGAGCACATTATTTTCCACGAACTCTAGAAGATCATTTTCTTCTAAGGCAATAAGAACTCTGAATTTCCAAGAGGTGAAATTTGATGCACCATCAAGCCTATCTTTGACCATGACTTCATTCACCATCTTCGTTTCTTTGATAGACTACCCTAGATAAAGAGATGACTTGGCTGCTTAAACAAATTTAATCGGATCTTGCTTAAACCCGCTCTGATACCATGTTAGTTTTAGACCAAATATGTAAATAAGCAGAAATATAACACACTTAGCAAAGAACACAATGAATTACCCTGGGAAAACCCTCCTTCTCGAGGGAGAAAAACCCAGCAAAATATATCTCTTATATATTGAATAAATAAGAGCAGAAATTTGCTTACAAGCCAGGCCCTACTCAAGGTCGAATTGATACAATGAATAATAGCACCTCTCCTTGATGCAAAAAATACGAAGAAAATATGTTTCTCCTTGAAATCGATCTGCTGCTACAAGATGATGATCTACTGCTACAGGTGCAAACTTCTTCTTGAAAGTACAAATTGGAATGAATGATTGTGATGATCAAATGAGGTATCTTCACCTCCTTTATATACAATGATTGTCAACCTCTTCTCTAGGTCGGCCTCCATGAAAAATAGAAAATATAAAATATTTATTTGTTCATCAAAAGGCCGACCTGCCTTGAACATTATTTCATTTTAAATTTGAGAGAAAAATATCTCCCACCGCTATAAACATTAACATGAACTCGGTAAAGTTTTTTCCATTTCTTTATATGCTTTTGCAATTATAGTAAGCAAATTTACGAATCTCACCAATATCTTCTCTACTGGTAAGCCACCCATATGCTAGGTGTCAAAAACTCTATGCAATTTATCCTCCAAGAAGGCTGGAAGATAAAATTAAGTTGGTTATGGCCTATTGTAAGCTCAAAGATTGCATACTTTGCACTTTTCATTTTATGTTTATGCACTCATATTAGTGTCTTCTGCCTTTGTCATGTTTAGGGCTTTATTTTGACCATTTATGTAATGTCCCCTTTCTAGCTAGTGGTTTTGGAGTTAGAGTTAGCCTATGACTACGATTCTCGTAGGCTAGAGAGATGTTTAGGGGACCCATTTGGGGAGATTCAGGCTCTTCAATAGGCTTGATGTTTCATTTCGGCTTATTCAACTTGATGATCTAGTATTTGGTTGGTCGTTCGAAGGCATTTCAGGAGTTCACCATTAATACTTGCTATTTAAAGTAAGTAATATCAAGCTCAGTGGCGGCACACCTACAGTTGGTAATGGTGACGGGACATTCTCAAGAGATTATTGCTAGACTTTTGCCAAGAGTTATTGAATTATTAAGTCACATTACTTTAATGATATTCTTTTACTAAAGTGACTTATTAATTTAATGTTTTGAAGTTACTTTGGTAAAGTACTTTATAACTTGGCCATTATTAAAGTAATAAAGTGACTTTATTGAAAGAATACATTTTAAGTCACTTTATTAATATTTAAGTGAAAGGGGACGCTTTTCAAGACAAAGTTAAATTAAATCATTTAATGGCCAAAGTGAAGCGTTGGATTTGAGAAGGCAATAATTGTTATTTGATTTAAAAGTCAAAATTTCCACGATTAGGGTTTAGGGTTTGGAGGTGAATAAAAGAGCAAAGAGAAATCACTTTTCATCATCCAAGTTTATTATTCACAATTATGAGAGTTGAGCAATAGATTTGCAAGTATGAAGTTTCAAGCTGATCAGAGGATGAAAACCCTCGGTTAGGACAGGATCTATAGGCGTGAAAGACCGTCTAAGGATTCTAGATTGAATGGTCTCAATCAGAGGGCATTATCAGATAGTGTTTTCATCAGCAGCTTTGAAATAAGGGTTTGAGTTAAATAAATTGTGGATCAGAGCTTCCAGAATTGGCATGTGGGAATTCATCTTCTTTGCACTCTTGCCTGGCGTCATAGAGACCATCTTTTGCAAGGCATACCAAGGCAGATTGAACACCATTGCAGGCCGTACAGTTTGCAATCACAAATCAGGTTTCCAACGCAGAGATTTACATCCCTTTTGAGGCATGTGGGAGTTCACAAAGGCCGTACAACTGCAAGAGGGGCACATGGGAGCTCTAGGAAGTGAAACACACCTATTTGGAGGTTGGTCACAGTCATAAACAGGGCATCCAAGCTCAATTAGCAGATCAGCAACCATTCCATAGTGAAGTTGTCAATTTCACAGATTGATGTCTGGGTTATGAGTCAATAAATGCTAGTTTTAATAAATCAGAACTGTAGTGTTCAAAATCAGCAAATGGGTATGTTTTAATTGTGTTTCAAATCAATAAAGATTACTAGTTCTCGTTCATGTATGCAATTTCCTTTTCATTATTGTGTTTTTGCAATTTCTTCAATTTTCGACACTAAAAACAAAAAAAAATCACAATTCAAACAAAAACAAAAAAATCAGTTTTGAAACCCAAAGGGGACATCATAATTTCTTATATAAGACCACCCGTGTTTAGCTCTTGCCCTACCATGATTTAATTACTGACTTTATAAGCGTAATTTTTCTTAAAACCTAGTGTTAAAACTTCAGATGGATAACCCATGCTAGTACCTGCAGTTGAATTATGTTTATGATGCATACAATCATGTATATGCTAACATGTATCCAGTGTGCTTTGTTTGAGCTTATTTACATTCGTACATCAATGCTACGGTTAATAGAGTGATGCTTGGCTAGTGTGCTACCATGTTAAATGTTTGTGAAATTGACCAAGAAATCATTCATGCTCTAATTAAATGATTAATTGAGATTAGTGGATCTGATTATGTCATAATTTGATTTTGTAGTATGCAGATAAATTATTACGATGATATGTGTTGTGGATATATGAGTTGTGATATTATACATGTTATATTTCCATGCTGATATGTTTGCTAATAGTTATTTTGACTATATTGCATTACGGGATTTGATGTGCCCATTGAGAGTGCAAGGTATATTAACATGTATTATGACCAATAGGATGGCATGTGGTGTAGATGTCCATGATCAAAGCTAAACCTATCTCGCTTCACCTAAGAAAACAATGAGATCCATCCTCATGTCTAGATTGGTTCACTTTGTCACTATGGGTGTGGAAGAGCCAGTGACATTCACAACTGCTTTGTGAGTTTGTCGTAATTGTGTTAACCTCTATGTGCATGCTATGTGCATGTTATGTGCATTCCACACTTTTGGTAGTGTTAAAAGTCATATGTCTTTATTTTAATTAATTTATCAACAAGCAAAATTTGTTCCTTTTTAGGGTCATTTAATTGATTTTATCTTTTAGTGGTTTACATAAATTTAACCCTTAAATATTTTGAATTGAGTTATTTAATTTACATGATTGATTTTTCTCCTTTGGAATGATGTATTATTTTCGTGTGGATTTAATTGTTCTAATTTGGGATTTTGTAATGTCCCCAATTTAGCCCTACACTCTTCGTTTGGATTTAGCCTATTTCTGGAAACTCGTAGGCTAAAGCTGAAATGAAAATTAGGGTTTCCACTTTCAGAGGAGGTTTTGAGGTCTTGCATGCGAGAGTTTCTAACGCATGTCTGGTGAAGCTTTTTGGGTTTTTGGAGAGCTTCACAATGAGGTTACATGCATGACAAGATATTGACTTGCGTTCTCAGCTGCTTTTTGGAGGCTTGCATGTTGGAATTTTCCAGTTTGGCTTTTGGATTCCTTCTGGGTTTTCAGAGAGCTTCGCGATGGTGTGACATGCAACTGAATCAGATGACTTTTCCGGACTTACTATTTTAAGTAAGTTGCGACGGCTACTCAAAATGTGGAGAAAATGAGTTTGGAACAACTTACTATTTTTAGCAGTATGCTATTTTTAGTAAGTACTATTTCTGAAATATTCCGAGCCAAAAAAATTTTCAACTTTTTCAATTGCAAGTTACAAACCAATGCACCGTTAAGGTTAGCAGCTAAACCAAAACGATACTGAAACAACTCTAACCAGAATGTACACCAGGATCTTGATGTGGGCAAGGTGTGAGCATTGGTCAGAGGATCTGAATGCACAAACTGAGCTGAAGGAACTCTAACCAAGAATGGCGCCGATGATGGCGAGCATATGGTCAGAGGGTCTTAATCAAAATGCTTATGCAAGAACTCTAACCAAGAATGCGCCGACGAACGACGAGCATGTGGTCAAAGGATCCTTACAATCTAATATACTGAAAGCACACTCAACACCAAGTATGTGCTACTCAATCCAATGTGGAAATGAGGCGACCATATGGCAGAGATAACAGAAAATTACAATGCTTTGAAGAGAAATAAGCTAGAACGCTGGAAGTAACTCGACACCCAGAATGTGCTTTCTAACTCGGAGTGGGAAAGTAGCTACCATAGGGCGGAGATTGAGATATTACAAGCAATTACAGAAAGTAAAGATGATTATTACAAATCATGAAAAAGCAGGATTGAGGAACTACTGTCAGTACTACTGCCAGCTTACAATAGCTATGAATCCCTGCAAGATCAAGTATTAGAGCTCTTCAAAATTGTTACAATGACGAGGAATCTTTCACATAGCCGTTTAACAATCTCAGAACCCCAAGCCAAAGGAAGATGCAGATTTTATCAAATCTGTTATGACAGACCTGCACTTTTAAACATATAACCAGCAACTCATAGATTCAATGATTAGCTCGTAAATCCCTCATTTCTCACTCGATTGACATGATCTCTGATGCAATGTACTCCTGATATGATGGCGCCCAAGATGACAACAAGAAACGGACTTAAAATGCTAACATTTAATTTTTGCACGAATCCCAAGAAAGTACATAAATGTACGGCCCAGCAAGAGGGCGATTTTACTTTTAAAATTCCATGCTTCACTAAAATTTCTGAAACTTAAAACATAGGTGCGCCCTACCCAGACAAAAGGATCTAAACAATACCCAGAACAATCTTTTTGTATTTTTTGATTTATGAATGAAAAAGACAATCTGCTGTAGTGAAAATGCAATTTCCAAAATTTCTCTAATATGCATAAACTGAACTAAAAAACTACAAGCTGATTACAATGCACAAATCCCAATGCAAACTCACAAACTATACTATTCACCACTAGTCGCTATCTTTCAAGCGAGAAGCAATGCCGAGCTAGGAGGCGTACATTCCTCGAAGCAATCCCACAGCCAATCCGGCAGCATAACATTCCTGTAGACAAAAGATAATCTCAATGATAACCAATGGCCTCCTTTTATAATTTTCAGATGATCTTTCTCGAAACCCTAAACTTCCTTTTCGAACCAAACCCTAATCCTCCAATAGAAGGCGTCCCACTTTTCCAAGCAAACTTTGACTTTTAATAATACTTTATTTCCTTCTTGAAATTGGCGTCCAATTTGAGCTTGGGTTAATCTTTACTTTATAAGAAATATAATTAATTTCTTTCAATGAGGCACCCACCCATAAAGACATCTTTTAAAACAACTTAAAGTGACGAGCTAGGCCAAGGGGGTCAATGTTAAAATATAACATTAAAACATGACTTTAATTAAATAATTCGACTTATCTCTCCAATTGTGCCCCGAAGCCATAAATGAGCAAGCCAACTGATCAGTCTGAAGTAGAAAGTCAACCATGCCGAAACCAACAGGAACACTGCCAGAAATAGAATTTACTAAAAATAGTAAATTCCTGAAGATGCTCAAAATGCCAAGAAGAACATATCACTACGAAGCTCTCTGAAAACCCAGAAAGAATCCACCATTGAATCAACCAACCTCGAGCAAGAGCATCCTTCAAAACAAGAAACCCTAATTTTACCTTCCGAGTAGCCTACGGGTCTCCGGAATAGGCCAACGGTCACTGGAAAGATCATGCTCGAGAAGGGGACATTACAATTTCTAGCAGTGCTATTTTTAGCAGCAGCTCAGTAGTTCAGTGCAATGGCTATTTCTGGCAGGTCAGCTTGAGCAGTGGTCTCCAGCATTTGAGGTGATTATTTTGGCAAGTTTGATATTTGATGAAAAATAATGTTTTAAGTGAAAATTATTTGGCTAAGGCATGGAGGACGATTTGGAGAGATAAGTGATTTTTATAATGTTTATTAATTAAACATTTTTGGAGGCCTTATTTGATGAATTAATATTTAAGTGAAATATGTGCTAAGGCAAAAGGGGACACCTAGCTTGGAGACATTTGAATTTAATTAAATATTTCACTTAAATCTTTTAGTGAAATATTTGCAAGTTATAGAATATTTCACTTAAGTCTATCTTGGATACCTTTTGGTGATATATTTGCATTTTATTAAATTATATTTCCACATATGGGTTGGAAATGAAATGCAAATGAAATTTGGAGGAAAGGCGAAAAGTGAATTTCATTTAGGCACCCTAATTGGAGGGAAAAGAAGATTTGAATTTGGAGACAAAAAAAGTTATAAATAAGAGACTTGGCCTTCAATTGGATTATCTATTGTTGCTTATCATATTGTTATGCTGCTGAAATACTTTCAGAGCTTGCTTCGAGGAATGCATACCTCCTAGTTCTTTCTCTTGGTTTCGTGCTTGAAAAGATAGCACCTAGCTGAGTTTTCAAAGACTGCTTCTCATCCAGACTAGCAGACAGAGCATCAAGGTTGAAGATTTTAGAGATTTGTCAGTTTTGCATTTGCTGGTTAGGGTTTTGCTGAAATAGAAATCTGCTCATAAGTCCATGCACGATTTTTTGGTGGTTCTAGGTATTGGCCCTATTCTTTAGTCTACCTTGGGCGCCCCCTCCTTGCAAGTTTTCAGATTTTTTAAAGGTGTCTCGGATTTTATCTTGCTAGTAGAACATTTCTGGAGGTCGTACCTTCTTTGAGGTTGCATTAGAAAGCGTGCATAAATAAATCACTGCTATTTGGAGGAGTTTCTTGGCTTGGTCTTGGTCGCGCAACTCCTAGCTCTCATTTGCATTCAATTCCACATCATTTGGAGGTGTTTTGACAAAGTTATGAGCATTTTGGTGATTCTAGGGCTTGCTGGTATGAATTTTCTGATTGCTGCAATTTTATATCAGACCTGATATTTTAGTCCCTTTTGCTATATTTCATATGTTGGATAGCTTGTACTTGTTTGGAGTTCATTTCCTAACATTTTGGAGATCATTGGTTATCTATATCTCATTGTATTTGCAGATTGTTCATCATATTGTAACGCTGAATCAGTAGTACTGATCAGCTCTTTTACTTTCTGCACTTTACATTTTGTATCCCCACTTTAGTGGAAGAAGATGGCTATGCTGCCTAGTTTACTTTCAGTTTAATCACTTTCATTCCCACGGTTGTGGATGAGACTGGCCCTTGTTCAGTCTACATTGTATTTGCTTTCTGTTTCTCCGCCATATGATAGCACCTTTCCCACTTCGGGTTAGGAATGCACATGCTTGGCGTTGAGATTATTTTACTTGCATAGCATCATTGTTAATAGAATCTCCGCCATATGGTAGCTTCTTACCCAGCTTGGGTCAGAAAGCACATTCTTGGTGTTGAGGCTCTTTCCTTCAGTTGCTGGTTTTGATTTGAGCTAACCCTAACGGGTACTTTGGTGCTGTTGTGATCATCTCAAAGTTTGAAAAAATTGGTTCGGTTCATTATAGATTTTATTGTAATTTTTTTATTGAAGTGACGTGACCTAATCCTAGGTTACAAGGGTTTTATAAATTTCCCTTATTGTGAAGGGAATATCTTTTATGCCAATTTTCTTATTGAAAATAGAAGAAAGAATGCTAGAACGAAATGGGGGTTTGGGAGTAGAAAGGTCTAGAAAACTTGCATTTGAACCTATTTATTAGGTTTTGGTTTATATTTTGTGGGTGTTCTCCCATTTGAAAGAGCTTATTTACACTTTCATGTGGATGCTTGTGTTGAGAAAACTGGACCTTGATTTGAGGTTTTGGAAGGACTTCTTCTCTGATGTTATATTGAAAAGCTTTGTGGAGTCCTTGGAGAGGTGTAATGCCTATCCTTCTCCTTCAATTGGTATCTATACTTAAAAGAAAGGTATTCCTCAATTTGATTATGTTATCCCGCTGATTTTCCCTTATTATTTTATAAATTTGAATGTGGTTTTAATATGCTTTGAATGGAGGTTAACGATGCCTTGAATGGGGGTTTAAATTGTTGCATAGATTTTGCTCCTTGTAATTCTTGCAATCTTATGTGGAATTGGGGGCTTATTGGTTGGAGTGATTTACTCCCTTGATTGTTTATGCCCCTTTTCCTTTAAGGGTTTGTTGATTTATGTTCAAACAATTGTATTGGGTACTATGTTTATGTGTTTTAATTCTTGCGTTCTTGGCATGCAACCCTTGCCAATTTTAATGGCTTGTGTTTGAATTGTGAATTTAGTTTACGCAGCCATAGAGATCAAAAAGATTGAATATTTATAGTTTTTAGCTTGCTGATTTTAGTGGATTAGTTATAATCCTTGTTTAGGGCTGTTTTACCTATGATATATGTAAGTGTACTTGTGCCTTGGTTGGCTTGAAGTGAGAAATCGAAAGGTTTTAGTGAAGGATACTTCAAACATGACCTCTTAAAAATTCTATTGAATTTTGGAAAATCCACTACAAAGAAGCATAATATCCTAAGTGATTTTCTTTCATATTAAAAATAAGATTTTAGAGTAGATGGCAATATGTTTGCCTTGTATCAACATTTTACAATTCAATGATTAAATTTTTCTATAATATAGAACCTTAATGGTGACTCAATGTCTAAATTTTCTATCAATGTATATAATTTTTAAACAAAGATGTTGACATGGGGTAAGTATACAAAAAAAAATAGCCTCTAATAAATTGGGGAGATTAGAGCCCAAATTTTGATATACAATAATGCAATGTGTCTATCTTAAAGAACTTAAATTTCTAACTCAAGGCATTTTTGTTTTAGAAAAAGCAAAATCTATCAAGTACAAGTGAATTGGACACCTTTGAAGAACCTATAAACAGTCAAATTTGAGAGATAGAAATGTCAAAAACAGTCAAATGGTGACACATAGCCACTAAAAAATTCCTTGGTTTTATTGATGCACAGTGAAACCCTTTTGCGGTTGAAAAGTTGTAAGCTATCTTGTGTATTGCAAGCATGTTACTTTATTCCTTTGTGGAGCCAAGAGTGATCTATGTCTGAATCGAAGTGGAATCCTGTATGTGTGTATCTCATGTAGACCCAAACCCAAAGGTAGATTCTTAAACCTTGAAGTTAAACCTAGGTGTAAGTTGTGAATGCTTAATGTTTGATAGTTGCTGCATGGTGTCTTCTTCATGCTAGGGGATGCTTAGAGTAGCATGGTACTCCCAAATGCACTTCATAATGGTATTATGGTCGAGAGATAGCTAATTGCCCCCTTGTTCTTGGAGCATGAGACTGCTTCTTGGAAGATCCTTCTTTTGCGGATAGCTTGGTAAAAATGTTTTAAATCGAACATTTAAATATACCTTTTGTTATTAGCATTAATTCTTATTCAATTTACGTTTAGCTATATTTTTGGGTGCTTCTGTTTATGGGGCTTTTGGGCCTTTGAGGCTTCTTGCTTATGCTGCTGATTTTACTATTGGGCTTTTCTGATTAATAAATTTTTACCCTCTTTTTTTAAAAATTCTTATTCAATTTACTATATATTCATTTCTAGGAAGTTAGCTTGTCGCCTCCTAACTGTACTTAATCTTTGGAATTTGGAATTAGGTAAACATGTAATTTGTAATTTGGGGCTTTTTGACATACATGAGAGGTAATGTAATTCCTAACAAGTACATTGGAAGAAGATTATATTTTGAAGGTTGTTGAATGTTGGTTAGATGCATATCCAATCCCTTCTCCATCCGATCTGAAAACTATCAACTCTAACTGAACGAATTTAGTGCTATTTGGACATTCACCTTTTTTTCAAACAATTTACCTTACTGCTGTATGTTGTTACATCCAAAATTTCACCTAAGCATTTCATATTAGGTTGCTGATTTCATAGCTTAAACTAGTAATTTTGTGGGAAGCTTCTAGTTGTTGAATTATGTGATCAGATGTAAATGCACAGAAAATAATTCAAAATCAGAGGCAATAACACAGCAGTTACCCTGGGAAAACCCTCCTCTTGAGGGAGAAAAAACCCAGCAACAAAGATCTCTCTTATATTTGATGCAACAGTGACAAAATTTGCAAATTACAATAAGGTCTATCACAAGACCGATGTGCAGTATCATGCAATAAAGAATATCAGATGACAAGCTCTAGATCACACCTTGTCTATTGGAATACAGAACCAATTGTCTTCGCTTAGCACTGAAAGGTCTTCAGCTTGTGCACTGGTGAATTCGCACTATCTTGTTATATTCGCATTATTGCAGACTGATAAGGAACGCATCAATCTGTACCTCGAGTTCTTGAGCTTGACTTCCAGACAGGTTCTCTCTTGAAGAATATCACGAATCTGGCAAGTTCTTGCTTGATGTCCCTGTACAGATGCCTTCGAACTTAACTCCTGACAGAACCGAAAGCTATAGCTCCACTCTTGGCATATAAACTCCCTTTGATCAGATCATAAATATTCGCATCTTATTATGTTGCAGATCTGGTAAATTCGTGCCTGAATGAAGTCAACGAATTGGTATATTCTCACTTAGTTCTCAGGCAAGTTTGCACTTTGACATCAGATATGTCCACCCTGTATAATGCACGGCTGATAGGAAATAACTGAACTCGTCTTCATGGTAGCCATGAACGAAAACAAAGAGAATGTATATATACGAGTGAATGATGGATCCGCCTGCCTCAAGATCCTTCAAGTCGGCCTTAATAGATTACGAATAACCTTTTAATAAAGGTCGGTCTCAAATGAATATTAAGATTACATAATTCCTTAAGGATGTCGGCCTAGCACAATAAATGTCTTCTAATATCCTCTTACAAAGAAGTCGGCCTTAGAAATTAAGTAACCTTTACATGTCGGCCAAATCATAAGACACAAATAATAAGAGGTAAATTGAATAGCCGATGGCTACATTCAATTTAAGACTTTCTCAAGGAATGTGAGCTGGAAGGATCAACCGACGCTGTTATAACATTAACACTCCCTCTCAGCTAGGGAGAGATCTTCCAGCTGAAAATTATCTCCACATGAAGTTCATCTGCTACTGTTGCCTGCAATCAGATATAAAGAGAAATATATCACCTCAATGTGATATCAACCATCACATGGTTAAGTACTAGTGTCATCACTTGCGTGATGGTGTCACCTCAACGTGACTTTCACCATGGCTCTCCCTGAGGGTGAAACACAAGTACAGAAAGATCATCACGGACTCTCTCACGTGATGTTGTCATGGAGTCACACACATGACATCCACCATGACTCAGCTCAGAGGGTGGAAACGAGGGCTTTCACCTCAAATTCTTCCGTCACAGAAGAAGATGCAATAGTAAGTACAAGTGTTCATCACTTGCGTGATGTTGTCACCTCAAGTGACTTTCACCATGACTCTCTCAGAGGGTGAAACACAAGTACAAGATATGTCATGGAGTCGCACACATGACATCCACCATGACTCTCTCAGAGGGTGGAAACGAGGGCTTTCACCTCAAATTCTTCCGTCACAGAAGAAAGTGCATTAACAAGGGATTTCACCTCGAACTTCTCTCACAGAGAACTCATTAAGCAAGGCTCACTGATACTGAGACTCATACTCAGTCAAGGCTGGATTCTCCACCATACCAAGCTTGTCTCGAAAGTACATGAACTTTACCCTGGCGAGAGGCTTGGTGAGAATATCTGCCGTCTGCTCATCGTGCTAATGTACCTCAACTGTACAGCCTTTCGCAGTACCATATCTCTGATATAGTGGTACTTGATCTCAACATGCTTGGTTCTGTCATGAAACACAGGATTGACAGAGAGCTTCACACAACTCTGATTATCACAATGAATAATGGTGGGCTCCATTGATTGTCCAAACAATCCTGCAAGGAGCTTACGAAGCCACACTGCTTCTCGAGTTGCCATGCAAGCTGCAATATACTCGGCCTGTACTCAATGCTACAGACTGCTTCGCTGCACCGGAATGGCGGCGAAGCTGAAGCAACAAATAGGTGCTCTTCCTCTGACACAACCTGCAATCATCGCTGAAACCAAGTAACTCCAAGTCTGCATCTGAAGTATACTTCAACCCATATCCAACTGTGCCACGCAAGTATCTCAGGATATGTTTAGCTGCAACAAGATGTATCTACCTCGGATTACACATAACCTCGCTAAGTGCACTCACTGCATAGCAAATATCCGGTCTAGTGTTAACTGGATACATCAAGGATCCAATCAGCTGTCTGTACAACGTAGGATCCACCAAATCTGAACTAGCTGCAGCAAGATTACCGTCTTCTTCAGGCTCAGCAGGCTCCCTCTAAATCTTCAGGCACTTGCATCAACCTTCTGACCTCTTCGTCCAAGATTGACTGCAACACTTTGACTTAGATAATTGTTTTCCAGTGCACACCTTGGTACTGAAGAGAGTTCAGAATAGTCCTCATCAACCTCATCTCAGATCTCACTATTCTGAATAGGTTTGCGGAGCTACCAATGGCAAACCCAGAAGGCAATCTTGAGCAAATATGATCTCAGCAACTGAAGGGATCCTCTAAGGGTTTAGCACAACAATCTTCACTTCTTCTCAGTGAGTTACAAGACTCCCTCTTGATCCTTGCTCCAAAGATTGCAAAGAAGACTTCTGGAAGTGAGCTCCCTCTGGCCATCAGCTCAGTCCCAAGGCTGCTTGATTATTTCTTTGGTTGGCATGACTTCCTCACCAAATGCCTCAAGCTTTTCATCATTAAGCAATTTCTCATCACCTTCTTGCTCCTGCAAGCATTTTAGAGAGAGATTACTTAACAGTTTGTAATTACTCAAGGAAATAACAAGATTGGAATCACACAAAGTTTACAATCACAGGTTATAACATGAATAAATCAACCTGAAGGAGAAATATATCGAAAGATCAAACTAGAGGGATAAAGAAACTTATCTTTATATAATTTCTAGTAAGACTCTTTCGTTCATCTTTTACTCCTCTCGAGAGTGCCAAACTCAGCACAACAAAGGAATAATCTGCACAACTACTGATTTCTTGAATGCATTAAGCGGTTAGCAAGTAGAACCAACTCTCTCCAAGAGTTCAAGGCTCTAACACAGTTCATGCATTTGAGAATAATATCGATGTGATCAACCTATCACAATCGAAAATGCAATTCTCTTTTTCATCTCAAAGTCACACTCAGAGATCTACATGATTAGCATGAAACAACTCACAATAAATAATTTGAAGTCTTCAAAGGATCTTTATGCTAGAGATCACAACTCAAGAGAAATCACTAACTCTCTTTCCTAAGATCCAATTAAATGAAGTGACTGATTTTCAAACTAGAAAGGTGATTTCAATAAAACATAGAATACTTATCTTCTTTAACATTCTGATGAAAGCAATTATTGAACACAGCATGCTGATCTTATGCTCAGATCAATCCACAGCCTTCATGACTCGAACACAGACTCATGACAAGGTTAAATTTGAACAAGGCCCATGACTGCTCAAATTTACAATGTACTCCGTTTCCAACTGCAATCCACTAGGTTATGCAACATGCTTACTAGCAATACCCAAAGTGTTAGAGATAGATAGGATCATTACTCGAAAGACTTTATCAGATCTGCACAACTGAAATTCACATAAAGGAATATAAACAAAGAAGGGAACCAAATACTTATCTCTATTTGATTGCAGCCATTCGATTTCAAACATCAACCCTTGGCAGCACGATCTGACATAGTTGAGTTCTTGACTGCAAGGTTGTGAAGACCATTGAAGTCCATTCCAGATAATGACATCATAGAATTCTCTCAGAATACATGACTACTTCAGAACCTTCCATGATCATGTGCTTTTAGATAACAGATCCCAGAAGGTGAGATCACCGCATCATATAACTCTCTGATCTCAGATTGCTAACAATATGACTCAAGTAAACTCATGAAGAGAGCATGCGCTAGATCTGACTTCGAATTGCTTTACAAGATCTGATCGGATCTTTCCATAGACCCGCTCTGATACCATGTTGAATTATGTGATCAGATGTAAATGCACAGAAAATAATTCAAAATCAGAGGCAATAACACAGCAGTTACCCTGGGAAAACCCTCCTCTTGAGGGAGAAAAAACCCAGCAACAAAGATCTCTCTTATATTTGATGCAACAGTGACAAAATTTGCAAATTACAATAAGGTCTATCACAAGACCGATGTGCAGTATCATGCAATAAAGAATAACAGATGACAAGCTCTAGATCACACCTTGTCTATTGGAATACAAACCAATTGTGTTCGCTTAGCACTGAAAGGTCTTCAGCTTGTGCACTGGTGAATTCGCACTATCTTGTTATATTCGCATTATTGCAGACTGATAAGGAACGCATCAATCTGTACCTCGAGTTCTTGAGCTTGACTTCCAGACGGGTTCTCTCTTGAAGAATATCACGGATCTGGCAAGTTCTTGCTTGATGTCCCTGTACAGATGCCTTCGAACTTAACTCCTGACAGAACCGAAAGCTATAGCTCCACTCTTGGCATATAAACTCCCTTTGATCAGATCATAAATATTCGCATCTTATTATGTTGCAGATCTGGTAAATTCGTGCCTGAATGAAGTCAACGAATTGGTATATTCTCACTTAGTTCTCAGGCAAGTTTGCACTTTGACATCAGATATGTCCACCCTGTATAATGCACGGCTGATAGGAAATAACTGAACTCGTCTTCATGGTAGCCATGAACGAAAACAAAGAGAATGTATATATACGAGTGAATGATGGATCCGCCTGCCTCAAGATCCTTCAAGTCGGCCTTAATAGATTACGAATAACCTTTTAATAAAGGTTGGTCTCAAATGAATATTAAGATTACATAATTCCTTAAGGATGTCGGCCTAGCACAATAAATGTCTTCTAATATCCTCTTACAAAGAAGTCGGCCTTAGAAATTAAGTAACCTTTACATGTCGGCCAAATCATAAGACACAAATAATAAGAGGTAAATTGAATAGCCGATGGCTACATTCAATTTAAGACTTTCTCAAGGAATGTGAGCTGGAAGGATCAACCGACGCTGTTATAACATTAACACTAGTATCTAAGATTCTAAAGCATTGAGACACCTTGTGAACATAATAGGGTGATTATGTTACAAAAGAAAAAAAAATCCCAATAAACTTGTACAATAGAAGCAATACATACAAAATATGAAGCAATAACATAATAGAAAGAAAGCAAATAGATAGTACACAATATTTCATCTAGAAAAACTCTTACAGGTAAAGAAACCTAGCACAGTAACCTTCTTCACTATCACATAAAACTCAACCGTTCATAATAAAATAATAAAGCTCTTATTCAGCCCTAATGCATAGATGGATATTAACAAGCACATCTAAAGAAGTTTTATTAATGGGTTGATATTTTCGCCCATGGTTTTAAAGTGTTCACACAAATTGTAAAACTACTTTTGATGTACCTATTAATATCCACACATGCAATTAGGGATGAATAAGAACTTTATTATTGTATTGTTGACAATTGAGTTTTATGCAATAGTGAAGAAGATTATTATGTTGGGTTTTTCACCCATTAGGGTTGTCCTGGATGAAATATTGTGTAATGTGTGTTTTCTTTCTTTCTATTGTGCTATTGCTTCAAATTCTATATGTGTTGCTTCTATTGTACAAGCTTATCAAGCTTTTATTTTCCTATAGCTTTATGATAGTATACTTCACATTCTCAATCTTCCATCTGCTAGTAGTTGAACATTACATTATTGGTTGATAGACAATTTTGTCTAGAGCTTGAAATTCACTTAATGTTGGAATTCATACGAGGGAAATGCAGTATTGTAATTGTTCTCTTGGTTCATGGCAATGCCAATGGCATTGCCATTAGCTGTCAAATAAATAAATTTGTTTGGGTAGATACACACACATATAATATATATACATACAGGTGTTTTGCATTGATTCATTTCATCCATTATTGGGTGCTAGACATTTTTGTCTAGAGCTTGAAATTCACTTTTAAAGTTGGAGTTCATACAAGGAAAATGTAGTATTGTAGTTGTTCTCTTGGTTCATGGCAATGGCAATGCCATTGCCATTAGCTGTCAAACAAATAAATTTGTTTTGGGGGATACACATATATAATATATTATATGCATACATGTGTTTTGCATTGATGCATTTTGTCAACCACTTGGCATGCACATGGTGATGGTTGCAAGTCCTCAGACAAAACAAATTAAATACATTTCATGGGTTTTGAATGGTGATGGTATGGCAGGATTTTATTTGGAACCAAATGAAGAAAATTGGAAGTTTCCTACACAACCAAATCTTTCCAAAAACGCCCCATAAAAAACCCAAAATTTCCCCTAATGGCAATTTAGATTGGCTTGCTGATTTCATATCTTAAACTAGTATTTCTGTGGGAAGTTTATAGTATCTAGAGCATTGAGATGCCTTGTGGACATAATAGGGTGATTATGTTATAAAAGGAAAAAGAAGCCTGATCTTTATATGAAGCAGAAAGATAGGAAGTATGAGGAAAACAAAGGCCAATAAGCTTGCGCAATAGAAGCAATATGTACAAAATCTGAAGCAATGGCATAATAGAAAGAAAGCAAACACAATTCACAATATTTCACTTCAAAAAACCCTTACAAGTAAAAAAAATCTAGCACAATAACCTTCTTCATTATTGCATAAAAGTCAACCATTCATAATACAACAAAAAAATTCTTACTCAACCCTAATGTATATGTGGATATGTAAAAGTCCATGGAAGAACTCACAAGAGCCAAGGATCCTACAAAGCCAAAGAAACCTTCTCCAAGGAGATTTGCAATAAAAAACTAAATTGTAATTAATGGTACAATAACTCTCTTCCATAGTGAGTTCTCAAACACTAGCTCTATGCTCTTATTTAGATAAGGCAAAGGCTAGGGATAAGATTTCAAGAGTAATTATCCAAAAGAATCAATCTATTTAACAGATAGTTTAACCAAT
This sequence comes from Sequoia sempervirens, assembly GCA_007258455.2. Classification (NCBI taxonomy): domain Eukaryota; kingdom Viridiplantae; phylum Streptophyta; class Pinopsida; order Cupressales; family Cupressaceae; genus Sequoia; species Sequoia sempervirens. The sequence continues at coordinate 22,027,148 of VDFB02000019.1, forward strand.
TAAACTTGACTCCATAAGAGTAGTTAACTAGTAGAACATATCTACTTGAGGTAGAATTATACCATTTAAAATTTTAATACAAATAGAATGCATGAGACATAAGGCACCATAAGAGTATGAAATGTGTCTTAATCGTATGACTTGAGACACAAAAGATAAATGTCCTATGTAAACTTAGTTAATTAGATGTGAATGACCTAAGAGAGTAATTAGTTAGTGAATAACCATTTTCACATTAATAGGCACATCAAAATCAATTATATAATTTGCATGAAGATTCTAATACCATGAGCAAGAATAGCAACCTACTAAGAAAAACTTCAATTTGCATGAATTAGTCTCCATAAGCATACCCAACTATAAAACATGTAAAGTATACAACACACTTCCAACATAGATATATTGTGTACGCCATATGGATCTATGTGTGAAGCAAAATGACAAAAAGCAAAAGGAAAAAGAAACCTGATAAACTCGTACAATAGAAGTAATACATTACATTGTGTAAAGTATTGAAGTTTTTATTAATAGGTTGCTATTTTCGCCCATGCTTTTAAAGTATTCATGCAAATTGTAAAAGTACTTTTGATGTACCTATTAATATCCACACATGCATTAGGGTTGAGCAAAAACTTTATTATTATATTATGAATAGTTGAGCTTTATGCAATAATGAGAAGGTTATTGTGCTAGGCTTTTGTCCTATCATGTCAGAACCAAGCATATTGAAGTTCATCACCCTTACACTTGACCATTAGTCCATAAAGAAAATGTTTGTGTTTACTATTGTCCTAGAGAGAAGCAAAAAGCTGATATAATGACTGAACCCCTTTACAGAGATAAATTTGTCAAATTTAGAGATACACTGGGTTTTGTATCTAATTTTGTCATCAAGGGGGCTTTAAGATGAATTAGATGATTGTCAGGTAAACTAATGGTTGTTATGTTTGCTAGAGTAAGGTTAGATTAGGTCGTCTATTTTAAAGCATTTACTCTTTTGCTTGTACATGTACTTTTTACATGGGTATGAAGTTTGTTATGGCCTACAAGCTTATATAAGCAGCCATTATGCTATGTATTTCCACGGCTTGGTTGATAAAGCTTATATATTTCATAAAGGATGTTAACTAATATGGTGTGATGCCTGGTGTGATGGTCAATCATCCACTTAGCTTATAAACCACGCCCAATCCCCAAAAGGTCAATCACAAATTTATGAGGGTGCAACTGTAAAATCAGTTAGGATGTGTAATAGATATTTGACAAAGGCTCAGTTTAATTTCTTTAAATATATACTTGGATGAAGGATGCATTCGTTTTTTGCCAACATTGAAATAGTGACAGAGATTAAAAATAATTAAAGCTATGATATCAAGATCTAAAGTTCTTGTCTTTTCCATTGAGGGGAAGCTTAAGTTTTAATCTACATATCCATGCGCCTCTGGTATCGATGAGAACAGCTTGTGCATGATGAGAATGTGAATGGATACTGAAATTACTAGGTCTATCATATCTGGTCATAGGAGGTGTACCTTGTATAAGCTGGTTGACTAAAGGGTCGTAATAGTGAACCTCTGCCATTTCTATGATATTGGCATCCACCCTTGACAAGTTAGTTAGTAGTTCCCTTGACTTTTCTGCATGTGGACCACTCAGCATGGAAACCAACAAAGGAATGGAATTTCGAGTCTCCCCTATCATGTTTCGTAGCTGATGATCTTTGGACAGCTCTAATAGCAAAGAAACTGCTAGGCTCTTCATCTCGGTTTCTTCTGTGAGATAGTTCACTATCTCCTCTATTTCCCCAGCATTTGCAATCTTCTCCTGCAGCATGAAAAAATTTGACATCATATTGATTTTGATTTTTATCTTGCAAGGGATTCCCCACATGGTGATTACTACTCCAACAGAAATGGTTCTCATTCAAAAGGTTACCATTTACCAAATCGAGCCAATTAATGGGATAAAATTACACAGTAAAATTAAGGAGAACTCAGAATATAGAAGTGGAATCATATGGACCATATTAAACATTGCCGATTTGGTTAAGTATTTGGATAAAGAAGCAAATGATATTGCAATATTCTATATGAGAAAAGGAAAAAAAACATCAAATTTAAAGGCAGATCTTTCACTGTGAAGGGTTCCTTGGCATATAACTCTCCTATTGATGAATGAGAGAAATGTTTTGAGTCAATACTCCACGAACTAAAGACACAAGATATTAGATTAAAAAAATCTACAAATTGTGTACTTCTGATGACGAGAAGAATTTTTGTTGTTGGTTTTGTTTGAAGGGGAAATCATTTTTTAACTCTTTTGAAAACTGATAAATTGCCTTTGGTGAGTATCGGAATCTTTTGATTCATGAGCAGAAGAGTGTGCAAGCTTGGGATTATACAAAGTGGCTTCTTGGGTTCCAAATCTTTCCAGTTAAATCCCAATGGACATGAAACTCAGAAAAGGCCTCAGCATCACATGTAGCGTATAACCGCCAACATGAATGGGCAAAAGAAATAGCTTAATATAGTTGCGCACAAGTACTTTTATCAAAGAGCACAGGTACAGGCATACTTAGCACTAGAAAAGATCGAAATTAACACGTGCTGAGCAGGACTATTTCAAAACTTTAAAAAACCTAACAATGTAATCTGATAGATTTAAACTTCTCTACAACTTTCTAGCATAAACCCATATGCAACTCAAAAAAGATACCAGATATTGATGTGGAACAAAATTCCATCTGTAGAGATACGCCACATGTAAATCATAGCTTATGACCAAGTATCACAATCATAATGCAGAGTAACTTACAACCCTTCAAAACGGCTGACACAAACTGCCCAAATTCAGTCATACAAGTAAGGAGAGAACATGCTGTGTGCCATTTTGAAGCTGGGCAAATTGCTCCCCACAAGGCAAGGGGCTCCGCAAAGCACAGCCACTTTAAAATGATGCTAGTTGATAGCAAGAGGAGAAGAGGACATTGGTAACGCAAGAACTTGGGGAGCTGTGAAAAAACAAGAGAAAAACAAGAAACATCAAAAAAGGATTATCAACCCAGGTCAGCCATCCTGTATCCTGAAAAGATACCATAGTAATCACTAACTAACAGCAGCTAACCAACTGCTGGTTCCAAGGCAAGGGCAAGGACCAATAGGGGGTGCTAATGCACTAGATTTTCCACTTCAGCTGTCCCCTGAAATGTGATCAATTCAAAGAACATAAAACCAAAATATTACCCACAAATAATATTTTGCAAAAGATTTGTAAGTGGCATCCTACAAAAGGTATGAATTTTCCTCCAAAAATGTTACTGAAAAAATGTGTACGGCAACTCCTTAAAAAGTTAAGAGTGCTAAAATTTTAATATATCTCATTTTATGCAAAAGGCGCGAAAGTTATTCTGGAGCACTTCGGAAAGACTACATTCTCGTAAAGTTTTCTGACAGTAAAGGCGATCTCGTGGAGAGGCCACAGCTTCTATTTTAATGCAGCAAGTGGTCCTATCATATAGGATTATAAAAACATAAGGAGAGTTTCAGCTGCTGGTAGAGGCTGGGTTTAGAAGTTTGCTGTAATCTAAGGGAGATTTTAGAAAGGTTTTGAGCCATATGGCAAGCTGCTTATGGGCTGCAATATATAATAATTTGGTTTTTACATAAATAAATAAAAATTGAATATGTGAAAGAAAATATAAGCTATAATAATTTTTATTTTTTTAAATTGCCATCTATATTTTTCGGATCATGGAATATGATTATATAAAAATATTTCACTTCAAAGAAACCTACCCTGTTAGTATTGTGTTGTGCAAGAGAACACAAGCATTGCATTGCTTTAAGGCGCACAGAGTCCAATTTAGAGGACGTGAGCTGGAATATTGCGGGTATCAAAGCTTTGTCTCCAATGAGCCGACTGTAAGAGCTGTTTTCGGCACAGAGAGCAGAAAGGTCGACAAGGGCGGCCTCAGCCTCGGCTTCCGTGGAGTTGTGTGAGGCCAATTTGGTCGCTGCCGTGTCTATTCGGAATTTGGCATTGCTTTGCTTCCACTCTCGAATGAGCTCTCGCAGATTACGGTTGGGAATCAAATGGCGGCTCTGCACCTCGCACTTGTTGACGGGGCAGGTGGTGTTGCCGCTCTCAAACCACTTCTCAATGGCTGACCTCTCGTAGGTAATCCCCGTCTCCAGATCGACGGGGTCTTCCATGATGGTCTCGTTGAGCGGGCAGAAGAAGTAGAGAGGCACCGGCTGCGACACAGGCGCGGAAGAATCCGTAGAAACAATGCCGGAGCGGCAGAGGAAGGCCTGAATCTGGTCGAGCATGAGGTTCTCCGCCTCCTTCTTGTTGTTCTCGAGCGCCTCCTTCTTCTCGCGGACCTTCTCCACTTCGGAGTGGAGGGAAGAGTGGTCCATGTCCACTCCCATGGCGTTAGCGACCTGCACAATGAGTTGAAGCACCTGGCGGCTGTCGCTCTGCATGTGCTGCATCTCTCGCTCAATTTCCCCCACCAGTGACTCCGTCCCCACTTCCGCCTTGAACTCTGCATTGCGCATGGTCTCGCACAGCGCCACCGTCTTCTCCTTGATCTCCAGCGACACATCCAGCGTGGCTATTCTTAACGCGTTGAGACTGCGCTCGATACCCCCCGTGATCTCCTTCATCTCGTCGGGCAGCAGCTTCAATTTCAAGAAGAGGTACATCCAGCTTCCCGACGTGTAGCTGTTGATGAGCCTCGACGCCTTGTTCAGCTGCTCCTGCAGCTCCTCCAACGCTATTTTCACTGTCTCCGATGACCCCTGCACGTTCCGGTGCCAGAGTGCCACCAGAATCGGCTCTATTTTCGTTATGTGGCTCTGCAATTCCCTAAAGCTCCGCTTTGCAAACAGAACGTTGTGCGTCGCGCTGCCTGTCTCTCGTATCTGCATCAGCACCTTTCCTATCAGTTCGTTCGCTATGTTTAACCCAATTGTCGTCGCAGCATCCGACATTTTTCACCCACTATACCAAATTCCGATGCAATACTTCACAAATCACCACCAATTCATCGCTCTACAGCAACCAATTCCGCACACCTCCGACCTTCTCCCTCTCCTCACTCCATCGGATGAACTTCAATGGAAGTCGCGCAAAAGAAGAAGTGAACCGAATCCTCGGAAGCTACTTAGAATTTACTCGTGTGGACCACACACAAATTTCGCACACCTCACCGTGTGGAACTTTCTTCCTAGAAGGATTCATGAAATTTCCAATTAAATCATGGAATATTAACCTTCGTGGAGAGTAGTCAACGAGAGCTTAAACAGTGGTATGTTGTGGTCAAACCTAGCCCCTACGTTGGGTTTGACTATATTCATCGCTCAAAGAACTTCAATACGCTACGCTCAAAATCCACTCCTAGGAGAAAGCGAAGCTATTAATTTTACACTTGGAGAATTAGATTATGTGTACTTGGCAGATGAATTAGGGGAGGGGAGAAGCTAATCTCCTACAAAACGTCATGGTCTAAGATAACATAATACCCCATCCCCCAATGCTTCGCATCTAAACGAGTAAAGAATGATAGAGGTTTAGCCGCGTGACATCGCGTGTCCCATCATCGTATATGTCGTTGTATCATTTTGTATAGGGACTGTGGAGAATTGAACAAGTATTCGTTGCAAAACAGTAGGTATTCATTTGAAATGCAAAGTTGTTTATGTGCTTTTTTGTTGAGGGTTTGTAAAATCTGTGTTTTGAATATTCACACCAGAATTATTTGAGGAAGCATAAAGAAATAGCTCACAACTCGTTGTGGAAATCCACCTGCATTTATTTTCTACAATTGAAATAGTTTTGGAATAACGTGTAGATAAACTAGAAACAATGCAAACTATATAATTAGGTTTGAAAACACAATGTGGGTTTGCAATTAAATTATATGTTTTCAAAGCCGCATAAGGCCCATAACGTCGCTATTTTCGACATTCGCATTTTGAAGGTTGTTAGGGAGCTCAGAAAGGAGTTGCAGACATTCAGAGGTTGAAGCAAAGTGGTCGATCTTTGTTGAAAATTGAGGTGTTTATGTAGCTTAATAATTTGTAAAAGTATTATACTTGCTAATCTAAATATGTATTCTTTGTTACAGATTATTTGTGGGTGATTATCTGATTAATTCATTTTATCATTTGTAGAATGAAGACAAAAGTTAATAGAAGTAGACAGGATATTAGAAAGATTACACAAGCATGTACCGTGGAGAAACCCTGTCGAGAAAAAACTCCAACAAGAATTATTCTATTATTCAATCTCTGAAGTAGATTACAATAGCTCCAATTCTTGCTTGAGAATGCCTCTTTTGCCTTCACCAAAACTTCTTCACAACCTGCAATAAAACAAATGCTAACTCTCTTCAACTTGGTTGAGATAAATAGGCTTTGATCAACTTTGTAAACTCAACATGAGTTACAATTACAATGCTCAAGCCCTATCCCTAAAAGGTACGCCTATCTCATGCAAATAGAGTTATGTCATGAAGAACAATGTCAAATCCTCATCTTCATGCATTTGGGCATCCCAAACTTAAGTAGCAACTCAACCTCTATTTTGTAAATATCTTCAAGGCTTCATCCTCAAAGTAGGTGCCCAAAAGAGGGCCCACTTAACTAAGCCTTCTGAAATATCTCAACATGCAAAGGAGTTAATTCCAAGAAGCCAACTTGGGCGCCCAAGATGGGTCCAAGTCATTTCTTGTTAACTGAAACATTTCTCGACACCATTCGTGCAAGAATGGTCATCCCCTGTTAACTGAAGGTAGTCCCTGTTATCTGTGATGCAACTCAAGTCATTAGCCATGCATTCCAAGTTAACTGAAGTCAACTAGCATTCAGCTAAAACTAACTGAAGATAACTGAACCATAACTGATCTGAACTAAACTGAACTTCATGCATGCAAACATCAAACCCTAACTCCTAGGATCTTTACATGCATTCAGAGGTGTTATCACTTACTTTGAATAGTTAACTAAACTCAAGGTGAGTGTCACCTACCATGTGGGTGCCCCATGTGCCCCTATTATTTAGGAACTCATAATGGACACTCTCACATGCTCCTAACATTTAGAATTAATTACAAATGTCATTTAACATGATTATTTCATCAAATATTATTCTATGTCTAATCCTAGTGTTTGAGAACACTTTCCAAGGACTTAGGAGATACATGAAATAAATAATGTTTAGGATTGCAATTAAATGGCATCCTATTTCCAACATTCTCGCACTTGACATTATACATTGCAATTATTCTAAACAAGGAATAATAATTTTAAAACAAGTACAAAACTCAAGGCCAATGGCCTTCCTGCACCAACTAATCAATCCATGCCAACTTCAAATGCAACCTGCATAATCATGAAGCTCCAAGCAAATGATTAAAACCAAAAGAACTTATCTGTAGGAACTGGTTTCATAAGATAATCTGCAACATTAATTAAAGTGTCAACTTTTCTCAATTAATGCCTTCCCACTCTCAACCATTTCTCGCACAAAGTGATACTTAATATCAACATGCTTAGTACGAGCATGATACATAGGATTTTTGGCTAAACACATAGCACTTTGACTATCACATTCAAGTTTAACTTATTTGCAATTAAAACCAATACCTTTCCTAAGTCTCTATAACCAAACTGCCTTTTCGAAAGCATGTGTAACCACCGAGTGTGTTGAACTCACGTTCAACCAAGGTGTAGGCTCCTCGGTCTTTTCTGTTGAAAATGTTTTTCTTGCTTGTATCCATTCCAACACATGTCTCTAACCATAAGAGAACTCAAGCCTCACCTATTTCTCCAAGTATCCATGAGGACCTGTAACCAACCAATTCATACCAAACTCCAAATGCAACATAACACTTTCATGAAGTAATCAAGCAAATGATCAATGTACCCAATACTTAAGAGAACTACACAAGATCAATGTCAAAGCTCCAATCTTGAACATAAACATGACATCCATGATCTAACCATTTCCTCTTAGGAGATCACATGCACCATAACATACATCCTAGTCTCAAGAGAACATGTAATATGCCAAACTCTAATCTAGAATCAAGAGTAAACCATGACATAATAGCATCCACTTTGAACCAATAAAAAACCATATCCCCAATCACATGACGATAACCTTACCAATGATGCATCCACGTCACTGCCAACAAATCCCACTAAACCGTGGTACCAAGTTACACATGGCATCATGACTACCATCCTCTACATGAAGATCACTATATCCTACCAAAGCTACCACTGAACTGTGATACCGAGCTATACATGGCAACAAGATAAACATCAAACCATCACTATCAAAAGCGTATGGAATTTCAAACATTTCCTCATGATCAAAATTATCATAACATGTACCATGCCACAACTCTACACCGCTAATCAAGAGTATACCATGACATAATAACAAAACCATCCTACAACCAAGAATCCACTTCATTGCCAAATGCTCCCATTGAACTGTGATACTGAGCAATCCCATGGCATCATGATGCACATAATCAAAACCAAATTACTATCATAAGCTCACACCAAACTGTGAATCCAAGCTCTCAATGACACATGATAAACATCCTCTAAAGCAAGAATATATACCTCTTGTAACAAACTTATTTTCCAAAATCAGTAATAACAGAAATAGTAAAAGCTCTCACTACAGCCAAAAAAACTCCAATCTTTTAAGATAAAGGCATCCCAATACTCTACCCAACCTCAGCTTTGATACCAAATGTTGAAAATTGAGGTGTTTATGTAGCTTAATAATTTGTAACACTATTATACTTGTTGATTTAAATATGTATTCTTTGTTATAGATTCTTTGTGGGTGATTATCTGATTAATTCACTTTATCATTTGTAGAATGAAGATAGAAGTTGATAGAAGAAGTAGACAGTATATTAGAAAGATTACACAAGCATGTATCGTGGAGAAACCCTTTCAGGAAAAAACTCCACCAATAATTATTCTATTATTCAATCTCTAAAGTAGATTACAATAGCTTTAATTCTTGCTTGAGAATGCCTCTTTTACCTTCACCAAAACTTCTTTACACCCTGCAATAAAAATGATACTAACTCTCTTCAACTTGGTTGAGATAAATAGGCTTTGATCAACTTTGTAAACTCAACATGAGTTATAATTACAATGCTCAAGCCCTATCCCTAAAAGGTACACCTATCTCATGCAAATAGAGTTATGTCATGAAGAACAATGTCAAATCCTCATCTTCATGCATTTGGGTGTCCCAAACTAAAGTAGCAACTCAACCTCTGTTATGTAAATATCTTCAAGGCTTCATCCTCAAAGTAGGCACCCAAAAGAGGGCCCACTTAACTAAGCCTTCTAAAATATCTCAACACGCAAAGGAGTTAATTCCAAGAAGCCAACTTGGGCGCCCAAGATGGGTCCAAGTCATTTCTTGTTAACTGAAACATTTCTCGACACCATTCATGCAAGAATGGTCATCCCCTATTAACTGAAGGTAGTCCCTGTTATATGTCATGCAACTCAAGTCATTAGCCATGCATTCCAAGTTAACTGAAGTCAACTAGCATCCAACTAAAACTAACTGAAGATAACTAAACCATAACTAAACTAAACTGAACTGAACTGATTTTGAACTAAACTAAACTAAATTGAACTAAATTGAACTGATTTGAACTAAATTGAACTGAACTTCATGCATGCAAACGTCAAACCCTAACTCCTAGGATCTTTACATTCATTCAGAAGTGTTATCACTTACTCTGAATAGTTAACTAAACTCAAGGTGAGTGTCACCTACCATGTGGGCACCCCATGTGCCCCTATTATTTAGGAACTCATAATGGACGCCCTCACATGCTCCTAACATTTAGAATCAATTACAAATGTCATTTAACATGATTATTTCATCAAATATTAATCTTTGTCTAATCCTAGTGTTTGAGAACACTTTCCAAGGACTTAGGAGATACATGAAATAAATAATGTTTAGGATTGCAATTAAATGGCATCCTATTCCCAACAATATCCCTACCAAAACACATGTGGTAGGCGCGGGCAACTAGCTAGCAGGTATGTATATCTTCCAGAAATATATGTTGTTTTGCCATTTTTCCTAGGGACTGTGAAGAATTGAACGAGTATTCATTGCAAAACATTAGGTATTCATTTGGAATTACGATTGGCCAAGGGTTTCCCTTGCAAAAAGGGGTTTTAATTTGATATGCAAAGATGTTTATGTGTTTTTTGTTGAGGCTTTTTAAATTTTACGATTTTAACGTTCTCTCCATAAATATCTTAAATTAGGAAAACTGTCTAAATTGAACTGAGGGGTGACTAACCATTTTGGTTGTTATGTGTTGAGTTATGAATGTCTTCGCGTAGATAGGACGTTTGAAAACACGTTGTCATTTTTCAACTACACTTAATGACATAGACCAAGCTTCAAGGTAGACAATGTTGGTGTACGTTTTATCATCCACTGAACACATAGAATAAAATGTCCAAAGACACTCTATCCTCTCTTGAACAAAATCACCGTGTATGCGATTGCGAGAAGATCATATGGCGACTCCAAGGTTTCTTTTGTCAGGTCTTGACATGTGGATAAGCTCAATGGGCATTGTGATATGCTGGTAATATACAAAGGGACTTACACTAGGCTCTTTTAATTCACAATGAAGGTCTAGACAGTGAAGCTCTATTGTTTGGGTCTTGGATCATGGACTTCAGGCAAACTAAAAAGGAGATAAGGGTTTAGAAGTTCTAATCTACTCTTAAGAATTCAAGAGACAGTAAAGATTAGGTGAAACTAATAACCACACTTTGCTTCGCCTCGCTAGGACAACTACACAAAGTGGGTGCAATCTTCAAGGGGGTGTGCTTATGATTTTCATGTCATGAACAATTACCATCAAATCGAACAATACTCATCCAGATAGAAGTTAAACATCCACAATTATAAGCTCAAGCTAACTTTACGCATTGAATAAAAATCATCTAATCAAAGAAAGTATGAGCAAAGTTTCACCATAAATCAATACTATCAAATCTTGTATTCATCTAACATGCATTCAAATCAAATTCTATTCTAATTCTAATCTATTGTTGAAGGAGATATGTAACCTTGCTACCACTTGACAATAAGAAGGATTCAAAGCAAATCATGCATAAGAGCTTTTATTATTAGAAGTAGCTATACGCAACAATTCCATAAACTCTCTTCACACCTTACAAATGAGGGGCGAGCTTAATTTATAGGCTCTTTGATTACAATTCAATGGCCAAGATTGATTTCGAATCAACAGTTGAGATTACAAAAATAAACCCTAATTAGGGTTTGTCACAACCAACTACCTCTTGACCAATGAGTGAGAAAATTACATTTGGGGACACTTGTCCTTCTGCTAAATATAAACCAACAATAAAATAGAAAGTTGTTGCATGTTGATTTGGAACAATTTGATTGGTTGGAAGATGATGAGGCGCCACCTCAGCGTGTTGGATGTCTTCCTTGGTCATGTTTTTTTTCTTCCACGTGCTTGCCTTAGAATATCTTTCCTTGTCGATGACTCTATCCTTTTCTCTTGTTCCTTCCTAGCTTTAATCTTGGATCTCCTTTGAGATTTTGATTTCTTCTTTTCACTTGCATTTGAGGTCTGGAAGTCTCCCCTTGGAGCAGTTATTAAACTTTTTCTTTCCTGACTACTTTGAAATTCCTTCAAGTGCCTTGAATTTGGAGAAGAACTCTCTTGTGCTCTCGCCACAATTTGCGCTTGTCCCTTCCTAGCTTTGATCTTGGATCTCCTTTGAGATTTTGATTTCTTCTTCTCACTTGTATATGAGGTCTGGAAGTCTCCCCTTGGAGCGGTTATTAAACTTTTTCTTTCCTGATTGCTTTGAAATTCCTTGAAGTGCCTTGAATTTGGAGAAGAACTCTCCTGTGCTTTCGCCACAATGGAGGAAATTGGAACTTTCTCCATGGAGTATTTCCCATACTTAGCCAAATTTTGGCTATTCAATTTCATTTTGTAACACCTTCATGTGGACCATTCAACATTTAGTCAAGATTTTGGCCATCTCTATGCTCGAATGAACTTTGCCTGTGGATTTTCCTTCAATTATGAATTTGGCTTGTGCTAAGTAGGGAAGACTCCATCCTTGGACAAGGATTTTATTCATTCCCTCTTTACTTTTCCTCTTTATTCCTCGTCATTTTCCCTATTTTCTTTCTAATACTTAGTCAAAATTTGATTCTTTTGTTGTAGGAAAATTCCACACTTAGCCATTTTTTTGTTTCCTCTTGGCAAATTTTACCATGTTTGTTTCTAACCTTGGCAGACTTTGGACTTGGCATGTCATTTTTCTATTATGTTTGAGCAAACTTTGGACTTTGGCAAGACATCTTCCTTCATTTCTCCTTGGCGAGCTTGGTTGTGTCTTGGTCATGCTCAATTTAGCCTTGGCAAACTTCATGATTGGTTGGCCATGTTGGGCAGAGTTGCTCATTGCTTAGGGAATTTCCTTGACACTTAACCAAATTTTGAAATTTTATTCTCCAAGGTATCAATGCTTAACCAATTTTATGAGTTTTCCTTGGCGGACTTCATAGTTGTTGTGCCACTTTGCTCATTTGTTAAGGCAGAGTTTGTCTTCCTTATGCCATTCCCATCTTGATCTGGGGCAGACTTCATCTTCTCTTAGAAAAGGCAGACTTGACCTTGTGGCTAGACATCTTCATCTTTGGAGGGTGTACTTCACCTTCTTCATGCCAACTTTGGGCAGACTTGGTCTTGCTTGGGCATTCTCTACCAAGGTAGACTTTGAATGATCTTGGAGATGCTTCATGTTGGAGGGCGGACTTGGCAAGTGTTTGTACCCTTTTCGCTTGTTGGGTGGACTTTGAGCTTGCTTAGACATTTTCCTCTTCCTTGGGTGGACTTGGCACTTGTCTTTCCATCTCCTACCTTGGCGAACTTTGGTCAGACATCTTTCTTTGTCTAGGGTGGACTTTATGATCTCTTTGCCATCTTTCTTCAAAGTGGGGTGGACTTGGAAGCCTCTTTGCTATCTCCCATCTCTCCTCTAGGTGGACTTGGAGCTTTCCATGCCATCTTGTCTAGGGCGGACTTTGCTTCAACCTTGCCCATGAAATACTTAACCAATTTCATGAAGTTTTCTTCCCAAGGTAACAATACTTAGGCAAGGTATCAATACTTAGCCAAATTTTCTATTTTTATTTCCTCCTCTAGGCTTGGCAGACTTTAGCTTTGTCTTGCCACTCCTCATCAAGCATGGGCGGACCTTGTGATGTGCTTTACACTTCCTTCTCCAACCTTGGGCGAACTTTGCACTTGCGTTGCCATTTCCATCTTGGGCGAGCTTGAAGGTTGGACATGATACTTTTCATGCCAAGGGCGGAATTGCTCAAGTTTTGGACACTCTTCCTTGGGTGACTTTCTTTATGTGCATGTCATTGAATTTTTGGCTATTACCTAGATCTTCTGGAACAAAAACCTTTGCCATGTGATTTTTTCTTGCCTTTCATGATTTTTCCTTGCTTTTTATTCTTGTGGGTGCAAAACCTTGATTCCAAAGATGAAAATGCTAACTCCATGACCTGTGGAACCCTGATACTTTCTAAAAAAATAATTACTAAAAATAGAAAAATGCAAAAAGCAAAATTTCTAAAAATAGTCAGTCTCGGATTGGTCCAAAAGTTCCAAAAATAGAAAAAGCAAAAAGCAAAAAAGCATAATCCCTAAAAAATAGGAAGTGTTAGAATTGACTCAAAGCAATGGCGTTTCTCGTCTTTTGAACCTTTTGAGCACTTTGACAAAGTCTAGGCACTATTATGGGCTTGAATTCTCTACTTGACTCGGGTGACTTCCTGAAAACTCTATATCCTCATTATAAAAAGACTGGTGATTAGTGGTTGCGACGCCAAGACAAAAGAAGCAAAGATAGGGGGTCCCCATTTGCAATGGGGCAATGTGTGAAAAGGTCACAATAGACAATTAAACCTACAAAGGTTGCCTAATATAAGAAATTGCATGCTTCATAACACAATGTGTTTTTCAACCTCCACATCACAACAATAGCTACCAAATCATCCAAATTATAAAAAATTATCATATAATTTTATGAATATTAATATTTTTTAAATTAGGCTTTTCTATTTTTTTTGTATAAGTTTGTTTGTATTAATATTTTGAATCATAATTAGTGATCTATCATTAGGATTGGGAAATGATTTAATAATTCAAATCACACTTTCTTTTGTCATTGTAATAATTGATTAGAAAGTGATTTGAAATATTGATAGAGAGTTTAATAAAATCCATGTTTCATAAGACAATGTATTTGTCAACCTCCACATCACAACATACCCAGCCCCTTGTGGTTTTCAAGTCTATATATATAGGTGTGCATTAGAAATAGCAAGAACACCAAATTATTGTCATTAATGGCAATATTGAATAAGCTTGTTGACAATGACAAATGTTTTGTAGTGCAGGTTGTGAAACACAATGTGTTTTGAAGCATGCATTTACTTATATGCAAACTTTGGCATGAAATGTAGATGTACAAATGTATAGATGGGGTTCTATTTTATCAAATAACATGTTTCTCATTATAGGTGACCTCTATTCACCATCAATACATAGTGGAAAATGTATGTACATATCAAGCTACAACCTAAAAAATCCTAAAGAACACTATTCTAACCAAAAATTATATTTTGATCTATCATACTTTCTAATGTCTAATCTTACCAAACTAATAATGAGAGTTAGCTAATGGGTGGTTAGCTTATGCCATGTTATAAGCACCTAGATGGTGTTGAGTTCAAATATCAATATAAAAAATGAGAGTTTAGGCATGCTTTAAGTAGATCTTAAAGTTAATGGATAAAACCTAGGAAAAATCAAAATGTAAATCATATGTGTCATTTTACATTCGTTATGATTCAAATTTTCACTATCATATGCTACGGATCTGATATGATTTGCGGATTGATATGATGTGAAATTGAATTAATGTGACATGGTGTGACATATGGGTATCTGAGCTTCTAGCAGATATGCATACCTACTAGCCAGTTGCCCACGCCTATCACATGTGTTTTCGTAGGGAGATTAGATGCTCAGCTTCAACCTATGAATTCCTGCAACTCACTTCCAAGCTCCCCAGCAACCTTCAAAATGTGAAATGCCCAAATGGTAGCTTTTTTGGCTTTCAAATTAATATTAAACATGCTAATTTTAAAACTTGTTGACGTGAGAGAGAGGTGAGAGCCAAAGAAAAGGGGAGCAAAGGAAGTTTTTTCCTCAATGTCAGGATCCTAAAAGACAAGGATTATAGGGTTGCAATCTCTACCTTGGGGGGCATCAACAAGTGGATACACAAAGATAAATTTGCAATTGAAAGGTGGGAGCTAAATGTCAGGGGCTGGAAAGTCCTATACCAAACAATAGGAGAGAAACGGGCTCTAGATAAAAGGAAAGAGGAGGGCTCCTTCAGGAGAAGCTGCTTGTGGCATAAACAAATTTCCAAGGGGATCCTGGAAATGAAGGATTGGGGAATGATCTCATTTGTATAAAAGACTCTCTAATGAGGCTACAAATTGTTAAGGTTCAAGGGATGAAAGTTGGGTCCAAACTCAACTGGTTGAGCAGTGGTGATAAAGGGTCTAAATTCTTTTTTAGATACCTAAGGGATTGTTGTACCCCAAAATTAAAATTTTTGTTACACTTATACATTTTGAAGAAATGAGTAAAAGTCTATTTAAATCTGTCAAAAAGGTCAAAATTTGGGTGTGCATGTCTTGCATGAGGGGTCAAAATGTGAAATTCCCAAAATCTAACGATCTGGGTCTGCTCAGAGTGACCTAATCTACAAAACCCAGATCTCAGTTTTTCATCCCTATTTTTTAGGAAAACTGCTATTTTTAGAAATTTCCTAAAAATAGTAACTTTTTTTGGGCTTCTTTTGAAACAGATACTGGAAAAACTTTCTAAAAATAGAAATTCAGTCTGATAGGGTTCAAACTAATTTTGATTGGCTCAAAATACTTCCATATCAGGTTGGTGCAGTCAGAATCTCAAAAAGATCAGTTTTGCCCTAATGGGTTCAATTTGCTTTTTTAGAAGCATTTCAGGAGCTCCAAAGTCATCAATGGAGGTCAGTCGACTGCCAGGTGTCAGATTCAATGATCAAGCATTGAATAGAAGATGAAATGATGAACACGCATGTTGAACGAGGAAGAAGGTGAAAATAGTGAAATTTTGACTAAGTCTACTTGACATGGGTGCCCCAAGAGGAAATAGGCGCCCATCTTTTTAGGGCACCAGATGATGGAATTAGGGTTTGAGCTCTCAGTCAAAGTTATTCAAAATCCTTCCAACTCTGCAGCAAGTCCGGTGATGCAATCAACGGATCATCCAATCACCCATAATTCAAGATCAAACAGAGCAGTTTCAAACAAGAGAGAAAATGAAAATTATGAAAATGTCTAAAAAGTTTCTAAGTCTGGGAACTTTGGGCGCCCCAAGTGCCTAGGGGCACCTAACTTTTTGAAGGGGAAAATCCAGCAATTAGGGTTTGCTAAAGTGCTCAATCTCTTCATATTTTAGTCAACTTCGCAACATATATCTTCGTCAGGGGATCTGACTGGTCATCCTCCGACAAATTCAGATCAAAGTTGAGGGTATAGAATGAAGGTTTCAAACTTTGAAGGTTGGAAAATAAAAAATATTCTAAGTCTGAAGCAAATGGGCGCCCCTAGAAGAGGAAGGCACTGATGATTTCGAGAGCCCAAACAAATGATTTTTCTAGTGAAGCCTCCAAGATCACTTCCTCAGAACTGGTCAGGCTTTCCAACAAGACCTTTAGCACGTCAATCTAAGATGGCAGTCATCAGATGCATAAGGCTGAACAAAGGGTTTGACGAGAGTGAAATTTTGAAAATCAAAAGCAAGGTGAAAATGCAAGAAAATATTCTAAGTATGGTAGAGTTGGGTGCCCCCAGCCAAGAAGGGCGCCCAAGCTTTTGAAGGGCCAAATATAACTTTATGGCAAAGTAACTCCCAGAGAACCCCCTCCAAAATCTTCTTAGCTTTGCGACAAGCCCAACCATCAATCGATCTGAGCTCCAGAACACCAGATCGGGCAGGATCATCTGTAGAAGAGAAAGTGGTGAAGATATCATAAAAATGGCTAAGTCTAGTCAAGTTGAGCACCCCTGGAGAGAAAGGGCGCCCAAGATTTTGAGCTCTGAGATGATGGAATTCGTCAATGAAGTGTCTAAGATCATCTCGTTGGTTTCAACCAAGCTATCTAGTGAACCTATCGGCCAGTCAATCAGATCAGCGTAGCTCCTAGAATCAAGATTTCATCAAAAGATCAAAGGGAAAAGGAAGAACTTGAAAATCATAAAAATGGCTAACACTGTGAAAGTTCGAAGCCCCTGGAAGAAATAGGCTCCCATGAATTTGAAGGTCAAAACGAAGTTTTTCGTCCAAGGTGCCTCCAGAACAATCTTCTCAGAAACAGTCAGGCTACGCGATGAATCATCCAGCTCGTTCATTTGATCAATCTGGAAGTCGGAGATCGAGGTCAAGGTAAGGGGTCAAAATGGTGAAAAGTTGAAAATTCTCAAAAAAGTGGCTAACTCTGGAGAAAATGGGTGCCCCTAGCCAAGAAGGGCGCCCAACTTGTCATAACTTAGTCAATTTTCCAAAATTTCAAAATTGCAAGTTGAAGTGAATGACCAAGTTCGATGCATGAGAAGGTTTTAGGGTTTGCATGGATTAAAACAAAAGAAAGCAAAGCTATTTCAAGCCCTAAATCTATTTCAGACATCTCTTCCATTCAATTTTCATCATTTTTGCTAGTGGCATCCAAAGAAGAGAAGTGGAGTAGCAACTTTGAGTTTTATTTCAAGATTCAAGAGCTCAAGGTTGCTGATTTTCATAAATAATTTTCAGACCAGCAACATAAGATCTTGATTTTTCATCCAGAAGATCAAATTTTTGAAGGAGAAGATCAAAGATTTCAATTTTCAGTCTTTTGGGTCTACTCAACTTATTCTTCTGAAGAATTTTTCAAGAAATTTTCATCAAGTTGCAGTAGCTGCTTTTTTGTTTGCATGTCAGTGAAATCCTCAGGGTTTACAAATTTTGATCATCTGGGTCCTCTCAAAACAGTCTTCTGAAGAAAACTCATATCACAGCTTTTTCAAGAAAATTTCAAATTCTAGGGTTGGCTGCTTTTTTTATCAGCCCTCAGTATTTTTCAAATCAGATCAACTAGGTCCATTTCTAATTGTATTTTGAACAAAACCTAGGTGCCAGCGTTTTCAGTGAAAAATTGAAGAAATTAGGGTTTGTTGCTTTTTTAGTCTAAATTCAAAATTTTCAAAAATGGACGATCTGGGTTGTATTGCAATGAAATTCTGAGCAAAACCCATATCTCTGAAAATTTTCCAAAAATTTGTCTGTTTGAGGCCGAAAAACCAGCGTTCTAAAAATAGAAAGTTGCTCAAAACTTGTCTAAACATATGTGAGTTTATAGTCATTCTTCAAGGTTTTCAGAATGGAGTACACTCCCCTCGAGTTTAAGACTAAATCAACACTATGTCAAATCTTCATCATCTCAGCTGAAGAATGAGGGAAGGTGTGATATGAGAAAAAGGAAAGGTATTAGAAAAGAGTTGTGCAATACTCTTCTGTTGGAAATCAAGCAAAGTGTCAGAAGCATAAAAGTTGCAAAGCCGCCAAGTTATCAATTAGTGAGTCATCTTTTCGGGCAGCGATGATTTTCAAGAACATAACTCATAAAGCAGCTGAAGAAGTGAGTGATTCTCTAAGTTTGATCACAGAAGGCGAAGGGATCTTGGAGAATCAAAATATTGCCTTAGATAGTATCAATGCACTTGACCAGGACCCAGTTTCCTACTTTTTAGCGGATGTGATTGAGATTTAAAGCGACTTTCATCTAGAAGCTTTCTTTCTATTCTTGGAACAATTCTTATCCATTCTTTGAAGAAGAGAAAGAAGATAAATGTAATAGTTGGCATTTCCTGCTTTTCCTGCTTTCTTAGGTGTTAGATGTTATCTTCTTTCTAGATTTAGAAATAAAGCTTGCTTGTTGAGCAAGCCCTAGTTGTGAAAGCAAGGAGATTTTAGGGTTCCCTACTCCTCTGCTTGCCTATAAATAAGAGCCTTTGCTCATTAGTTTTCTTTAACGGTTATTGTGATAGCAAATTGTTGAGTCTCTTTTAGCCAGCAAGCTGTTATTGAGTGTCAGTTCATTTGTGTTTATGATAGCGAATTGTTGAGTCTCTTTTAGCCAACAAGTAGTTGTTATAATCGATGTCCCTTTTGTGTAAGAACAAGTTTGCAAGCCTCTTTAGTTGCAAGTTCTTGTTCTGTGCATGTGTTAGGATAATCTTTGTTCCAGAAGTTTGAGAAATAAAATCATGAGCCTCCTTTGCCTTGGTATAATGTCTCAGATTTCTGTTATTTGTGTTATGCTTTTATGATCTTAATTTCAGCTTACATTGAAGTGTATAGATGTTTGTTGGAAAAGAGTTTATTGAAGCACTTTGTCAGAGAATCAACCTTGTTCATTTCTAGTTTCTCTTGCTCTATGTATTACTTGAGAAGTTAGAAACATATTTAGCTTAAGTTAGTCGTAGTTGAAGTTCTTAAATCAGAAAATCTCAGCTGTGGCGTTTGTGTTTTATAAACCTTGTGCTCTAGTTGAAACAAAAAGATAGGCGAATTAGTTTTAATTTAATTTCTTTCACACCATTAGCAAGAGGGAGCTTCCCCTCCTAATTTGAAGAGCAGTTTATCTGTGCATAGCTGTCTGTTATAAATATGCATTCCAGAGGTGCGAATTTAAACGCCAACAGGGATAAAAGCATTAGGAAACACATTGAGCAAATGTGGGTTGAGGGTGAAATCTTAACCAAACAAGGGGAGATCATAATGTAGTTTTTTTAGTTATGTAAGGAGCTTTTTACTTCAAAAGGTGTTAATGTAGACTACCATGCAACAACGAAGCACATAAAACAAATCATTCCTAATAGAATCCTGAAAAAAGATGCTAAGGAATTGAGTTTGGAAATCTTCAAAGAGGAAATAAAGAGTGCAATCCTATCTTTGCAGAACGATAAAACTCCTGGTGATGATGGCCTACTAACAAAATTTTACAAAACAGATATAGAATGGGTGTGTGAGGATCTTGAGCAAGTGTACAAAGAAGCCTTGGAAAAAGGCTCCTGGGTTCCAACATTAACAAGGGAATTATTAAGCTTCTTCCAAAAGAAGGGGATAGGAATTTAATAAAAGATTGGAGGCCTATCACACTACTAAATGTTTCTTACAAAATCTTAGCAAAGGTGCTTGGAAGAAGATTGGTAAATATCCTCTCAACCTTTATCAGCAACACTCAAATTGGATTCATCAAAGGGAGATATATACTAGAGAACTTAATTACCAATTGGGAGGCGATGGCGTTGGCTAAGAACTCCAACCAAGAGGTTGCAATGTTACTCTTGGATTACAAAAAGTCATATGATAGGGTTGAATGGCCATTTTTAAGAATAGCTCTTCAAGCCTTTGGGTTCCCAATACAATTCTATAATATGGTGTGCACATTATTCCAAGATGCAACTACACAAGTGGACATAAATGAGGCATTAACATAAGAATTCAAATTGGAAAGGTCCATAAAAAAAGGATGCCCTCTAGCTCTAGCTTTGTTTGTTATAGCACCTTATGCTCTCCACTACCTCCTGAGGAACAATAGTGATGTACCAAAAAAGCAAGGTATCTCTCTTCCTAATTAGGAGGAACTCCTAAATATTTAGTTTTTGATGATACCTCAATATTCTTGACGTTGGAGGAACAAAACTTTGGAGTTCTAATGGAAAAAATCAATTTGTTTTGCAAGGAATCCAAGGCCAAGATTGCTCTTACAAAATATGTCTTGTTGGGATGGGAGGAGAAACTGTCGGTGCTTTTTAATAGCCAAGCTTATCTCATTAGTTATCTATGAATTTACCACATTCACTTGTCAATAACCATGAGGGATTGGCCAATGAATAGGTGAAAGTTTGCTAAACTTTCCCTCTACACTTTAGGCTCTGCAAAACTGAGAGGGTGATCCCTACAATGTAAACAAAGATACTCTTGTGTCAATTATCCAATACATTGTAAATATAACAGATGAATTCTCCTTTGAGCTGCTAAATAAATGTAAACCTCAAAGATTTGGCTAACATTTTTCAGTTTATCATATTAAGCATGAGAATATAATGAAATTCTTCTTCAATACACACTTTATTACAAGAAGTAAAAATTTTATTGATTTTGAAAGTGTTTGGTGTGAGTGATCAAGAAGTTGCAACACAAACAAAGCTTCAAATGATTATTGCTTTATCCTAGGGTATGGAGTCTTTATCAATGCAATTAAGAAACATATGACAGTGTGCAACCTACACATAATAAAGCTTTTAATGATTCATTCCACTATTAATCTCATAAATGTAAACTAATAATACTTAGTAATATTTGTGTACATTCATATAAATCCTTGTTTCTATTAAAGCAGTTTTAACTTGTACTTTGAATAAGTGCATGTAATAACAAACTTTCAAAGGAAAGACAATGGAGATGAATGTAATAAATCTTTGATGTATTTCATTCAAAATTCACATGAGGTACACAATGGAGAACATTGGCTTTTGAAATATGCCATTTGTATTCAAAAATAGTAGCATTGTCATACAAAATTAACAATCAATAGACTCAAAACTTCAAAACCTAGAATAAGACTTAAAACAAAAGTATTTGTGCTCTATATTACAAAAATTCCTCTATGAATTCAATCAAAAAAATGTGTAATTAGCCTTGATTTCCCTTTTATAGAACAAGGGATGAAAATAAGCTTCAGGATAATTGACACATGTCACATTTTCAAGTGACCAATTTAATTACTTTTCAAAACTGCACTTGTGCAACTGCTAGCTCATGGAGAGAGTATTCCAAGCATAAATCAGTTACAAGATTTGTTGCTTCCATCACACTTTTCCCAAAATATTAGGATAAGTTAACTAATACTCTTTTTTGCTTCATTCCTTTATTCCTTTTGTTGTGGATCCAAGGAAAGCTGAGTTGGTAAGTGAAAGAACATTCCCACACACAAAAAGACAAACTCCACATGTTGACGGTGTGAAGACCTATAGAGACTGTTGAGTTGGACCAAAAGACAAAATCTATGTCATATCGGATAGTTAAGATCACAAATCAGGAATGTTGACATATTTATGGTCCCATGATGCATAATGTTAGGGTTAGAAGGAAAATATCTAATAGTTAAATGCAGATTTGATCAATAAAACAAAGAAATAAAACACACGGAAAAATTATAGTAGCAACAAGACAACACAGAGAATTTAACGTGGTTCACCCAATATGGGCTACATCAACTAAACCACAACCATCCAATGATTTTTATTATCCAGTGCAAAACATATTACAATCTCATGAATAAAAATGCCCTACTACAACTCCCTTCCCAACCGCTTATTACAAGTTTTTTAGAAGCTTCCAGAATTAAGGTTTTACAAAGTCAATTTTATTTTGTCAATGACAAAGGTGGCAAGGATACCATGAAGAGTGTATAGTATAGCATGATCAATCGCCACATACCAACACATAATCTTCTTCTAATGGCCAATTAAAGGCCATGAATTCATCTAACTTTGTTCTATACAGACCATATTTAACCATCATTTGATTTGAATATTTTTCAAAATCCTTAAGAAATGCATTAGTGATAGATAATTTGTTCATGATACCCTTCAACATTGGAATGCTGACATCACCTTTCTCACAAATTAAAGTGGTCTATGTAGCTATGCCAACATCCATACGAGCTCTCCATTTCTCATAGGTCTTGATGGTCCCATCACTATTTAGAATGTCTGGAAACAGGCCAAGATCACTCTCATCAAATTATTTTATCAAAGCCTTGATCCTTTTTTCTAGTGGATCCACCAACCCTTGATAGTCTCCAACTTCTTTCACCATTTTGTAAGTTGGTGCAATCTGCTCTAGCTTATTTTGTTCATGGGTGTATCCAATGACCATACTCTCCAAGATACTTAGTCTAGGGATCCATGTCTTCATCAATGGAAGGGTGTATAAGAGCGAATTTGCACCCCATGTGCAAATCCCCTTTTTTTCTTTATCCACCTTAGCAAACCAAGTTCAGAGGCTTAATTCCACCTAAGCCGCTGCTTGCATCACACTTGGCACCTATTTTGAGTGTTGGTGGAGGCGTTTATGTCTAGGATGCCCGTGCAAGGCGCAGACATCTGCATGGTGCACTTACGTCCTTGATGGATTTCCGTGTTTGGAGCTTGTAGAGGCGTTACACTTCCCATTGGTGGTCAATTTGTAACACCCTCCTCGACCGACAAACTTGAATATGGCTATTTCTCTTCATCTCTTCTTCAAATTCATCCCTTGAACTAGCATTTCATCTTCTACCATCCTCTACAGATCCCTTCACATCTTCTAAGAACTTCTTCACTTCATTCACAAGCTTCACAAGCTCTTCACAAGCTCCAAGCAACTTCTTCACCATCTCTTCAATCCCCAAACACTTTATACTTCACAACAACAACATCAACACACCACCACTTCAATAGAGCAAGTGTGGAACAAACACCATTACAACATAGGCTTGAGTTCCTCTCATTTTCTCCCCCAAGAAACCTTGAGTGCTCTTGGTGGAGGTGGTAAGCTTTCAATCCTCTCCTCTATTACTTGGTTGAGTAGCATAACACTGTTTTGTAGTGCTTTAGTGGTCTTTACTTCATTTCTACTTTTCTCTCTACCTATTTGGCTATCCGTAGAGGCAAGAACATCAGAATGGGGTCTAACTGAGGAAAGCTCCTATACAACCACCCAACCATTTCTCTCTCCCGCTTGTGTGCAGGTATTGAAGACATTCACGAGCTGGAAGCTTCATCATTCACATGGTTCTAAGTATTTCCTTTCTTCTCCTTATCTTTGTCATCTATACTTCTTTATTTCAGTTCTATCACTCTCTGTTATTTCCCTATATTCTGTAAGTTCTTAGCAATTGGATAGAAGCATTCACTTTGCTATTTTCTGAGACATTCTCATTCTCTGGTTCTTATGAGATGCTAGTGCACCTCTAGGATGCCAATACGCTACGCTATCGTCTATATTTTGCGCTAACATCCTTTGGCCAAGAGCTCATTAGTTTGTCCAAAAAATCCTTGTGACCTACTCTTTCGGATTTTGAAACTCTCGCTGATGTTCCATTAAGGTAGTATAGGGAAGTTCACCCAGTGAGGCTCTTTGAATGAAGAGAACTCGTGAGTAGTGAATCCCCCTATATTATAGAGGGAAATTGATTTATCCCTCTCAAACATGTTTATTGAGTTGAACATTAAAGAATAATTGGAATGAACACTTATCATTCTTGTTATTGCTTTTAACAAGCAAATATCCAAAACATTTGAAACAATGAATATATTGTTATCTTTATACAATGAAAACAACCCCTCAAACACTTCTATCTGCTCAATCAATTCTTCTTTTGTTGACTCTCTTGGAGGAAGTGTTGTTGATGTGCCTAGCCTCAAATATGCAATTGGTACTTCATCTAGATCATATTCAACTATTTTTCATTGAGGCTTGAGGAGGAGAAGGAACAGGAGAAGGTGGTGTTTGTTCTAGAGGAGATAGAGGAGTTGTATTTACTAGCTTGTGCAAGTCGAGTGCGCATTGATTGAATTCTTTCTTTTAATAATGCAACTCTTTTAATTGGGTAATCATTACCTATGTGATAGAAGCTGGTTAGAATAGTAGTGAAGTGTAATTACCTAGTATACATAGATTATGGAAATAAGGGAGAACATATAACTTACATATGGACACCTGTATCTAACATCCATTTTGTATCAAATAGCAAGAAGTTAATTTTTGTTTAATATATCAGGTGCATGGTTTCAGGTTTCCATCATCATTTTCTAGTTTCTTATAAATATTTATCGAATGTTTATGTGTTTATTGAATATTTTATATCTCAATATAATGTGTTTTTTTTTGCTTTTGTAGAAATGTATTGATATACTCCAAGAAGGGGATAAAGTTGCGGTATTGGATCCATTTTATGGTGTTGTTGTGGGCATTGGGTAGATTCATTCACTATCTATTGTACGTGGAGTCAAATTGAAAGGAACATGAGATGCAAATGTAAATATTTTAAAGGTCACAAGTAACATACCCCTTGCTTATGAAGACAAAATAGATGGAGTTGTCCATCTGAAAGATAAAGAAGGAACCTTCACACGGTTGCCACTAAAATATTTGCAAAAAATGACATAGTTGATGTTTATCATGTACTAACTGTTAGACAGCTTGGCCCACTGATTTATGCAGTATTTTGAATGTGTTGTGAAGGGATCTTTATCATGGTGTATTTGCAAGAGTTGGAAACTCTTAGAATTTAACATTTTTTAATACATGCATACATACATACATACATACATACATACATATATATATATATATACATACATACATACATACATATATATTACAGTTCATCAAAATTGCATTATATTTTTTATTACAGATTACCATTTTTTATCATGATGTTGAATCAATCTCTTAACTTCTAGCATGCTATAGTTTGTTCATATATGTAATATTTTTATTTGCTTTTATGTTTTAATTCAAGTTTAATAATATGTTTATTTTTGCATTATACAATTTATGGTATTTAATAGATTATTCATATCATATAAATAAAAATTTAGTATTAAACTAGTAGTAAATATAATGATTATGCAATTAATAAACAATGTATCAATAATGAAGGAAAGGTCTCGCCGACAGGAGTATTCACTTGTGGTCTTCGCGGTGACTCAAAGACTTCGGTATGAAGTCTTGGCGACCAATGGAGAGTCTCATCGATCGTTCGGAGTAACATAAGAGCGCTCGGTGAAAGGTCTTGGCGAACGTCAAATGTCTTGCCGACTCGGTAAGACATGAGTGCTTGGTGTGTAGTCTTAGCGAAAGACATAAGTCTTGCCGACTCGGTAAGACTTGGTTGTACTCGGAGTGAAGTCTCGGCGAAAGACAAATGTCTTGCCGACTGTCAGGTGCTTCAGTGAAGCTTAAGGAAACTCGATGAGAACTCTTGGCGAATGGAAAGTCTTGCCGATGGCAAAGTTGAAGTCGTTGTGACTTTGTGAGCATCGGTATGAGTCTAGCTGATGAGAAAGCTTTTGCCAATAGGAATGCATTGGATGTCAGCAGTTTCGGTATGACTCATGGCGTTCGTTATATCATCTTGCTGACTATTTGGGACTTACATCAATATCGATATGAAGACTTTGTGGCATCGGGGAGACACTGTTAGTGTCTCACCGATATGCCAAAAAAGTTGAACGCCCTTGATCATTTGACCATCCTATGTGGAGCCTCATGGACCAATCAGAGAAAGCGATTTTCAAATGGTTGGCAGTTAGATTTTTGCAACTGTTGCGACACTGGAGCTGAACAACATGCAGGGAAAAATCAATTGCTTGAAAGGAAATTGTCTATGATGGGCAATGGCGGATAAGGATGAACAGAAGACAAAAATCAAAATGTGATAAAATAAAAGCAGATCAATTCTGAGGACATATATGAGTCAAATTGTTGAGAGCATTTCTGGAATAGGAAGAACAGTGAATGAAACTACTGTGAACTAATACCAGAGAGTTGTATCTCTGATTTGTATGTAATTTGTTTGTTACTGTAATACAAAGAGATTTAGCTTGGTGTGGTGGGTTTTTTCCTGAAAGGGTTTTCCCACGTAAATCTGTTGTTCATTGTCCTTGAGTATCTCTGTTTCTATAAATCATTCATGTGTGTCTTAATTGGATTGTAATTTGAAAATTGAAAGTACTGTATGCTTACTTCCCTTTGGTTTTGACGTTAGGAAAGTTGCTTCCGCACCTCTGCTTTCCTTACAAGTGGTATCAGATCCTGGCAAGTTGTGTTGTCCTTGTGAGTGGGTTGGGTTTTTTGTGTCAATCCTTTTCCAGTGGGAGTTTGGTAGAGGTATGATAATTACAGATTAAGATGGCAAGCACATCCGGAAAGATGGATATAGAGAAATTCAATGGTAGCAATTTTGAGTTGTGGAAACTCAAAATGGAAGATCTGTTAGTGGACTGAGATCTTTGGACTGCTGTGACTGAAACGAAACCTCAGGCCATGAAGCAAGAAGATTGGGACCTGGCAGATAGAAAATCAAAAGGGCTGATAAGGCTCTGTTTAGCAGACTTTGTTCTTCTGAACGTTCATGAAGAAAAGACTGCATCTTCGTTGTGGAATAGACTAGCATCTATTTATCAGGGCAAGTCCTTGGTAAAAAAATTGTTCTTGAGGAAGAATCTGCACTCTTTGAGAATGTAGGAGGGAGGATCCGTTGCTGATCATTTGAACACATTCAACATGCTGATTGCTCAGTTAGCATATGTTGGTGTGAAAATTGAAGATGAAGATCGCTGCATGCTGCATGCTGCTGTTATGTTCTTTTCCAGATTCATGGGATCATCTAGTGATGGCTATTGGGAGTACAACATCCACATTCAAGACGGAAGATGTTGTTGCTTCTTTGTTATTAGAAGAAATGAGAAGGAAATCTTCTGAGATGGCAAAGGAGGCTATGGCTGTTAGAGGTAGATCGAAGGAGAAAGGCAAGAAGAAGGACAAGAAGTCCAGATCGAAATCAGAAGGGAGATCAAAGTCTCCTGGAAAGAAGTCCAAGGTGAAGTGCTAGAATTGTGGGCAACCTGGTCATGTCTGAAAGGATTGCAAGGAGGAGAAAAAGAAGAAGAACTCTTCTGGAAATGATTCTTCTCATAGTGATGTAGACGCCTTCATTGCGGCTTTGGCTACACGAGCATCAGATGATGTCTGGTTGATTGATTCTGGAGCATCTTTCCACATGACATCTCATAGAGACTGGTTCACAAAGTATGAAGAATAAAATGTTGGAAAGGTGTATTTAGCAAGTGATTCATCTTTGAAAATTGTTGTTCGTGGAAGAGTCAGAATTCAATTCCCTGATGGAAGAGTGGAGGGAATCAATGATGTGATGCATATACCAGGTCTGGCTCAAAATTTACTTTCTGTAAGTAAGCTGAATGATATCGGAGTGCAGGTCACGTTCTCTGGAAATGGTTGCAAGATGACTAGAGGCGCAATGGTGCTGGATAGGGGTGCTCGAATTGGTACCTTGTACAAGCTAGATGCACATGCTGTTCAACGCAATAGTGTCTCTGCAAAGTCACTAAAATCTACTCATGAAGAAAAGAAGGAAAACGTTCCTGATGGTGTAAACTCCATGGAGGTTAAACTTCTAGCAGAGAAGACTATGCTCTAGCATCATAGGCTAGGCCACATTGGTGAGAAAGGTTTAAAAACCTTGAAAAATAAAAACCTAGTAGAAGGGCTTGAAGATTGTAACCTTGAGTTCAAATTTTGTGAACATTGCATATATGGTAAACAACACTGGTTTCATTTTATTCTAGTCCTCACAAATCTTCCGGGTTTGCTTGATTATATTCATACTGATGTGTTTGTTCCAGTTGAATGTTCCTTCTCTGCCTCTAAATAAAGATACTATGTCATTTATTGATGATTATTCAAGAAGAACATTTGTATATTTTCCAAAAGTAAATCGAAGTGTTCACAGTTTAAGGAATTTAAAACCTTGTTGAAAATCGGACTGGTAGGAAAATAAAATGTTTAAGGACCTACAATGAGGTGAGTTTTGTTTAGATGAATTCAAAAGGTACTGTAAGGACCATGGGATTAAAAGACATAAGACTACACCTTACACTCAAAGAAAATGGAGTTGCTGAAAGGTTCAACAGAACGTAATGGAAAGACACAGTATGCTGAGTAGTGTTGGCTTGGAGGAGAAGTTCTGGCTGAAGCAGTCTCTACAACATGTTACTTGGTAAATCGCTCTCCTAACTCTGCTCTTGTTGAGAAGACACCTTTGGAAGCATGGTCTAGAAAGAAGCCCTCTCTGAGACATATTCATGTCTTTGGGTGAGGCATATGCATATGTGCCATTTGAAAAAGATCCGTTGGAAAACAAAGTCAAAGTGTGTATTTTATTGGCTATAGTGTTGGCATAAAAGGATACAAGCTTTGGAACCCTAGGACTAAGAAGGTTTTGTACAACAGAAGTGTTATCTTTCGTGAGCTGAAGCCTTCTACATTGGATCTGTAGTCAAAGAAGAAATCAGAAAATGAAAAGGATGTAGCAAAAATTCCTCCGACACCAGATAAAGATGAATTGAAAAATCAAAATGTACCTGATACTGAGGAGAGCTCAAGTAGTTCTGAAAGTTCTGAAGAAGATGAAGAACCACCTCAGCCTCAGCTTGTGAGAAGGTCAACTCGTGAAAGAAAGCAACCTGATAGGTATGGGTTTTCTTTGATTGAGTCTACTTGCGCCTATGCTTTAATTTCTAGCATTGATGAATCTAGGACTATGAAAGAGGCATTTAAAATGTTTGATTCAAACTCTTGGTTGGACGCCATGAATGAAGAAATGACATCATTAGAAAAGAATGATACATGGAGTTTGGTGCCATTGCCTAAAGGCAAAAAAGTTGTGGGCTACAAATGGGTGTTTAAAAAGAAAATTGGTCTGGATGGCAGTGTAGAAAAATATAAAGCAAGGCTGGTTGCAAAAGGTTATTCCCAGGTAGAGGGAATTGATTATGGAGAAATCTTTTCTCCTGTAGCTAAGTTGACATCTATTAGATTTATTTTGTCACTTGCAACAGCGTATGACTTAGAAATTGAACAAATGGATGTGAAGATAGCATTTCTTCATGGTGATCTTGAAGAAGAAATTTATATGTCCCAACCGGAGCACTTTGTGGAAAATGGTAAAGAAAGACTGGTTTGCAAGTTAAAGAAATCTCTGTATGGTTTAAAATAGTCTCTTAGAATGTGGTACCAAAAGTTTGACACTTTTGTTTTGTCATTGGGATTTGTAAGATCAAAATCTGATCACTATGTGTATTACAAAGCTGAAAGTGATCAAGTTCTTATTATTGCTCTCTATGTTGATGATATGTTGTTCATAGGCAATAGTAAGCTAATGATTTTTGATCTTAAGTCTTAGTTGTCTACAAAGTTCAAAATGAAAGATCTTGGTGTAGCTGGGTATATTCTGGGAATGGAAATAACCAGGGATAGGAAGGATAGAAAACTTTGGCTCAATTAGAGTAAGTATATCATGACTGTTCTAGAGAGATTTTGTATGACTGATTGCAAGCAGCTAGTTGTTCCAGTTATGCAGGGAACGAAGCTATCTATTGAAGACTGTCCAAATTCTCCTACTGAGATGGAGGACATGACTAGTGTGCCATATGCTAGTGCGGTTGGCAACTTTATGTATGCAATGGTTTGTACAAGGCCAAACATTGCCCAAGCAGTGGGAGTTCTTAGTCGTTTTATGGCTAATCCTGGAAGGACACATTGGGATGCTGTGAAGAGTGTTTAGATATCTGAAGGGCACTTCAAACTATGCTTTGTGTTACCATGGTAACTTGGTTGAATCACACAGGACTCTTAGTATTCGAGGTTATGTGGATTCTGATTGGGCAGGGGACATTGATAGCAGAAGATCCACCAGTGGATATGTTTTCATGATGAATGGTGGTGCAGTGAGTTGGATGAGCAACTGGCAGGCTGTAGTTGCTTTGTCCACTACAGAGGCATAATACATGGTAGCAACACATGCCTATATAGAAGCAATCTGGTTAAAATGTTTGTGTTCTAACATTTGTTTTGATGCAGGAAAAATTACTATTTACTGTGACAGTCAGAGTGCTATATGTTTGGCAAAGAATCCTACTTTCCATGCCAAGACGAAACATATAGATGTACAATATCACTTTGTACGAGATATGGTGGAGGATGTGAAGGTCTCTTTGGAGAAAGTGGATACTCTGGAAAATGTTGCAGATGCATTGATGAAGCCTGTGAGCACAGACAAATACAGGTGGTGTGCCAGTTCGATGGGCCTCTTGGCCCATGAATTTTAGTAGTTTTATTATGCTCTAGAGGTGTTAGTAAGATCTTCTTGAAGTGGGAGCTTGTTGGAATATGTGCCTCAATTCTTACTGACATGTAACTCCTACAGGGCAAAGTCACTGTGACATTATTCATGTCTGGACGACTAGCTGTTATGAATTCTCTTGAAATGATCATGTCGCCAAGATAGAGTTGATGTCTTGCCGACAAGTCTATCGCTGTGACCTTTCTGTGTTCGGTGTGACCTTTTGTAGAAGGAAACCTCTGGATGACAGTATGCTCTTATCGGGGGTCGGGGAAACACAAAGGGTCTCGGGGAGAAGTCCCAGCGATTGGTGAAAGTTTCACCGATGGCATATGGCTATCAGGGTAATCACAAGGGTTTCGGTAAGATGTCCCAGCGAGTATGAAATGTCTCGTCGACAAACACTAGTACAAAAACAATAATATATGACTAAATAAACTACTAAAAATTGCATATATATGACTAGTTTTGGTCACGTGACCATTAGTAGTTTATTGCCGGTCATTTATAACGCGACCAAATTTATGACTAAACTATTTTAGTCATTTATCTAGTCATTTATCTAGTCATTGATTTAGTCATTGATTTGGTCATTGATTTGGTCATTTATTTAGTCATTTATTTAGTCATATATTTTAGTCATTAATTTTAGTCACGTGACTATTTTAGTGGTTTATTTGTAGTCATTTATAACACCACCAAATTTATGACTAAACTATTTTAGTCATTTATTTATTCATTGATTTGGTCATTGATTTAGTCATTAATTTAGTCATTTATTTAGTCATGGTAGTGATTTGTTTAATCATATATTTAGTGATTAATTTAGTGATTAATTTGATTGTTGTTAACTGGTCATTTATTTAGTCATGGTAGTCATTTATTTAGTCATTAATTTAATCATATATTTAGTCATGTAAGTCATTACTTTAGTCATTACAAATCAAATCTAACTTAATTAATCCTTACAAATTAATGCATATAAACTTCAAGTATCATAGATATTCAAATGTTGAAGAAGCACCATGAAATGTAGACTAAAATTCTTGAACAAATATGATTGATCAAACACAAACACAAACAACATAGTAATTATGAGTGGAGAAAAAACCACTCTAAAAATTTACTTTATTAAACCTGATTGGCAAATCAAAATTTCATTGGTTACATTCAATGTCTCAATGACACTGTACAACTTATTGACACTATATAAACATAATACTCCTATTTTCATATACTTATATTGTTTTCCCCTTCCTTAACTGTAGTCATTTTGGAAGGGCAGGGGCCTCCTATAGGGGCTTGACCCATTTAATCCCCTTGCAAATCCACAACTTTCCCGCCGCTATTGGTTTCGACTCCTCCAAACTCTTTCTCGCTGGTATTCACCTTTTACTTCTCCAATTTGGAGCTGCAACCTAAAAATAAGGTTTCAAAATTTGCACGTCAAAAACATATTTGGAAGTAGAATTTTATCAGATATTGTAGTCACAAGTTCCCCTAATTATAATAAAGATAAATAGTTTTACCTTTCTGCATCAACTAATGCAATTCTGATAACTTTTAGAGGATCAACAATGCTAGCCTTTATCATATCAACATACTCAACTGCAAGTTGCAACACAACATTAAACTTATTAATTAGACTCAACATCTACGAAAGAAAAAAAAACTTGAAACATTATCAATTTAGTTTCCTCGTAGCTTTCCTCTAGCATATCTGGAACCTCTTTAGATGTTCCGTCCAACTCTCATCACTCCCTTATAGGTAGAATTGTGTATGTCCATCAAACTATCATCTTTCCCATAGAGTTAGAGCTAAATTAATTTAGAAATCTTTTCTTGTTGAGCAATCCAATTCCCCTAGCAAGCCTAACATATAGACAACCTCCCTTACATTCAAAAATTTACTCAAGGATGTCATTTTTAGTCTCAGAAATCAAAATAACCTTATTGTTCATTTGTCAAAACTACATAGTTAATAGAAAAAAAATTCAATGGAAAAAGCATGAGGAAAAATAATCTACCTCTCTATTATTAGGGGTGATCAAATACTGCTTAAATCTATAATAAGAAACCCTCCTATGAGATACAACCAATCCTATCAGATTAAAAAACAAGAACTAAAACCTTCTTGGGAATCACAACAACAATACCTGAAATCAATCAATGGCCGAATGTAATTTTGTCCAAACATGTAGTAATCAAAAGGCTCCTGTATTGCTCTATGATAATTAGAAAATGTGAAAGGATCCTGAAATAAAGGAAGAAACAAAAGAAATTATGCATTTGTTCAAATGAGTAAATATAGTGTAATGTGTTAATTGTTTTTTCTTTACATCATTTAGGAACTAAAGCATAAAAAATTACATAGAGAGGATTTGAAGCAGCAAACCTCAAACTATAACAAATCCGATCAAAAGTTGTTGCCATGTTTGAAAGGACTATTTCTTTTGCATTGGGATTCCCACTCTCAAAAACCTGACAAAGGCAATCCAGATACATGACCATCAGAAAGATACAAAATTATCACATTAAAGAGAGGAAACAACAAACACTCTGTTAAAATTCCATTCCTACCTCAAAATCTACTGCTTTGCAAGAAAGAAAAGCATTTCAGGCAATTCCAAAGCAATAATTTCATATTTTTTTATTAAACATCAATATAAAAGAAATTTGTTTTGTTGCTCTTATGTCAAGGTGTTGCGGGTGGATCAAGATGAAGGGAAGAGCTTTTTAATGAGCTCTTAAGCACTCCTTATTCTCAAGCATTATTTGAGAGAAATTTTAATCTCATTCAGATCACTGAAAGATGAAAATGGACAATCTTTTTAATGTCAATGTAATTGAGGTTGAACTTTACTTAACTACTTTGTTTTATGGGTTAGTTTGATTGATATAGCAGAAATGAGGTTAAATTTTTCACTAGAGACAACACCTACCCAGAGGACTCATGGAGTGCTTGGTATTTGGAGTCCTGTAATTGACAGTATTGGGAATATAGTCAAAATGCAGGTTAGTGCAACATCTCAATTCAACTTCCACATATGAATAATTCTGATCGAATTTATGGATCAATAGTTGTGATCTTAGATTGATTGTTTCAAGTCTTCATGTTAAATCGAAAGAAAACAAGTCAGCATTTGAAGTTATGTTCCTGATCATTGCAACTCTTTGCTTTGTCAGATCCATCTTAGGAAAGTTGTTCACAGACATGTGTTCATGAGAAAAAGTGTTGTCTTACCATCAACTACCCACCGGATTTGGAGAGATTTGATACATAATCCCCTGCATTTGCTTTTTGGAGTAGATTTACTTGGTATGACAAGCTCAACATTGGCATCTTTGACTAAAGGACTTGCCAAACTTTCCACAAATGGACAATTCCTTTAGTTATGTATAAAACAGGTGAACATAAAAATTATATTTAAATTGAGGAAAAATCCATAGATTTGAGAAATATGAACATATTCATTGTCCTTATATGACATTTTTATGGATTTTTTGTAGGATTCTTCAAGGAAAATTACAGGAGTTGGTGATGGAATTTTACTAGGCACTGAGGCTTTAGCACAGGGTGTGGCATTTGGTTTCTCTAGAGTGTTAACTAAACCTTTGGAAAGTGCAAGAGAACATGGTGTTATTGGTTTTGTACATGGTCTTGGGAGAGCATTCTTGGGTATTATTGTTCAGCTTGTGAGTGGAGTCTTGGACTTTGTTTCCTTGACTGTGCATGATATTGGTGGAAGTTGTACATGTTTTCAGGTATTTGGAAACAAATTTGTTTCAAATAGGATCAGGATCTCACGTTCCATCCAAAGTAGTGGAATTCTTTAAGAATATAATGAAAGGGAAACATCTGGGCAGGTCATTTCCCTTTTCACTTTTTACTTGGGAATTGTTACTTTCCTGCAGATTATTGTATTTATATTTTATCTATTTATGAACAAGAATATCTGCAAAATATTTGTTAAGGTTTTGTAAATTGACCATTTGTAGTAATTCTGAGGATACCAATATGATATAAACATTAATGACAATAACACCATGATTACTGATTTCAGAAATCTGGTTTGGTTCTCAGTGTTGACTTATGTAAGTATAGTCCAGTCCAAGTGTGTTTGGATGCAGATGCCAAATGTAGTTTTAGTATAATTATTTGATTCACTATGATATATAAATGTATTTACAATAAGGATATCACACACACATATGTATGGCAATAAAACAATAGCTTTTAAATACTAATAAACACAAGTGAGTGAATTTTTTGAAATCAACAATCTTACAGGAAAGCTGTTAAAAAAATCAATATTTGGATCATCTATCCTCAAAAGTTTGACAACCCAATTCAATAATTTCATCAGTTTTGTACTTGTTATCAGGGTTGAATGAGAATCTCTTCAAGAAATTAGTGCATGTCACCTTTATGCTTTAACCTGTTAATTTAATGTGTTTCATGTATTTTTTTTTTTCTGTAAATTGAGGTTTTGAATGGGTCGTCAACTTGAGTTATTGGCATTAACTGGGCCCAGCTAGTGGGAACACAAACAAGGGGCCCCATCCCCTAACAACCAACAGTCCAAGTGCACGAGTAAAGTGGCCCACAAGCCTACTAGCCCTGCAAGGGCTTGACACTAGGTGGGCACTGAAACAACACCATCTAAACACCAACAAACCATGCCATCAATGACAATGTGTTTCCATTCACATACTAGTGCTTTATTGATCTTCAAATTATCTGGACATATTAATGGACGAATTGCACTAGTTTCTTATGTATTGTTGACACTATTAAAGAGAGAACATTGATTTGTATGTTGTTGACTTTGCAGATGGTGCTTTACTTGCAGAAGAAAGGAGACATTTTGGATGCACAAATATTTCAATGGAACCTTCAAAATTTGCATGGTCAGATTTATACAAGGAACATTTAGACTGCATCATCTTTTGAAATATTGTCATGCCAGGTTAAGGCACTTATAAAAGTGTTTGTTCCTATGTTTTTAGTGCCCATCATCAAATAAAATGCTTACAATACCATGTAAAATACTATGGAATGTTCCATGGGAAGAGTTTATATCCTTGGAATTAGCAATGGGAAGCTACCAGAAGCCTGCTCATCTAATTTTTCATCTCAAAAGCTTTGAAAAGTCTAAATGCTTTGTTAGAGTTATAAAATTATTGGGAGAAAATGAAGAGGAATGGATAAGTCAAGTGACAATGATCTATTCTTTCATAGAGAACCTTTGGAAGAAAAATCAATCACTCAATAGACTCTTTGGTTTCTAGGTGAGGTCTATGTTCCATTTTATCTGAACTTGATATTCTATGAATCTCTTGTAATAATTAGGCATCCTTTTTTCTAAGGAAATAATAGGAGGGTGTAGTTGGGTAAAAAAAAAGACCTTTCCATTCTCTTTGGTGTTGGACATGCATACTAGATGGGCTATGAACTTGCACCAAAGCATAATGGTAGGGGAATTTTTGTCAGATGTTATAGTTGGATATGTTCTGGTAGACATATATGCAAGATGTGGAATTGTAGAAAAAACACCTAAATTGTTTGTCAGAATGCCTCAAAGAGATGTCATCTCATGGAATCACTCAAAATCTTTGAATTAATGAAGCACTTTGGAACACATCCTAACATTCTATTTTCAATGGAATCAAGGAGGTTATTTAAACTTTTACACCCTTCTATGTTCAAGTGATACAGCTGTGATAGGTTGCCAATGAATCAGGGAGGCTATTTAAATCTATACACCCTACCATGTTCAAGTGATGCAGTTGTGACAGGTTACCAATGGAATTAGGGAGCTTATTTAAACATCCACACCCTTCTATGTTCAAGTGTTGCAGCTATGATGGGTTGCCAAACGAATTAGGGAGCTTATTTAAATGTCCACGCCCTTTTATGTTCAAGTGTTGCACCTGTGATAGGTTGCTAATGGAATCAAGGAGGTTATTTAATTAGGGAGCTTATTTAAATGTCCACACCCTTCTATGTTCAAGTGTTGTGTTGTAGCTGTGACAGGTTGCTAATGAAATCAAGGAGATTATTCAAATTGTGACAATATTTTATTTTTAAGTGTTGCAGTTGTGATAGATTGTCAACAGAATCGAGGAGGTTATTTAAACCTTTAAAATTTCCTATTATATCCAAGTGTTGCAGCTGTGAGAGGTTGAAAATGTAATTGGAGAGGTTATTTAAACCTATGCAACTTTCTATTTTCAAGTGTTGCAGATGTGATAGGTTGCCAATGGAATCAAGAAGGTTATTTAAACATCTATAGTCTTCTATGTTCAAGTGCTGCAACTGTGACAGGTTGCCAATAGAATCAGGGGGGTTATTTAAACCTTTACACATTTCTATGTTCAAGTGCTACAACTGTGACAGGTTGCCAATGGAATGAGGGAGGTTATTTAAATCTATACACCCTACCATGTTCAAGTGTTACAGTTGTGACAGGTTGCCAATGGAATCAGGAAGGTTATTTAAACGTTCACACCCTTCTATGTTCAAGGTTGCAGCTGTGACAGGTTGCCAATGGAATCAAGGAGAATAACTATTTAGTATTTATTGAATCAGTAATTTGATTCGTAGTCACTTAGCCTATAAACTAACAACGTAGTATTATATACAAATGCAAGAAACACAATACTTGTTAAAATACCAAAAAGGCCACAATTAACTTTAAAAAAATAATATGCACATAGAAAGGAAAAATTATTTTGTTAAAGTAATCTACAAAAATATTCATCTACATACCATATCTGTAAGCTTCTCAAACAGTAAATTTGATGATGATGATGAGACACCATCCCTTTGTCTTCTTCATTAGCCATTTCAATATCAAGTAGCTGAAATCTCAAGACTAGATCTGGAACAAAGAGCAAAAAAAGTTACTACACACTTCACATCAATTTTTATGTCTTACCAATTCACAAAAGTAAATCAAGAAAGGAATAATGATAGAATCAAATTATCTAAATTTAGAACCAAATACCATATAATGTTCTTGGGTAGTGGTCTGGCAGTAAATTGGCAGGAGATTACCACTACTAGCCCAAGTCTGATTCTCAAGTACATTTGTGGGGTGAGAATTCCTAGGGTGATGCCATCCCAGGGCTTCAACCCTTCCCAGCCAAGAAAAAGGGGTTCACCTTTAAAAATACAAGTACCAGATTACAAAGTTTACACCTTCTAATTCAAAATTCAGTCTTGGATCTGAAAGTGACCAAAACACTTTCAAAAATAATGTTTCCTTTAAAATCTACCCTACCTTTAAATTCAAAAGTCCAATTTCTTAACCTGCAATATCTACAAAACCCATCCAATGCCATGGTGCAATAAAAGCACATCTTCACTATTAAAATGAGGGAAAAGAATGCGAGTTGAAGCAAAAAAAGTAGGCATTCTAAATTGAACAATGAAAGAGGTCAAACTTTTTGTTATCAACCAAAGAAACTTCAACTTTGCAATTTCCAGGTAACATCCAAAAAGAGAGCATTCTTGTGTCTAGTGCTCCAGGTTAAAAAAGAGAGCATTCTTCTGTCTAGAACTCTAGATTCAAAAAGAGACCATTTAAAATCGTTTATAGGTTCCCATGAAAAAGATCAAGGAAACATGTATATGGTGGTGGGCTATGTCACAAGGTTCGAGTTCATGTTCGTATTTGTGTTCAGCAATAGTAAAATTCGGATGAACTTCGGCAAGGAGAAAAAGTTTGAAAAAAAAATTGGGATTAAATTTGCCTTATATAAATTTGAATTTTAGAAAAATATAAATAATAAATCCATAAAATTGTCAAAATAATTTAACATTGCTAAATAGATTTGAAACAAAATTATATTATAAAATAAAATAGTCAAATGAATTTATTATTTATTAAAATAAAATAATATTATATTAAATTTAGAAACTACTATAGATATTTTACATTTATTAAATTAAAATTATTAAAAAATAAAACAATATTATGTTAAATTTGAATACATTATAATAAATTTAAAAACATTATAATTTAAATATGTTTAAAATTTTAATTTTAATTTGTTAATAGATACATTAATAAATATGTTAAATTTTATATATTAAATAATAAATATATTATAATTTAAAAACCAATTTAAATATTTTAAAATATTAAATAGTAGTGGGAGTTGTAGCTCAAGATCCCTCCCTAGTGAATTGGAACAGGCATTCCAAAGTATTGGTTCCCACTAGGGTTGGGTGGGGGGAGATAGAAGGGGCCATTTTTATGTGTTGTAGAGAGTTGGGGGTCTCTCAATCAAACCATCCAACTTCAAAACAACACGCAAAGGGAAGAGAGGTAGCAATTGACATTTTAAGGGATATACAAGTGACCTTCGATGTCCAACAATAATAGGACCAATGAGAATGACTCTATCTATCGTTGGCAAACCATTCAGAGTTGGAAACCATTGGAGACGATGACAAAAGAAATGGCAATGGGGGTAAATAAACCATCAATGATCATTTTAGCCATCAAAGACAAGGGCCTCTTCATCAGCACCTAAGGAATGCCCTTTAGAATGGTGGAGGTACATTTTATTTTCCTAGTTGCCCATGAATGTGAACTAGTTGGTGAGCCAATACTGTTCCATTATCTGCACAACTCTTGTATGCATGACCCAAAACCGCACCCACCAATACATGGAGAGTATGAAGGATGTTGAGGACCTCATCAATTATCTATACACTAAAGATTGGAGCACCCTTTCCATCATTTACCATCATATTCAGGGCACGATAAACTTCATTGCCGCCAAGGTTTCTCACCTCTTCCAAACGGCAGAATATATTTTCATTAAAAAAGCTTGAGCTTGGTTCCATGCGAACTTTAGGGAAAATTAAAATGAATTCAAACTTCATACATAAAGTTCAGCGAACCCTATGACATAGGCAATAGGGTTATGGTATATTCGAATTTAAAACTAACTATAATTGAATATGTTTGGCATTGTAATTTTTATCCTATACCTATGGATGACATGATATCATCATTGGATTCCCTTGGTAAGAAACTTGGGAACTTATAATCTTAATGTGCAAAGAAATTCATGAAGTTCGACATAAGAAAAGAAAGTAACCTTTTAGGGAAAATTAAAAACAAGGGATGTGGGATGAATTGAGGTGTAAGGAGTTGGTTGCATGTGAAGGAAGCTCGGACCCTCAACCTACTCAAGATGATAAGGAACAAGATGAAAATTGACATCCAATATCCAAAGGTTTAGCTTTATAGATCTCCATACAATCATAATATTCATCAACCAAAGAATCGAGGCATGAAGTCGTAAGGTCATCACAAATATTTCAAAAAAACATGGGCATCTATGGAATTGAAAAAGATGCAACATGGGACAACATGCATCAAACAAATTCATCAATGAAAATGACATATGGTAGAAACCTAAGGTGTTATTTTACATTAACAGATGATCTAGTCTTGCTTACCCCTACCCAAGAGTTCTGATGTTATATATCAGTATAATATCATGAGATGTACAACCATGTTATTGGGCACAATGCATCTAGACAATAGAGGTAGTTTATAACAAAGCTACTTGACCTAGATAAGTGGCATTATGGGTCATTGTAGCATATTTACTATTCTTTTGCCTCTTCTCATGAGGATGAATATGGAGTGTATACTTCACCAAGCATAGTCATATGGTGTTGCCCTACCTTACAGGTTTTATTCCAGGAAAGAATAGAGAATTGTAAAAAAATAGCTGATAACATTTTCAGAAAAAATTGTTAACTGAAACTCAGTATCAATAACAGAAACTGACAAGAGGATCAATACGGCACACTCAAAGAGATCAGACTAAAAACATCTTATTGTACCTTTTATCATGTTTTCTTTATGAAAACACTAGAACATTTAGTTGGCTTCCAAGATGGTCCAACAAATTTTAGAAAGGGATCTGAATATATGGTCTAAAGGCATCTCAGTGCCAACTCAAAAAAACTTAAACCACCCATGCAATATATGTCTCTTTTTTATCCTTGTCATTTGATATATAAGCATAATAATCTAGGCAACTCAAATGTTAACTATAAAACATATCAGCCTGAGTTCCAACAAATATTGTAATAGAAAGTCAACAGTCTCACATTGCTATGAGTCGATCTAGTTGATCCATCAATTACAAAGAGCTTCCGCAATGGAAATTTAAGAGATGATGCTAGCTTCTCAATATTTGACCTAAGCTGTCCTTCTGGAAGCTACACAGCAGGACACAAAACACCAGATGTCAGAGTGTTTTCATCATTTCCCAGTCCTATGAGAAAAAGAATTTTAAACTACTATGCAGTATGCATCATGAAGAGTGAAATAGGGTTCTTATAAAATTTATCTCTAGATGAACATATTGTTTAATACTCACAAGAGTGAATTTATTGAAGAGTGGAGCAATAAGAACTGGATATAAAGACATAATCACAATTGATAGAACCAACATAAATGCCCAGAGGTAGATTGCTAAGTATGGACCTCCTTTCTGTAAAAAAGAACAATCATCATAAGGGCACAAATAAAATTTCTCATCAAACAATACCTGATCCATAAATGCAGCAGCTTGGATAAGGATGCAGGAATTATTGAAAAAGTTATTCAAGAATGAAATATGAATAAACCTACATTATCAGTGCAAAGACATGCAAGGAATTGAATATCACACTCTATTTTGTCAGTGAATTTATAATGTCAACAAGACGGACAAGAATGGACCTGCCTATCTAAGATTGCATATGTAGTCCCTATAATTCTATATGATTAGGACTTCAAAACTCAGGCAGTGCCTAAACAATAAAAAATATAAATACCTGGACAATTATGATCATTACAGCAACAATTGGTGGTCCAAGCAAAACCGTAAGACCCAAACTAACGAGCATGTCTCTAAAAAATAGCAAAATTGTTTGCTATGATGAATCACATGAAAACAAGGTCTTAATTAGTTCTCTTAAGAATTTACAAGTATATCAACCATAAAACATTACCAAAAGAGAAATGGTTGGTAGAGACCCATCTATTTTATACAATATATGTTATGTTGAGTAGAGGTCCTGTACCAGATTTTATAAACTCAATAATTGAGATTCATATTAAGAGAGAGAAACAAAGAGATTGAAACAAACTTTATTAAACCCATGTCGAGCCTCGATGAAAA
Source organism: Sequoia sempervirens (assembly GCA_007258455.2). Classification (NCBI taxonomy): domain Eukaryota; kingdom Viridiplantae; phylum Streptophyta; class Pinopsida; order Cupressales; family Cupressaceae; genus Sequoia; species Sequoia sempervirens. Next base: position 22,069,573 of record VDFB02000019.1, read on the forward strand.
AAGTCAAATACAATGAAAAGGGAAGATTTATAAACTGCAATAAAAAACATAACAACAATCAGATTATGTTCAAGAATATCTTGTGGCTATAATTATGACTAGGGTAATATTTAAAAAGAAACAATATAAATTCCTATGTCTGAAGATTTCACTTCTTATCAACTCCCCAAGGTTGAGAATGGAACTAAAGCATTTCCCTCAGATTCATTTGCACTATCATTCATTCTCTAAACACTACTCAAAGCTACATGGAAAAAAGAAAATGGTAGTAGATAAGGATATGTTTCATTGGCCATATTATACCTGTACATTTATGTACTAAACAAGTAGAAATTGATGGTAAGATGATAATAACAGCTTCAACATTCATTCCCTTGGAAATGAAAAAATGAGGCAAAGGCCTTGGCCTTGGTGGAAGACCTAAAACTGGCCCTCTAGCCAACCTCTTGGTCCTCAAAGTGGAATACAACTCAATAATCATATCTCATATAAAGGCCAAACTCTGTGCTAGAAGCCAATCTCATTCCTCAAAGAGGCTAGAGACCTTGCTTAAAGATTTCGATCAGTCTGCTTTGCTCAATGTTATAGGGAGGCAAATAGGCCAGTTGATTTGTTGGCTAATGCAGGGATGTCCCAAAATCAATCCTTTTCTCTCATCTTGAATTTTGAGGGAGGCACCTGCAGAACATACAAGTGACAAGTGGTTTGGACAGTTGGTGGTTAGGGTGTTTGCATGGATAGGAGAGGTGGCGAGTGTTATTGGAATGTAAAATTTGAACCTCCGCTGAGCTGAAAAGCCTCACGGCTTCCATCAAAACTTGCTCGGTCTGATTGCAAGAGTAAGCCTTGGTCAGAGGTGCAAAAAATATCAAATTTGAGGGGTTTTTCTTTTGGATAGTGGAGAGGGCAATTTTTTTGCAGATTAAGTTGAGGGAACCAAAATCTACATGAGTAGCAACGTGTGTTGTACATTTTCGGCTGGGGCTTCACCCTCCTCTTACAAAATACATGTATGGAACAGGGGTTGTAGAGCTTATAACAGTATTTTCAATCTTAATTTTTCTTTTCCAGCAAGAGAATGGCGCCAGGGGTGGAAATATAGTGGGCTTCACCACCAAAGCCCGCTTGTTAGAATTCTCAAGGATGCGGCCCAAATGCACAGTGCTTAAGAGATCCAAAATATAGCAGAATGAGATGCTTGTGTAATCAAAATTTTCATTGGGAACCCATATCAGGAATCTGCACCAAAAGTATGCTTTCTAGTCACATTAACCTTCTTTGTCATTTTCTCATCCTTTAACCTTGTATGTCTACTTGAGAGCATCCTTTTCAGAAGTTTTCTAAAAGTTTATTTATTTATAACAAGTTTTTCTTGAAATAAGAATTCTTATTCTGGTGTTAATGTTTGTCAGGGTAGTTTGATATACAGGAAACTTGGAGTCATCCTTCCTGTGGTTGTGCATGGCAACCGCCATCAAAGAAGGCCGCTCAGCAAAACCAACCTTCATTGGTTGATACTCTTGCTAGATCTAGCAGGCAGGAAATGCCCTTCATAACAACCACTAGCAAAAAAATAGGTAATCTGATTATTCTGTTATTTGGTCGCTTCTCTACAAGAGTCCTAGAACAAAGTAGAAACAGGTTTTAGACGAGTATTGTGTTGTGGGCTAAAAAGGAACACATTTGTTTGTTGTACATTGAGATTTGAGGTAAGTTTGTGAATTATTTACAATTTGTTTGTTGGGTTGTTTTGATATGGTTGGTGATAATGTCACAAAGAACAGACATAATACATACTTTTTCAATTGCCTTAATATTGCTTATACGTTGTTTTAGTGTATTATTTGCAACACAATGTGCAATTCCGTATGATGGGTAGAAAAGCATTCATTTCTTGCTTTGTAATTTTTGTAAGATGCTATATTCAAATTGCACTACAGATTTGTGCAGGTCATACAGATTTTTTTTACCATGTTCACCCATCTTGATATAGAAGCATTGTTTTCATGTTCCACCAGATGAAAAAAGGACGCCTTTGATAAATCCTAAACTGTTGGCTTCTCTAAAATTTGATTTTGCTAACGAATCGGCTATCTTTCTGTGATTCATTTGGCAATGAGGAAATTGGATATGGATTTTTTTAAAATAAATTCTTGAATCCACCACTATGAGAAATTCTTGTGGCAAGTCCCTTATGATGAAAGTTAAATCTTTTATAACTGTCATGCTTATAAGATTTAAATCAATGACCATTTTGAGATGGCAACCACAACCTCCCTTTCTACAACATTATAATAGCCTAATGCCTTTTTAGATTCATTCTCTAGAATTTCACCTGCCTCGTAAGTCTCTGGGTTTTATTAGGAATCTCCATGAAAGTAAATCTTGATGACAATGAGATGTCATGAAATATAATATATAAACCTTATGGATGTGCTATCATTTTCCTTATCACTGGTTTCTTTTAAGGTGAGAACAATTCTTGAGACCTCTTATCTCCATTGACTACAACCTTTAGTCTCCTCTAGCTGCAACAATGTTTGTATTCGAATGGCTGAAGTTCTTAGCTAAATTCCCGTGATATGACTTGAGATATCTTATAATTTATTTCTTTTCTTTTCAAACAAATCTTAATAATGCGTTTGTTTCTTTTCAACCAAATAGATCGTCAAATGCAATTTGGTTCCATGCTTCATACCAAGGACAATTTTTTTTTACTGTACTACCACCTGCAATCAAATTTGTCAGAAATCATGGATAGATCTAGTTCATACCCATCATTTTCAAAAATAAATTCCAGTCTACTAAAATGGCCACATAGTCTAGAAGAAGGACGGGTTTCTACTAAAGTCTAATTTCTTACAATACAGCAAGAGCACTGGAAATTCCTCACCTCAATTGTTCCTTTGTTATAATAATTAAAAATTGTGATGAGAAAAATTTAACAACGGTTCAAAAAATAATAGGTTGGGGAAGATTATGAAAATTGAGAAAAAAATTAGAAATTAAGAAAATGATGGGATGGAAAAAAAATTACAATTTGATAAGCATTTCTGACATTGTCTGTGATATTTCCCATTTTTCCTTAAATCAAATGGCATTTGCCTAATCGGGGGAAAAGGAATATTGTTTTGAGAGCCTTGTTTTGGCTTGCTTAAGCCAATTATGTTCATGTAGTTAAAAGGGGAAACACGAGCACTTACAAATGGTTGGAAACACCTTCCAAAAGGAGGCTTATTTTGGAGGAGAGAAACATGCATTCGCTGCACATTGGCTGTAGCCTATAGGGAGCATTGTCTCTAGGAATTTTGGGTTAAGATATATAGAACTATGTTGTCATATTGTAAATCAAATCTTGTGTAACTATTTTATTTCAATGGATATTTATTGAGAATTTTTGCATTTGTTTTTATCTGAATTAACAAATTGTAGATTATAGTCAGAGAAGTGTATGCATCAACCTCTTTCTTGGGAACAACCACATCTTACTCGTGGTAACATCAATCAATAGCTCAATTCACTAGAGTATAGTTTGAAGCTTTGAGCTGAAGAACACATGCTACAAGCACATATTTGCAAGAAAGAAAAATGGAAACTTCTATAAATAAAATATCTAAAGTACACAAGCTTCAACAGTAAATTTAACTCTTCTTACAAAATCCTTCAAACACAAAGTACAAAAAGTTGACACAATCACAATTGCATCAACCCTTTCTTTTCAGAAGATTTAACACTGCATACGAGTACCTTATTCAATTAATTATCTGCTTGAAGGTTACACAAAATTAATGAATATAGGAAATTACAATGGACGTGTATCAAATTTGTGGCATAACACACATCAATCTTACTATGTTGAACAAGCTTATTCTGTAATAAATTTAACTTATTACCTCACTCAAGATTGCCAGTTTATCTATGTGCAAGGAATGCCCTATAGGATCTATGAGACCAAAGAAAATACATAATATAATTTAAGTCATTGCAACTTTCAACTGTAGAAATCAGTTTATAAATCATATTCCTGAGTTCTAAAACATTCCTAATATATGTCTCACCATACTATAGTCCGAGGAATTATGTGACAGTATTAGGAAGCGTTAGTCAGGGCATTGCTCAGTTTCAAATCTCCCTCACTAAAATATGGTAGGCCATAAGTCATGCATACATGTGACAAGATTGTGGTGTACTGGTATCCTCAAACCAATTATATAATGATTTTCTTAAGGAATATTGCAAAGGTTGGTGTATTTTCATAACAAGAAAAATATAGCATTATATCAAAATGTTGGTAACAAACATGTGTCATCATGTATGCAAGGTGATGAAATAATGCCTTCAAGCAGTGATTCATTATTTGTATAAACATTACAACACCCAAGGTATTGCTTTGAACTCTTTGCTTATTGTTTTTGAGTATGTATGCAACTGTGCTCTTTTTGACATGGATGGGAATCAAGTTCCATCAGAGCTAGTAACTAAAGTTGGAAAGGCATTTGAAGAGATTATAGAAGAGGTGCTTATTTTTCTCATCATAAATTCCACTATATATCTCACTTATTTGATTTATACTTGATTTTTTAACTCACTGAAGTAAATGCAAATCCCATCTCAAAGCACATGGGATATTTTCTTTTTGATTTGAAGATTATAATTGCACTGTAGAGTATTATAGGGCACCATTTTTGGTTTACTAGGGCTGCCCTCCAGTATGATCTCCTAAAATTTGAATGACTCTGAAGGTTGATATAATGGACTATACTTCAAATCTTTGGGCCAATGGAGATATTCTTGTCTTTAACACAGGACATTGGTGGACCTATGAGAAGACTGTAAGGTGGTGTGTGGTTCATTTTGTATGGCAATAAAGAAACAATTTTTATCTGTTTATGAGAGGTTTTTATGATGAAGATAGTTATTTTGGTAGGGGGTGTTATTTCCAACAGGGGAATATTGTGAACATTAAGATGGATATCGAAACTGCATTTGAGAAATCAATAAGCACTTGGGTTGAATGGGTTCGTCAACATGTTGATTCTGAAAAAACTCATGTTTTCTTGCGTACCTATTTCCCTATTCATTTTAGGTATTGTTTCCGCTATCATTGCTGTAAATTTGCAAAAATAATGGGACAATGTTAATCAATTATAGCAATAATTTGCAAAAATTTGCACCCTGGATCGAAGAAAGGTAGCTGCTTATAGCAGTTAAAACCCAGTCAGGATATTTTGAGAAGCATGACAGTCTGTATGGCCCTTAGTACTATCTATAAGGCTGGGCTCAATCATTGCACAAGTTTGCAGTTAAATACCAACAATGTATTATGTTATACCTTTCTAAAATAAACCTGTATAGTTTTAGAAAATGTATTGGAAGAATAAAGTCCATGGATAACACTTCACTACATATCATGTGGTGTACTAAACCTTATATGATATTCAAGTTGGGTGTCACCCCTACTAGCAAGTTCAGGAATTTGCACTAGTCAGCCACTAAAATTCAGTATGCATGTGGACAGCTACAAGTGTACAATAATTTTATCAAGAGTTTAGTAAACTATGAAAAAATAAGGGATCTGGAGGTATTACTTGTACCCAAAAAATTCAAATCTAAATTGTAGGGCAATAAATTGCACCAAAATTTTGTCAAACTTATTGACATTTTTTTCCTATCTCCATCATTAACATTACTTCTGATTTTATTTTATATGTTTTTTATTTATTTGATGTCTTTATATTTTACTTGTCATCAATCAGTATATCTTGAACCAAGACCTCTTCTAGCACCAAAGGGAATAGATGCATATAGTAAAATCGAGATAGATATTTGCAGATCATTTCCTGAATTGTCATAGCTATGTTTAATCTTTATGATGCTTTATGCATTACCAACATGCATAATTGATAAATCTCTTCAATGTTTTACATTTTTCCTAGACCAAAACTATCCTACCAGTCTTGGGCAGGAACTTCGCTGCCCTGTAGCTCTTGATTATATTTGAGCATCAAGTAGATTATGAGAACATCCCTTTTAAATCATTCTTTTGCACTAGTATAGGTTAAGATTTTGATTCACCTTTTCAGCTCTAAGACAAATACATTTCAATTTGACAGGGAATACAGTGACCTTTATTGATGTGCTAAGAAGCCATGGGCTTATTATTGTTAGTGGCTAAATTAGATTTTTTGTTGATTTTAGTTAACAAACAGTTGCCTTCCTCAATCAAGATTTTAATTGCTAGATTCCTTGTGCGAGCAACAAAGTAGACAATGAAATCACTTTGTATGTAAAACTTTCTTCTTGATGATGTGGCTTTTCGGCTTTTCATGTCCAAAAGAGTTAAAACATGGAATCAACATTGTTGAAGTTCAAAGTGGTGGAGGATAAGATAAGTACAATTGAAAGAACATTATTTTAAGGTGGGAACACAAGATTTGAAATCTGTAATTTGCAATGCCTCCAAGAAAGCATCACAAAATTTTGAATTCAAGCATCTTATTTTCTTTTTTGATTTAAATCTTTTTCAATTTCTGGAGATTGAGGAAGAGTCATGAGATTGAGGAAGAGTCATCTCAGTGGAATAAAAATTTCATAGATTAATTAAGAATAGATCTTGTTCAGTTCAAGAGGCCACTTTTAGCCAACACCTAATGTCATTCGCTATGCCCTATTATATCCTAACACTGTTTGTGCTTTCCTATTCATTTTGAGTTAGCTTCTTGAATCCACCAAGAATTACACATGATCATGCAGGAAACTTGTCTCATCTTGCAAGCCATCTAACCTCTAAGGGGGGTTTCGGGGGTTTCAGACCATAATCAGTCAAAACTCAAAAAATTGGTAGTAAAATTGATGAGAATAGAAAGAAAAGGTACCTGCGCAATTAACTGTTGATGAGCCATGGAAGGAGGTACAATGAGCATTTGTCCACAGAATGCAAGAATCCATGGCCATTAAATCTGTGCCAGATAAAGATTTCTCCACCTTCTGCACTGTAGAAACCTCTGACACTACAATAAAAAGAACTAGAAAGAAACCCAAAAAGCCTGATCTAAAACAATCCATTGTAAAAAAGCAAATTTTGGGCTCATAAAAAACACAAAAATTGCAAGCTAGCTGTCAAGCAAGATTGAAGGGCGCAACATTTACCTGTTGTTGTTGGTTTCAGCTCCTCCAAACTCTTCCTCACTAGTATTGAGCTTTCACTTCTCCAATTTGGCAAGTTGCAGCCTAAAAATCTCCTGCCCTGATTTCCCGCCATTAAGGTTTTAGAGTATGTTTATTAAAATTAAAATTAGGGCCAAGATTTTACCGCGTTTATATGCCGCTAAAAAAGAAATTAAAAATGGAATCAAAAGTATATATTATAATATAATATAATACTAGCAATTGCAACTTGTGCGTGCAATGGGTATGCCGAAGAGTTGTGGAAAGTCAATTAAGGAAAATTTTGGTCTATTTTTTGTAGACATTTGTGTAATACATGAAGCCAATTGGTAGGCCATTTAGAATTTTTTTTTTTTTGGTGCAACAAAGGTCTCAATAGAGAAGTGATAGCTTCAAATCAACTATGCATCCACTTATAGGGATCCAAACATGACTAAAATAAAACCTCTCAATTAGGATGATAATCAAGTTCCATTACAATAGGCTCATGTTATGTTTGCAATAGGTAGAGAGGGAGAGAGAGAGATACAAATAGAAATAGGAAGAGAAAAAGGGGAGAAGAGAGAGAGAGAGAAGTAAGGAGATATATAGAGAGATAGGAAGATCGAGATGGTGATGGAGATGGAGAGAGAGGGAGAGAGATATGTAGAGGAGGGAGAGAGAGATGAGGGGGATAGAGAGAGATAGAGAGGGATGGGGAGAGAGTTAGAGAGAGATGGAGATAGAGAGATATGGATAGAAAAGAGATAGAGAGAAATAGAGAGAGAAGGAGAGATGGAGTGAATGAGGTAGAGATAATGATATATAGATAGGCAAGGGGAGAGATAAGGAGGGAAAGAGAGAAAAAATAAGGTGATAGAGCCAAGTAATAGAGAAAGGGAGAGAAATATAGGGGAAAGATAGAGATAGAGATAGGGAGGGAGAAACATGGAGTGTGTGGTATATGAGAACTAGAGCTTTAGATATGGAGAGAGAGAGAGAGAGGGAGAAGGGGGAGAGATTTATAGAGAGAAGAGAGAAGTAAGGAGATATTGCAAGAGGGAGTGATAGGGAGAGAGGGAAAGATAGGGATAGAAAGAGGAAGATAAGGATAGAAAGGAGAGATAGAGAGATAGATATAACTTGGGAAAGATAGAGGGGGTGAGAGAGATAGGAGAGAGGAAGAGGGAGAGGATGAAATATAAAGAGGGAGATAATGCGAGGGGGAGAAGGAGAGATAGAGAGATAAATATATAGGAAGTGATATATAGAGAGGGGTAGAGAGGGATATATAGAGTAGGAGAGATGGAGTGAATAAGAGAGATAGAGATATAATTAGATATAGATAGAGCGGGGCAGGGATAGATGGAAAGATAGAGATAGAGAGGGCAAGGGTGGGAGATAAAGGAGGTGATAGAGACAAGTAATAGAGAGAGGCAGAGAGATAGAGATATAGATAAAGAGATAGGGAGTGTGTGTGTGAGTGAGAGAGAGATATAGAGATATAGTCAGAGATAAATATATATATATATAGAAAGAGCTCAAAGGAAGAGAGAGAGAAGGCATAAGAGAGAAATAAGAGATATAAAGGGAAACATAGATAAACAAAAGATAGTCTAGTTTTTAACCAAGTGTTTTGTGCCAACAATCCAAAGATGGCATGTATCTATGGGGATCTATCTCTCTACCCATCTCTCTTTATGTCACTCTATCTAACTCTCCCTCTTATATAAATGGAAATGTAGATAGATAATTTAAGATAGTCTAGTTTTTGACCAAGTGTTTTGTGCCAACAATCCAAAATGACATGTATCTATGGGGATCTATCTCTCTACCCATCTCTCTCTATGTCACTCTATCTAAATCTCCCTGTTACCACTCTCTATCTCTTATACTCTATTTTTACTAACTCTCTCTCTCTCTCTCTCTTTCTATGCCTCTCTCTCTCCCTCACTATTAACTTCTTTACGAACATTTACAAGTACATCTGACATGTCATTTAGTTGTACTAATTGGTAAGTTGGAAATTATAGAGAGAGCACCAATGAAGGAAGCCACTTGGAAATTACATAGGACGTCATTTTTCATCAAGCATGTATACTAAGTTACAATGTTTTTGTTTGTTGGACTCCCTCAGGATTGACCTACTATATATTATTTAACTTCTCTTGTTTGCACTTGTTTATCACCTTTGGGAAACATAAATTCCACTATGTCAATGTTTCACTTATACCCATACTTACTTTGCTTGAGTTTCATATACAACAAAATGACTTGTGTAGATATTATTTGATTATATGTTATTGAATTTTGATACATTATGAGGTCAAGTTGTCTTAAGGCCCATACAACCTCACACCCATCTAATGAATTTTTGGTGTTTATAATCACATACTAAAATGAATCAACAATAGATTTGATTTTCTATATCTACATTTTTTACAAATTTAATTATTAAATTAAAAAGGAGTATTATTTCTATAATTATAAAATAATTTAAAAATATATAATACAAATCTTGTTAAACAACTTAAGAACATAAATATATAATATTATCAAAAATTATAAAATAACTCAAAAAAATTAAATAAATATTTCAGAAATTAAGATTAAAGTTTAAAATATAATTTTTCTACTTGTAATAGCTCAAATTTGAATAGAATATAAATAATTATAAATTGAACTACTTCTAGTAGCTTTTATTATTATTTTAATTTGACAAATAGACAAATAATTCTAATAATTCTAAATCTAAATCTAAATTAAATACTAAAATAGAGCAAAAAAAAATGCAAAGTCAAAATATATAAAATCTAATTATTAATAAAAATAATAATTTCAAGATTTAAAATTTAATAATAAAGTAAGCCTATTAAGTTAATAAATAACTAAATATAATTAATACTAATTATGTTGTTTATTTAATTATATAGACTCACTATCACTATTAATAAATAAAGAAAAGTTCATTAATAAATACTTAATTTTATAAAATTTTAAAATATATTTAATAAGTTAGATTATATAAAATTAAAATAGCATATATAATAATAAATAAATATATTTAATTTAAATAACACATTTAGCTTCAAATTTGTGGTTATTCAATTTAAGGGGTGATGATAGTGGGGTACATATTTTATATTAAGTACATCTATCTTAAAAACGTGGAGAGGTATATTTTTCTCTTTGATCTCTCTTTCTCTCATTCTCTATCTTTTGAGCTTCTCTCTCTATATATATCCACCTCTCTTTCTATTTAAAATTGTCTTCCCCTCTATATCTCTCTTTCTTTTTCCTCCTCTCTCTTGCTTTCTCTAAAACTATCAATTAAACTATTAGATTTTTATATATTAATTTATATAATAATAAATATAATTATACTATTATTTTGAAAATAAATTTACATTATATTAAATATAACATACATATACGTATATTTATCAATTTATATATTATACAATATAATATATAATATAAATATAAGTATAATAAATAATATATAAATAATGGTTTTAGGAAAATTCACCATGAGAAAATTCACTCCCATGACAAATTCACCTCAAGGAAAATTCACTACCATGACAAATTCACCACCAGCTATTCACAACAACGGCAAATTCATCACATTAAAATTTTGTGATTAATTTCCATGATGGTGAATCTTCCTTGAGGTAAATTTTTCATGGCTGTGAATTTTCCTCGGATGAATTGTTGGCCATGAATTACTCACAGTGAATTCAATTTTGATGGCATAAATAATAGAATATAATATATATTAGTTATTAGTTATATAACATATATTAATAATTGTATTATATTTATAATTTATATAATTTAAATGTGATAAGATTTTATTAATTTACCGTGATTACTTCTTTATATTTATCAAACCAACACATGCATAACATGTGGTTAAAAAGGTTGTGTTTGATTAGTTCATTTGCAGTAGATTATTGGTGGAAGCAGGCCACGCTTCAGATCAATTCAAATAGCATTGCAAAATTATTGTGACACACGAGACACATAAATATAAAATTTATAAAAAGCCATTAAATAATTAAAATCTATGAGCTTTTTTCTAGCATGTATACTTGGGAGAGTGTGTAATCCGATTTACCTACAGATGCATAACATGTGGTTAAAAAGGTTGTGTTTGATTAGTTCATTTGCAGTAGATTATTGGTGGAAGCAGGCCACGCTTCAAATCAATTCAAATAGCATTGCAAAATTACTGTGACACACGAGACAAATAAATATAAAATTTATAAAATGTCATTAAATAATTAAAATCTATGAGCTTTTTTCTAGCATGTATACTTGGGAGAGTGTGTAATCTGATTTACCCAGATCTGCATTTACTAATGCTCAAAATCGATGTTGGCCGTAATTTTCATTTTAATAAACATATTCCCTAAAACCCTCTTTAAACTTTATTTTTAGGCTGCTAGCCAAATTGAATCTACACCTTACACGTTAGGAAATTCTAGGGTGATGCCATGGTGAGAGGGAAATTGAGTTCTCTTCCTTTTGCTTATTTTTTTGTTTTTCAAGGTTTTTGGGTTTTAGTTTTTTAGGTTATCTTTTGGTTTTTGTTAATTTTTATAATTTGGTGGTTTTTCGTCAATTTAGAAGAAACTTTGGTGTTCATATGATGACACCACAAAACAAAATATTTATTATTAATTTTATTTGTAATATTTTATTATTAATTATGGCGGGCTATGATTGAAAATAAGATCTTGACGAAGGTTTTAGAGTATGTTTATTAAAATGAAAATTATGGGAAAGATTTTAATAATGAGCACATTTATTTATTTAGTTAGTTATTCATTTTTATTTGTCTGATATTAGTCATTTATTTAGTCATTTAGTTATGATTTTACCCCATGACCAAATTAGTCACTTATAAATGACCAAATTAGTCATTTATTTTCCAAATACTACTAGTGTTAGTCACATGACTAAAATTTTTAGTCATGTGACTAAAGCTTTTAGTCACATAGTCATTTATTTTACTAGTGAAAGGTTGCTATCGGGTGTCAAAGCGGATGACGGAGTAGCTCAAGGGTTTCGGGGAGAAGTCCCAGCGACTGGAGAATGTCTCACCGATAGCATATGGCTATCGGGGTAACACAAGGATCTCGGGGAGAAGTCTCAACGATGAAGGAAAGGTCTCGCAGACAGGAGTATTCACTTGTGGTCTTCATGGTGACTCAAAGACTTCGGTATGAAGTCTTGGCGACCAATGGAGAGTCTCGCCGATAGTTCAGAGTAACATAAGAGCACTCGGTAAAAGGTCTTGGCGAAGGTCAAATGTCTTGCTGACTCGGTAAGACATGAGTGCTTGTGATGTGGTCTCAGTGAAAGACATAAGTCTTTCCGACTTGGTAAGACTTGGTTGTGCTCAGAGTGAAGTCTCGGTGAAAGACGAATGTCTTGCCGACTGTCAGGTTCTTCGGTGAAGCTTAAGGAGACTCGATGAGAACTCTTGGCGAATGGAAAGTCTTTCCGATGGCAAAGTTGAAGTCATTGTGACTTTGTGAGCATCGGTATGAGTCTAGCCGATGATAAATATTTTGCCGATAGGAATGCATTGGATGTCAGCGGTTTCGGTATGACTCATGGCGTTTGTTATAGCGTCTTGCCAATTGTTTGGGACTTACGCCGATATCGATATGAAGACTTTGTGGCATCGGGGAGACACTATTAGTGTCTCACCGATATGCCAACAAAGTTGAACAACCTTGACCGTTTGACCATCCTATGTGGAGCCTCGTGGACCAATCAGAGAAATCGATTTTCAAATGGTTGGCAGTTAGATTTTTGCAACTATTGCGATGCTGGAGCTGAACAACATGCAGGGAAAAATTAATTGCTCAAAAGGAAATTGTCTATGATGGGCAATGGCAGATAAGGATGAACATAAGACAAAAATTAGAATGTGATAAAATAAAAGCAGATCAATTATGAGGACATATATGAGTCAAATTGTTGAGAGAATTTCTGGAACAGGAAGAACAGTGAATGAAACTACTATGAACTAATACTAGAGAGTTGTATCTCTGATTTGTATGTAATTTTTTTGTTACTATAATACAAAGAGATTTAGCTTGGTGTGGTGGGTTTTTTTTCTGAAAGGGTTTTCCCACGTAAATCTGTTGTTCATTGTCCTTGAGTATCTCCTCTGTTTCTGTAAATCATTCATGTGTGTCTTAATTGAATTGTAATTTGAAAATTAAAAGTACTGTATGCTTATTTCCCTGTGGTTTTGACATTAGGAAAGTTGCTTCCGCACCTCTGCTTTCTTTACACAATATACTACCAGTTGACAAAAATCAGTGAATAAAAACAATTAAATAAACTACCAAATGATGGCAATTAAAAATTAAAATGATTAAATTTACTACCAATTAATGGAAATCAATTAATTAAAATGACTAAATATGCTATACTACCAATTGATAGAAATTAGTGACTAAATATATGATCAATTGACGATAAAATAATGATTAAAATGACTAAATCAATGACTAAATATACTACCAAATTGATCAATCAAAAAACCAATAAATAAATAAAGATGGTTTAGTCATAAATTTGGTCTCATTATAAATGACTGGAAATAAACTACTAATGGTCACATGACCAAGCTTAGTCATTTATATGCAATTTTTAGTAGTTTTTTTAATCATTTATTGTTATTTTTCTACTAGTGGGTTCCATGCTGCATAATATTCTTCTGATGGAAAATTAAAGGCCATGAATTCATCTAACTTTGTTCTATACAGACCATATTTAACCATTATTTGATTTGAATCTTTGTCAAAATCCTCAAGAAATGTATTAGTGACAAATGATTTGTTCATGTTGTCCTTCAACATTGGAATGTTGACATCACCTTTCTCACAAATTAAAGTGGTCTCTATAGCTATGACATCATCCATATGAGATCTCCATTGCTCATAGGTCTTGACAATCTTATCACTATTTAGAATGTCTGGCAATAGGCCAAGATCGCTCTCGTCAAATTATTTTATCAATGCCTTGATCCTTTTTTCTAGTGGATCCACCAACCCATGATAGTCTCCAACTTCTTTCACCATTTTGTAAGTTGGTGCAATATGCTCTGGCTTATTTTGTTCATGGATGGATCCAATAAACATACTCTTCAAGATACTTAGTCTAGGGATCCATGTCTTCATGAATGGGAGGGCAACTGATTTATCCCTCTCAAACACATTTATTGAATTAAACATTAAAGAATAATTGGAATGAACACTTCTCATTCTTGTTATTGCTTTTGATAAACAAATATCCAAAACATTTGAAACAATGGAGATATTTTTATCTTTATACAATGAAAAAAACTCCTCAAACACTTCCATCTATTCAATCAATTCTTCTTTTATTGACTCTCTTGGAGGAAGTGTTGTTGATGTGCCTGGCCTCAAATATGCAATTGATACTTCATCTGGATCATATTCAACTATTTTCATTGAGGCTTGAGGAGGAGAAGGAACAGGAGATGGTGGTGTTTTCTCTAGAGGAGATAGAGGAGTTGATTTACTAGCTTATGCGGGTCCTTGAGTATGCATTGATTGAATTTTTCTTTTAATAATGCAACTTCCAAATAAAATTCTGCATTTTTTTGCCACCCATTATTATATTCAACCACCATGTCATTATATTTTTTCTTGATGTTGTCATGCTCCTCTGCCAAGGATTCTACTGTAGCTTTTGTGAACTGAGCCACATTTACAAATAAAGTGGTTGCTTCAACAACAGAGGTGTCAAACACCCTCTAAATGATCAAACCTCCTCTCAAATCTCTAGCTAGTTCAACAACTTTTGGTTTCTTGTTATTTGGGGCTAAGGTCCAAATAGCCAATGTATCCCACTGAGCAATGAATGTTGATCCCTGCAGGCCTAATGTTGCTTCTTCTTTTGTGGCAAAGAGAGGGGTATGATGTCTCTGAATGGTGTTAAATGAAATAGCTAAGGCCAAGTCCAATTATGGAAATAAGAGTAATTCACTTTCTCTGATCAACTCTCTACCTTCAACTAGTGTAATGTCTTAGTACTTAGCCCTCATTTATTTAAAGTCTTGAGCTTCAAAAACCTCTCCGGGCAACTCAGGATTTGTAATCCTTTTCATATCAATGCTCTCAACATATTCCTCCCTTCTATCCCTCCAAACACATTCTTGAAAAGCTTGTGACTTTACAAAAGAATCATCATCCATAAACTTATTGCAAGCCTCTTCTCTAACATCATCTTCACTATTTACCCCACTCAAATCCACCCTGCTTAACCTGACGCTTAAAGTTGATGGAATCATCCCTCTTGGAGGGGAAGGCATTCCTTTTCTCATTTCATCCTCAGTAACAATAATTCCATCATTAGAATATGTGGGGTAATCAACAAGGCCACTTGATCCAACCTTTTGTTTCTTTGGTGGTGAAGACCCCCTAAGTGGTGAATTAAGTTCAATAATCTGGGGAGTAGATATCCTTGGAGGTGAAATTGGTGGCATTTTTGGCACGAGAGAGGATGCCCGACCCCTCTGATTGAATAGGGGTGGCAATTGTATGTTGTCTTTTCACTGTGCTCTTCTTTCTAGAAAACATAAGTAGATTTTGACAACGTTGCTCTTATGGTCCTTTTTTTGACATGGGGGCTTTCCCCTTATCTTTCTCATCAATTATTGCAACCTTTCCTTTACCTTGTATAATCTTTTCCTTTTTCAATTCCCCCACAACTTTATCAAAATTTTGAATAATTGTTTCTACCCTCAATATTTCATCTTTTATGTCTGGGAGGGCTTTATAGGTAGGATCCTTTTGCTACATTTATTTCTCCAATTTGTTGAAAGCTATCCATTTCATCTTTCTCTCCTCCTGCAATCTTATATAAAAAATGTTTCTAATCACATCCTCGAGGAAGTAGAAGTTATGATAAAACTTACCCCCTTTGACTATGTCCTTCAACTAGACCATGAAGCCTTCTAGGTCATGATTTTTGTGCCTACACCATGTCATTCCCAAAGGTTTGAGTTTGTGGATGATTTTATGCTAGCCATCTTTAATCATAAAAAGGTCTGAAAATATTGTATAGGCAGGAAAGAAAGTTCCTTTCCTCATATTAAGCAAGTGTTTATGCTCCACATCTCTGAGTTGCCACATAAATTCTAAGAAACCAATCCTTAATGGTACATCTCTAGGAAGCACATGAGGTGTTTTTTGGTACCATATACATGTAGGATAGTGGAATTTAGATATGGAATTAGATTCACCCAATTATGTCCAATTCCTAGATCAGGTCTCCTCTCCTTAGGTATGAGGAAGTCATGTAATTCTATTGGGATTCTAGGAAAACTTATAATTAAAACCCTCTTTAGCTTGGAAGCAAAAGTATTTGGAAAGACCACAAAACTAGAGCTATGGTCATCCTTGTCCAAGATATGGGTCTACATTTGGACAAGATTATCTTCACCATTTACTTTTCTCTTTAATTTCATATCATTACCAAAGAAATCAACCCTCTTGTACAAGAACAAATGCATGAACAAGGAGTACGACCAAAACCTTACTCTTGTTTCACCTTTCTTTAGAGCTTCCAAACCTTTATGTATCTTATCTGAAAAATAGGTGGAAAAATCATAAAAGTGTTGAGTGTCATATGTTGTATGTTTTTAGAAATGTACATAGGTGCAATCGACATGCTTGAAGCTGGATTAAATCCTAGAATCTGACAAAGAGAATAAAAGGTTCTTTGGAAGTAGTTTGCAAACTAGTTGACTGGGTAGGGTTCTCTGTCAGATGGACCTAGTATAATTCTACTCCCTCCTTTTCCTTTTTCCAAGAAATTTGATAATACCGAGATCTTGAATGTTGTCCTCACCTTCTCATATTCCTCTCTCAATTTCTTCTCATCGATTTTCACCTTCTCATCATTCCATTGGCTTAGTCTGAAAACTTCAATGAACTCTTCCCTTGTGACCTCAACCATGTTCTTGCCAGAATGTGTTCTCACCACCCTAACAATAGGGTGATAGTTGGTTGTTATAGCCTTGAGGAGGTCCACATCGAGATACACATTTAGGACAATTAGTTTACCCATATCGAATCTCCATGGATTACAAATAGGGATTTTTTAGTTTTTGTTACCAAACCTATATGTAAAAATTGTTCATCTGGTGATTGGCAGTGTGGCATCCTTGATGGCATATTATTTATCAACAATGCCATCTTCTATTCCAGGACCTTGAAACATAGGCTAAACCATGCGTTTATCATTTGTTGAGGGTTTTAATTGGTACAGTAAATCTTGACAGAGAGGCCTTTTTTTGGGTTCAGAACCAGGGGGTTGGGCTCTTGTGGGTGGCATAGCAATGGAGATTTACACAAGTTAGGGTTTATATTGGAAAAAACTAGGGTTTTAAGCTATGGTTAATGTTTAACACAAAGGAGTAAATAAAATTCAACAATTTAGAACAATTCAACAAATGTCAAACCTTATAATAAATTTTAACAAGCAATTCTAATGATAAAAATAATAGTTGTAGGAAATTCTCGAGAAATTGAGCACATAAAGTTTAATTCATAGTTACTAGTTTACCAATACTCAAAAACCCTAACTTTGGATGCAAAAATCTTGAGGAATGCACACCAACAAATCACTAGATACTTCAAAACACTTTGAAAAATCCAAATTATGCTTGAAACCTTGCTTTTATGGTGAGAAAGCCATCAATTTGGTTGATCAATGACTTTTCCACCATTATTGCTCGCTCGGACGAAGCAGAATAACTCAATTCACCTTCATGAGCAACTTTTAATTTCAACCATTGATTTTGTAATGAGATGGCTTGATGAAAAAATTAGATGAAGTCAAACAAATTTGAATTTTTTTACTAAAGTTGACCTCAATATTCAACCAATGAAATTATGCCAAGTAGACTTCATGTTATGCCATCAACATGGCTTTGCTATCTTTGCAAGCCTTAAGATCTTCCATGTGTCACTTGTCTGCTACCTTGCATGGGTTAACTTAGACATAGATCAAGGGCAATGGGCTAGCGGGAAACAATGCAAATTAAACCTATATACACCAAGTTGTTCACTTCTTAACTTCCAGGCCTTCTCCCAAGTGCTTAACATCTTCATCTAATGAATGAATGAGATTAAGAAATCAAGATTTCTTTATATCCATGTGTGATATATGTCCCTTTAGTAGTTCAACCTTTAATTCCTTATATGACTGTCCAAAATATTTATTGAAATATTTCCATCCTCTAAAGTTCTCTGCATGCTTCGAATGATGCCATGTGGCAGCTGCCCGCTAGCCCTCTGAAAAGCAGAGTTTTCCTGTGGGTTCCCTACGGGCTAGCGGGGAATGGTTAGGATCAATTTTGATGATTAAAACCAAACCATAAATCTCCTTAGCTACCATCACTGCTACCCTTGGAGATTGGTAGGTCCCACCAAAAAGAAAGACATATATGTCACTCACCTGCTACCCTGCTGGGTATTTGATTTGATTATTTTAATAGTGTGGGCTAGTAGGAAACAACTAAGATTTGATTTGTGGGCCATGTCGACTATACTAGGGCTTTTAACATCATGTGTATTAAGTTATGACTTAAGATAGGGACTTCACTAGGTCGACGGGATAAAATACATAAGCATTTGAACTTAGACCTAGGATAAAGTGAAATATTTTGACTTCCCAGACTTAAGACATTAACAAATATTTAAACCGGTATAATGACCGGTTAGACTAGGAGACAAGGTTGGTTAACATGTGATTTCAATGACACAAGTTATTACTTAAATGACTAGAAACAAGAAAGAACAAGTCAATGAAATATTATAACATTTGGCTTAAGGTTTAACACATCATTAGGATTTTTCAAGGGTTTGGGCATAAAAAGAACCCTAGAATGCAAGAAAACAAGACCCTAACCCTAAAACAACCACCAGAGGGAAAATTTTCAAAATGTAGGGCAAAGAACCATTAAAATTTCCAATGTTCTATCAGAAACCTCCTGAATGGATCCAAAAATATGACTTGCAACGGGGTGGCCCTCAGAAGCAAGTAAGATACCTAGGTATTTCATTTACAGTTAGCCCCAACCTAAAAGAAGTGTGGGACTAGATCAAATCTAAGATTGAGAAGAAAATTTACAAGTGGAACAAATAATCTCTTTCACTATTTGGTTGGCTTCAAGTCTATTAGAAAATCCTCTCCTCCTATAGTTTGTATTTTTCCTCAGAATGGATTTTTTGTAGTTACCAGGTAAATGAAATTAAAAAGAAAATCATATGCTTCTTGTGGTCTTATTGGAAAGGGAAAATGAAAAAACTTGTTATTAGGTGGGAGTAGTGTTGCATGGAGAAAGCCTTAGGTGGCCTTGGGCTAAAGGATTTAAGGCTCCATGGTATGGCTCTTTCTTCCAAGTGGATATTTAAAGCTCTAGAGGGAGATGAACCCTGCAAGGTGTTGGTGAGAAATACTATAAGCAATGTTGATCCCAATTAGCAAGCGAAGAAGTGGAACTCCCTTTCACTCAATGACCTTCTTAGCACTAAGTATCCTTTTATCTCCTGTTGGCTCTACTATCTTTAAAATAATTTGGAGGGCCTGTGAGTATATAAAAATCAATTTATCCAATTGTCATTTTGCAAAGAACAATGAAATCTATGAACATAGATCAATATGGTTGAACCTGGAAAGTAGAGGCAAGCCCCTAGCTATGGTGCAAAGTTGTTTTTCCAAAAAGTGGGCACTCAAAGGCATCAATTGTTTTAAGGAAATCTTAAAGGATGGATATCTTAAAGGCTGAGAGGAATTAAAGGTAGAATATAACATCCCTCCTTCAAATTGGAGGACTTACTTTGTAATTAAAGAGGCTTTCAAAAATCTAAACTTCCCTGTTCAAAGCAATCAAAATGAGAAGTAGTACCAAGAATTTTAGTGGCAGGATGGAAGCCTGCTAAGTGAGGTAAACTCTAAAATAATTTATAGAACCTTACCTAAAAACCAATACAATGAAGCATGTGAACACAATTTGGAACACAACATTAAGCAAGGAAGAGTGGAGCAAAATATTCAAAAACAACTGGTCAAATTGTTTGGAGTCAAAGAATGCTTGTTTTAGATGACTTCTAATACTTCATAAATTTCCTTTTAAAATTGACTCTAATGATGTGGAGATCTACAGTATTTGCAAATTTCATGGAAATATTAAACATATAATGTTTGGAAGTTTCTATGCCAAAGAAATATGGAAGCTAATTGGTGAAAAGTAGCTCATTTGGAAAGAAAATAATGAAGTTAGAATAAACAGAGTTTTGTTTGAGAAATATTGTAAATCTTCAAAAGAACTTTCATTATTTTGGTTAAGTCTTTCTACTGAAATACAATGGCATCTATGAAAAGCAAGGAATGAGGATAGGTTTAAAGGAGTAAGAAGAGCCCCTACCGAATCATAAAAAAGACTCCTACTACACTCTATTGCTTTGTAGGTATCCTTGTCAGTGGAGGTGTCTAACAAATTTTTTTATAAACTTCTCTAAGATGGTACTATGAGGATTAATATGTAGGAGGTAAGGATGGGTCACAAATGGAAGGTGGGGCAACCAAGCACACAAGTTTTTCTGAAATTTCTAGAATATTTTTTAGGAGTTTAATGAGAGGATTGAATGAGGAAAGGAATAGGTACAGGGTCTAGGTATGCATAGGGAGGATGAGATCTCAAATGAAGAGCATATGGTAGCTAAATCTCTCCTTAGCATGAAGAACATTATGCCTAGCACAAGTGGATGATCTACAAATCCAATTTCGATTAGTTTTGGTTTTGTACTCTTTCCATAATTTTGTACAAGAAAGATGATAATATAAATAGTTGATATAGTATACATGTTGATATAATGTATAAGCTGATCTAATACTTACTAAATAGGAATGTATGTAATAGGATATCTTCATGATTGTAGTAGGCTCTCCTCATGTATGTAACTGATGTAATTGACAATGGGGTTGTGTAATTGGGAAGGGTAGAGGCTTAAAGCTATAATTGGTATATGCTTTGATATTGGTGGTTTGGCACCAAATTATGATGTACTATTATGATGTACTATTATGATGTTGGTTACTATATCTTTAATACAAGAAAAAATTGCCAGTGTACCATGATTTTTTGATGATGGGACACATGATGGCACGTGCCTAAATTTCCATCTTCTCCATCTATCAATATTTTCTTGTTTATGATTGATGCATGGGGGATGGGGTATTATGTTATCATGTCTAAGAACATGTCGTTTTGTCAAGAGATTAGCTTCACCCGACGTAGCTAATCTCTTAATAAAAAAACATGTCATAGGCATGATAACGTACAAAAATGCATAAAAATATACATAGAAACATACATAACACAATGGGGCGACGTAGTGTGAGGCTCACCGAGATAAGGGATAAAAGTGACAAAACTGACAGACGAGAGGAAACATTATGGTGATAAAGAGGAGGAGATAATAACACCGTCAATAATTGCTTCTCATCTTTCACTAGTTGTTAGTGTTATGGGAAGTCTTTCCCATTTAATTCACCGACGTGGTGGCTTCCACGAGAAGCCATCATTTTTTTTAATTTTGTGCACTCGTTGGCATTGGAGGTTGATGTGGGTAAGATGCATTCTAAATTGTAATAACTAGTATTTTTTGAGAAGATGTGTTTAAATTGATAATGCACAAGGTAATTGCAGGTTGGGAAACACTTTACATTGTGTTTTTTTTCATTCTGCACATTGAAAGCTAAGGTTGGAGAGCACGGGGTGGAGTACAACAAAAAGTCTATAAAAATAGAAGGTACAGATGAAAGTGATAAAAATGGCATTGTCACTTTTAAAAGCTTCAATACCCATATATCATGTCATGTCACATTAATTACATTTAAGATCATATTAGATCCAAATCATACAATAGTGAAAATTTGAATCATAATGATGTGACATGCCTCATGAGTTCTCGTTTTAAGTTTGAGTTGCTACTACTTTACGAGTGATCCTCCTGACAAATAATTTATCCATAATTAAATTTTTAATTACATAAAAAGTATGGAAAAGAGGTAGAAGCTAATATCCCTACAAAAATGCATGTCTTAGAGATGATAACATAATGCCCCATCCACCATACGATGACATCATTATGAGATAAGATTGACGAACGAACGCTGATGGATATTTAGGAATGTGTCATTTCGAGTGTTGTCACATGCCCTATTGTTGGAAAAACGTGGCACACTGGTAGGTTTTAAAATTGACATTTAAAAAAAATTAATCTCCCTTAAAAATGCATGTCTTAGACATGATAACATAAGGCGATACATGTGTGGGTTGGAAGTTTCATAAACCATCTATTCACAACCCATTGTGTTTTCCAACCTGCAAATATATTGTGCATTTTATTTTTCAATGATATGAAGAAATTGAAATACATTTTTTACTATAACTAACAGTTGTGATAAATTTTCAAGGTGCCTTCCATTACATTTGTACTCTCTAAATAACAAATGGTTTTCAAGACATTCATATTGTGAATAAAATTGCAGTTTGGAAAACATTGGGTGTTATAACACTTACAACCCACATATAGTTTGAAAACCAAAAATGCATGTGTTAGACATGATAACATTATGCCCCATCCACCATGAAATGCCATCATTATGAGATAAGACTGATAGAAGGATGCTGATAGACGTTTAGGTGTGTGTCGTTTCAAGTGTTATCACATGTCCCATTGCCAGAAAAATGTGGCACCATCGACAGGTTCTAAAATTAATCTCCCTACAAAAACACGTCTTAGACATGATAACATAATGTGACACATGTGTGGGTTGTAGGTTTCACAAACCATCTACTCACAACCCACTATGTTTTCCAACCTACAAATATATTATGCATTTTATTTTTTAATGATATGAAGAAATTAAAACACATTTTTTTACCGTAACTAACAGTTGTGGTAAATTTTCAAGGTGCCTTTCATTATGTTTGTACTCTCTAAATAAAAAAGGTTTTCAAGACATCTATATTGTGAATAAAATTGAAGTTTGGAAAACATTGGGTGTTATAGAACATCCAACTCACATAATGTTTTAAAACCAAAAATGCATGTCTTAGACATGATAACATTATGCCCCATCAACCATACGATGGGATCATTATGAGATAAGACTGAGAGATGAATGAGTGAAATCACAATATTGTGTCTCACTTTTTGCCCAAGATGGACATTTACAATCAATATTTTTAATTGAATCTTCATCTTTTGAGGCCTATAGTAGCTAAATCGTTAAGAATTTGATGATGCAGACTAGTGATTTGTGGCAATTTGTGTGTAGATTCTAAATATATATTTTTAAAAAATTCCAAAATAAATCATGAATCTTTCAACATCTCCTTTAATAACTAATTTTAAATAGAAAACAACATTTTTCAGAAAGTAACAAACTTGTGTCGTCCAACATAACTTTTTTTCTATAAAGGATAAAATTCTAATTTTTGAAATATAGATTCTCAACATCAATCCTAGGGAAAGGATTTTTTTCATAATTTTTTGCTACATATTTTTTTAATTAATTTCTAAAGTCACTGTAACTATAATTTGGACATATATGTGTGTCGTCCAACATAACTTGTTTTTGATTATATAAGCAACATTTACAAGGTGTTGTACCCTTTACACGAGGAGCCCAAAGAGCCAAAAAGTATCATACCAAAAAGTAGCAAAAAGATTACAGAAACAACAAACTATAAACATAGACACAACCAAGTAACAACATAGACACATCAAAGCCATAGCCCAAAACATATCAAAAAGCTAATTGTCTAAACCCTCCCATTTCTTGACTAGGAGGTTTAACACATCCTCCCCAATCTAGTTGGGGCCTTCATCTATGTTGTTCTTGTTCAACTCCTCCTTAATCACATTCGAGAGAGTGAGAGACAACTTGTGAATCAACTTGACAACAAACCGAGCTAGGCAATTAACCTTATAGTTCAACATAGTCACCTGCTCCTGCAACCCTTCAAGCACATCCACTTTGTCTTCCTTGCTATGGATCTCCATTTCAACACCAACTCTAGTGTTTGAGGAATTAGTAGAGTCCTCATGTAGCATCTGGTTTAGGTCTGAGAAGTGACTAGGGTCTTCTATGGGTCCGGTGTCCTTCCTCTTTTCAGTAGCTTTGATTCCTTCATCCCTGCCACCAGACTTAACCAAGTCACTGTGAATATTGTCAACAGGGGCCTCTTTTTTTCTCTACGCCATTCTATGAGATCTTCTCACACTCAATTTCTCCGCCCCTAAATCATAACTAGCCCCCACCATAGTATCACCCTTAGAATATTTTTCCTCATCAAATTTACCTTCCTCAGAGATTGGAAGAACCCTTAGGGGAAGAGACACATTTTTTCCTTTCTTCTTAGTTGTAGGAGTGCTAACCTTCTTACCTTTTAGCTCATAGAGCCCAACTACTACACTTGCCTGAGACAAATCAGGCATAATTTTCTTTTTCTTTAAAGGAGGAGTGGCTATGGTATCAGTACGAGGAACTTCTTCAAGGATAGGGTATTTTTTCTTGGAGCCTGCCGAAATAGCAGGGGAAGGGTTATCGGGGTTAACTTTAGGAGAAACTAATTCTTCCACCCTCATGGCCAAGATGGATTTGGGTGGGACCAAAGCCGAATGGACATGATAGAGTCTATGGATCAAACCTTGGTGCAACTGTAAAGGAGGTGGAGAATCAGGGTTGTTAATGGCTATTTCCTAGGTTTCTTTGATGGAACTTTCAAAAGAGGAAAGCAAAAAGAAAGGGAAATTGAGTAGCATCCTATGCCTTAAATGATTTAACAATGGTAAGTAATAGAAAAAATATACCTTGAAGCGACCCTCGAGAGTGACATACTTCATAATTGCAAGGAAGACCTTATCCCAAGGTTGAGGCAATGCTTCTCGGTCAAATCCAGACTACTTTTTCACCAACTTATCATTCCCCTTAAAAAATGCATTCAGATTCACCAAATCCTATGATTTGGTGTGATTTTTATACTTTATGCCTTCACAGGAGAGGCCAGTACCCTACCAAAAGCAATGCCACCTAGGGTGACCCACCAATCCTTCCAAGAGCTAGCAAATTGGGCTGACAACATCTCATCGTGGCTCACAATATTTTCCATTAGCGGTGCTAACTCACCTTCCAAACAAATATGCCAAGCCAGGGGATTCTGGTAGAACTCTTTGTAGTTATCTGGCTTAGTCCAAACATGTTCACCACTCATCATGACCCACAACACAAAGTAGAAGAGAAAAAAAACCAGACAACAAAATGAACACCAAAAATAATACCATTACAAATAACTTTATAGTGCCCATCGGGATGTATAGGCTTAATAAATGCAGAGTTACATTCACATGTTCCAACAGTCTTTTCTTATGACGATCACCACGCAGGACCATCATCATCACCCGAACACCCAAAATTAAGCCAAATAAAAGTAATAATGGCCTCCAGAATTAAATTCAAATGTCTCATCAGCATGTAAAAATTACACATTTTCCAAAGCCATATAAATGCAGGAGGCAGATTAGAAATATTCAAGTACATTTGATAAAATTTAAGGCGCAAAAGATGCCTTAATTTGAAATTATTAAAAGAAGAGACAGTACAAAACCTTTTACACAACCTCCATAAGATTTGGAGAGATTTGTTGTACCATTGATAAGAAAGCCCGCAAGTGTTAGGGGCCCCACCAATATTAAACAATAGAAGGATAACCCACTTGGAAACCCACGTGATCACAAACAACTCATCCCACCTGGACCAAATCAGCCAATGATTCGTCGGGGAATGCCACCTATTCCTAAAAAAGAAAGACCGATTAATCATTAATATTAGAATGCTTCCTTCGCTCCAAGAGGATTAGCCTTTGAATAGACTTCGGCAGAACTTCAATTTTTCTCCAACACTTGCAAATCTTCCTGGTGGACCCTAGGTTAGTGAAGTCGTTAGCCACCTAATTACCTTCCCAAAAAGTATGAGGTAAGAGATACCTATTAAACCTTGAGATTAAAATATTAATATCCAATAGAGTGTCCCGTAATTTTCAACCAAGTTGGCGACCCTTATTAACAAAGTTAATCACATTTTTAGAATCCCCCTCAATCTCTAGGGATCTAATGCTCAGAGTGATAGCAATCTCAACACACTTTAGCATCGCATGAGCCTCTGCCACCATAGAAGATTGGATACCAATACCACCAAAAAACCCTACGACCAAGTTGCCCCAACAATCCCTATGAATCCACCTATGCTGGTGAACTAGGGTTCCCCTTGGCCGCACCATCAAAGTTATGAATCCAACATAACTTGTGTATATATCGAAATACTTTTTTTTTTGGTGAAACAAGGACTTCAATACCTAGGGCAAGGGTATTTTTTGAATTTTTTTACAATGGTTTACTATTTTTCCACCTTTGCAGAATGAAGAGCATGATGTTTGGATAAAAACATATGTTTAGTAAAAATTGAAAATTAAATACATGATAAAATGAAAATATATCAAAACTGTACTTGTTGGAAAGCTGTTTCGAGGGCTACAATATTGAAAAATATCTTGTCAAGCTAAGTTCATTTGTGTTATGAAATAACTTGCACAATAGAAGAATATGATATGAAATATGCAGCAAAAACTTGATAATAACTGAGAATAACAAGCCACTTCGAGGAGGAAAACCTTCAAATATCTCTAATGAGAACGCACTTCACAATATGATAATGAAATAAGACTCACAACCTCCTATATATACCTATTTATGCCTAGGATATCACCTAGGCTGACTTAGACACCCCTATATAAGACCTAGGCTGACCCAACCAACTAAATAATAATATAATAATGATAATATGACTTAATTAGGAGTTAAGATAGTCACAAGCCGACTATTCATAACTTGATGTACACCAATATTAAGGGCATAGCATGCCCCCCTTCTTAAAAGAAGCATTGTCCTCAATGCTAATCAAGTTTGGATTCTTTTGAATGAACTCCTCGTCCTCCCAAGTGGCATCTTCAACTGGTAAATTCTTCCATTGGATGAGATACTTAGTGAGAGTTCTATTCCTTAGCTTCTTTGTGCGTGTTTGATGAATGCACTCTGGTTCGAAAATGATTCTTCCTTCTTCATCGAGCTCTAGTAGTGTTGTTTGAGTTGGAATATTATGCCCAATTACCTTCTTCAAATGAGAGATATGAAAAACTGGATGTATCTTTGTTGTTGGTGGTAACTCTAGCTTGTAGGTAACACTATCGATCTTTTGCATGATTTGGTATGGCCCATAATACCTTGGAGATAACTTATTATTCTTTCTTTTTTCTTTAGTGAGATTTGCTTATAAGGCTGCAATCTCAAGAAGACCCAATCCCCAACTTCAAAACTTCTTTCACTACGAGTTAGGTCTGCCTATTGTTTCATTCAATTTTGTGCATTGGCTAAATTCTCCTTGAGTCCTAAAAGTACCTATTGTTGATGAAGCAAGTGGTCCTCTACTGCCTGAACTCTTGATGACACCTTTATTGATGAAGTGATGAAAGGAGGATGATATCCATAAAGTGCCAAAAATGGAGACATTTTTGACGAGCTATGAAAAGAAGTGTCATACCACCATTCTACAAGTGGTAGCCAATCTACCCATTGAGATTGTTTCTCTGAAGTGAAACAACATAGATATCCTTCCAAACACTTATTAACAACCTCAATTTTCCCATCTGATTGAGGATGGTATGAAGAGCTATGAGCCAATTGAGTACCCAAACATGAGAATAAATCTTTCCAAAAGTGACTAGTGAAGATAGGATCATGATCACTAACAATAACCTTAGGTGTACCATGTAGCTTTTAGATATTCTCCAAAAAAGCTTTTTCCATTGCACTTGCTATAAAAGGATGTGATAATGCAATAAAATGTGCATAATTAGTGAGGTGATCAACTACTACCATAATGACATTATGACCTTTAGATTTGGGAAGCCCTGTGATGAAGTCCATGATACCTCTTCCCAACGCTAGCTAGGAATAGATAAGGGCTGCAAGAGACCTGGTGTCTTAATTGTCTCCCCTTTATTCCTTTGACAAACCAAACATTCAACCACAAATTTTTGAACATCACCTTTTAGCCCTTCCCCAAAAAAATCTTGCTTAACTTGATGATATGTCTTCAAAAATCCTGAATGACCACCAACTAGAGACTCATGCAGCTCTATGAGAATCTTGTGTTTAAGAGTATCTCCCTTCCAACAAAACTTATATGAACTAATATGATCACTTTTTAATTGTTGGATGAGATTACTTGTCACAACATCATTTTTCCACTTGCTTTGGCTTCCTCCACCCAATTTTCTTGTAATATTGAAAGGGCACACAATAAGGCTTCATATTTCTCATCCTTCCTTGAAAGTGCATCTGCTACAATATTTTCCTTCCCTTTCTTATATACAATCTCAAAGTCATATCCTAACATCTTAGTGACCCATTTTTGTTGCTCTTCAAAAGATAGTCTTTGTTCCAAAAAATATTTTAGGCTATCATGATCTGTCTTAACCTTGAAGTGTCTACCCATAAGGTAAGGTCTCCATTGTTTAACTACATGAACGATTGCTAGCATTTCCTTCTCATAAATAGGTTTTAGCTGATTCTTACCCTTTAATTGATGACTCTCAAAAGAAATTGGTCGACCTTCTTGCATGAGAACTGCTCCTATCCCATTTCCAGAAGCATCACATTCCATAATGAATTCCTTGGTGAAGTCAAGAGTGGCAAGCACTGGAGTTGTACACATAGCCTCCTTCAATCTCTCAAATGTTGTATTAGCGGACTTGTTCCAATGAAAAGAATCCTTCTTCAATAGAGTGGTGAGGGGTGCTGCTATACGACCATAATTATTCACAAATATTCCATAGTACCATGTCAATCCCAAGAAACCCCTTAGTTTCTTAATGGTTTTTGGAATAGGCCATTCCATGATAGCCTTAATTTTGTTAGGGTCCACCTTTACTCCTTCATGTGAAACTATGTGTCCCAAATACTCCACCTCCTTAAGACCAAAAGCACACTTGGATGGCTTAGCATAGAGTTGATGATCTTCAAGTATTTGTAATGCTTGATCCACATGATGCAAATGTTCTTCCCAAGTCTTGCTATAAATCAGAATATCATCAAAGAATACTAACACAAAATTTCTCAAGAACTTAAAAATGGAATTCATCAACTTTGGAATGCAGATGGTACATTAGTAAGACCAATGGCATCACCAAAAATTCATAATGACCCTCATGAGTTTGAAATGTTGTCTTACAAATATCTTCCTCCTTAATCCAAATTTGGTGATAACCAGATCTAAGATCTAACTTGGTAAAATACATAGCTCCATTCAATTCATCTAGCAAATCATCAATGACTGGAATAGGAAACTTATCTTTAATGGTGTACATGTTGAGCACTCTATAATTTGGACACATGTTCCAAGTTTCATCCTTCTTACGTACCATCACCACAGGTGAGGAGTAAGCACTTTGGCTATGCCTGATAATTCCTGCCTCTAGCATCTCCTCAACAATTTTTTCTATCTCACTCTTTTGTATGTGTGGATACCTATAAGGCCTGATGTTCAGTGGTTGGCTCCCTGGAACTAACTGTATGGCATGATCATGATCCCTCTTAGGAGGAAGTCCTTTAGGCATATCTCGAAGAAAAACTGAGTGATGATCAATTATAGCTTACAAATATGGATGAGTAGGAGCATTAGATTGAGAGACTTCTAATGAACATAAATGGGACACAAATCCATCCACTCCTTTCTTAAGCAACTTTTGCATTTGATGAGAGCTTACCATTTGTGGGGATTTTTCCTTCAACCCCCTTAGCTCTCTACTGCCCTTTCTTTTGATTGAAATCTCATGAATAGTTCTTGTAAGTTCATCTCAGTCATTCCCAATGTAGTAAGCCATTGTACTCCCAAAACAATATCTGCTGCACCCATGGATATCACATACATCGGGGAATCAAGTTGATAATCTCCCATGGATAATTTAATGCTATGACACTTCCCTAAAAAACTAACTATACCACCATCTGCAATCAAAACCTAAAACTCTGGAGTTGGATATATAAAACAATTTAGACGAGTAGCTAACTTTTTGTTGATGAAATTATGAGTATTACCTAAGTCGATCAACATTGTTACCTTCTGCTTCTTTAAGAACCCCACCACCTTGAGAGTTTGTGGAGCACTGAAACCTGAGAGTGCATGACAAGAAATGATTGGTTGAGAATCATGTGATTCCTCATTTGTCTCCCTTTCATCCTCTAGTATGGGTTCCTCCTCTTCTTCCTCACTTGGACCTTCAATATAGAACAATTTCTTTTCACTGCATTTATGTCCCCGATTGTATTTGCTATCACAATTGAAACAAAACCCTTTTTCTCTTTTCTCCTCAATTTGCTATGGAGTCAACCTAGTCGGTTGTGTTGAATATCCCTTCTCTCTTATCACATTAGCCCCTTGCTTTTTAGGAATCAAACACTTCTCCTCTACCCTGCGTGCTAAGATAAAAGACTCATTTATAGAGCTAGGGCTAAACATGCACGCCTCATGTTGAATGTGATCCTTGAGACCCCCCAAGAATAAATCATTCAAGTTATCCTCTATAATTGTATCCACTCTTAAGGATAAATTTTGGAATTGCTGAATATAATCCTTAATTGATCCTGTTTGTTGAAGTTTAGCAAGCTGGCTGAAGAAGTTGTTTGTCATGCTATTGCTATATTGTGCTTGGAGTTCCTCTGTGAAAATTGACCATGAGATGGTGAGCCCCTATTTAATTCAATGAGTGCAAAGCCAACGCTACCAAATGAATTGATCTGGTTCTAGATATAGGGAAGCCATCGTGACCTTTTTTCCATTTTGGATTTGGTGTACTTCAAAAAAATTCTCCATTTGGTTTATCCATGTTAGAGGATCCTTGGCATCAAACTTGCGCATATCCACCTTTGGAAATAAATTCCTAGATCCCATAGGAGTATTAAAACTTGTTTCAATGTTAGCTGACTTGGAATTTTTACCTTGGTTGCTTGAGAACTCCTTTCTTGGTTCAGTCATATAGGTGCTTAACATGTTTCGTATATCCAATATATCTCCTCTTAGGTCACACATATCCATCTTCATTGAGGAAATGTATTCCTTGACCTTACTGATTTCCTCATTAGGAGTATATCCTTTATTGTTACCCCATCCTTGTCAGGAGTCTTCCCCGAAGTGACAACATTCTTTTTACCCCTTGTTGTAGGCCCTGTCATGATGGGAACCAATGATTTTGAAATAAATCACACAAATGAAACTTAAATTCTCTAAAATTTTTACTATAACTTACTAGGGAAAAAATAACTCCCACCTAGAAAAATTCCCAAGAAATAAGTAGATTTGCAGCCTTGAGAGTGATATTTGTGAAAACTTTAATTTTTCAATAACTTGCTTATTTCTACTCCAATTCCTCCAATTTTTTTATTTTAATCTCCATTAGTATGTCTTCAAAAACCTAATAAAAATAAAAATCCAATTCAACAATATGTGAGAGATATGCAGATTCCAAATAAATTGTGTAGAAACCCTAATTCTGCAATAATTTGCTCAATTCTACTCCAATTCTTCTAAAATATGGACTGTAGCTTCTTTAATATATTATTTAAAAACCCTTTAAAAATCATAAAACTATTTGCCAAAATCGCCTCCAATATTGAGAAAAAACCTTGCTTCTACGGTGCTAAGATCATGCTCTGATACCACTTGTTATAAAATAACTTGCGCAATAGAAGAATATGATATGAAATATGTAGCAAATAATTGATAATAACTGAGAATAACAAGCCACTTCAAGGGGGAAAACTTCCAAATATCTCCAATGAGAACACACTTCACAATATGATAATGAAATAAGACTCACAACCTCCTATATATACCTATTAATGCCTAGGATATCACCTAGGCCGACTTAGACACCCCTATATCAAACCTAGGCTGACCCAACCAACTAAATAATAATATAATAATGATAACATGACTTAATTAGGAGTTAAGATAGCCACAAGATGACTATTCATAACTCGATGTACACCAATATTAAGGGTGTAGCAATTTGAAGTCCAACCCGGGGTTTGAAATTGAATTTTCTAAGGAAATTTGGATGTAGAATCCAATGTTACCATTTTTGACACCTTCTATCGAAGGTACCTTTGATTGAAGGTAACTATGTAAAGGCATGTTGATTTAGGCTTATACCTTCAATCAAAGGTCTGCCTTTTATCAAAGGTATAAAGTGACATACCTTCGATCAAAGGTGTGTTTTAAAAACTTGCATTCTCCCCTAAAAATTTCATTGTCTCAAAAGTGATAAAGAGTTATGTGATTTCACCTTGATGCTGACGAACGTTTAGGCGTGTGTCGTTTTGAGTGCTATCAGGTGTCTTGTTATCAGAAAAATGTGGCACACTAGCAGGTTTTAAAATTAATCTATCTCCCTACAAAAATGCATGTCTTAGACATGATAACATAGTGTGATGCATGTGTGGGTTGCAGGTTTCATAAAACATCTACTCACAACCCACTGTGTTTCCAACCTGCAAATATACTGTGCATTTTATTTTTCAATGATATGAAGAAATTGAAACATATTTTTTGTTGTAACTAATAGTTGTGGTAAATTTTTATAATTTCCCCATTTTCGTGAGCATCAGTTTTTAAAATATTTAGCCTATTCCTGACCCTCGTAGGTTAATGAGCATGGTTAGGGGGTTTCCTTGAGGCAGTTACCTAGTCAGTGGATGGTTTCCTGGATTCAGTTGGATTGGAGAAATAAGGGAGATAATAATAAAATTAATTATTTGTAAGGTTATTAATTAAATAAATATTATAAAGTAACCTTATGTTTAATTAATTTAATAAAGTGACTTAAATAAAATAAAATAACATAAAATAATATTATTCTCTAGAAGCTTCTTGAAGATGGATTGAAAAATTATAAAAGATCAAGCCAAGATTCTATTCATCCAGGAATTGATATTTGCTTTGATGTTATTGTTTGGTGAGGAAGCCAACTAGGGTTTCTGCCATTTCCAACCATTGGGAACAAAAACTCTCATTGGTTATGCAATTTTGAGGTTGTGAAATATTAGCTGAATTATTGCTTCATTGTGGGCTTCACTTAAAAGTTCAATTTGTACATTGCAAATTTTGTGGTCTTGGCCAAATTTGGAGATTAAGATTTCATATCAACTTGTTGAAGCATTATGGAGAATAACCTACAACTGCAAATTTGTGAAGAATTGATTGGAGATATATTGGAGATCATTTGCAGATTGGAGGCAACATTGATTGGCATATTTGGAGGTGATTATTGTATGAAGAAAAATATTATTTTTCATCTCAGCAAGGGTCAACCGGCCATGGTGAGAAGTACATATTTGCTCATTGCTCATCATTGAGACTTTAGATTTTTGTGGGCATTGGAGAAATCAATTCCTTTCATGTTGGAAATCATTTCTATAGCAATTTGGAGGGCCATTGTTGCTGCATTTATTTATATAAAATATTTCCAAGCAAGAACAGGGTGGCCAACATAGAGGAGGGCGATTTCATGCAAGAATGACACATAAAATTCCATAAAAATCAGTTTTGGACTTCTCCAAGTTCATTGTTCACTTCCAGCTATTGTAATCAGGATCCACCTCTTGTTTTCATTAATATATGCATCTTATAAGTTTGAAGACAAGTCTGAAATTAGGTGGCATCCATTGAAGGAATTGTAGGAACTTTATCATTGCATCAAGTTAGTAGTTCAAATGTGAATTGTATGAATTGTACTCAGTTTATGGTCTGTTCTATTTGAGGAATATAAGTTTGAAGTGAATCCGAAGGTTGTATGCCAATTGTTCAAAAAAATGTCTCTTTCATTTGTAGGCTTGATTATGTATTGGAAAGTGCTATAAATTGTTGTGTGCCATTCCTATTTTCATTATCAATCAATATTAATTTGTTTAAGAGCATTCAAAGCATCTTGTTCCCAAATCAAACCAAAACAACAAATCAGAAATTCATATCAGCAAGCTACCACTTCACATACAAAGTGTTTGACAATATTCCTTGAGTTTGAATTCAACAAATTAAGGCCATATTATTCAAGGGATACTATAGTGGTATCACAACGGTTTCCTGCCAACCTATTGGGCAATGACTGCATTCAATTAGTGGGAAAATCATCCATGCACAAGTTAGTTTGGATTTGGTTTTTAGCTGGACAACGAAAATGGTCATCGTGGCAACATCGTTTAGTGATAGACAAGTATAGAAAGAAATTGAACAGTCACAATACAATCTTAGTCGTGAGTTGTTGCGTTTAGAGAATACACTTTCAAGGTTTGGACTGCCTAAAGGATCAATTTCACTTCCTACCAACAAAGGTCCAACACCACAAAAAAAAAGAGAGGTAGTGATTAGCATGTTTGAGGAGTATAGCACTCTTCCTCAATGTGTTAAGAAGAATTGTTCCTTCAAGAAATACATGGACTGGCACCCGAGTCTTTACCACAAAACTGAGCATGCAAGGAAGGAATATCACACTATAGCCCATAAATTGTTTACACATGAAATGGATTGATAATCTTCACGTATGGTTGATATAATTCTTCATAAGAATGATTTGGTGTCTTCAAGTTCTGATGAGGTGTGCATAAATTTATTTAATGAATTTGATAGACATTCTGATTTGAATCAAGGAGACATTAGGGAAACAACGACTTCACATGTGCAAAATGATCCTATTGAATTGTCTCAAGAATTGGGTAGTCATGGTGCATTACGTGATGCAGATTCATGTAATGATGAGTCTGATTTTTCAAATCAGACTTTAAAAAACAAAACAAAAAATATATTTGATGGAAATGAATCTTAGGATAATGTTTTGGGTGGATGTGCAGTTACATTGAAAGCAGAAGTGTGCAAGGAAATTGTCAAGACTACAACTTCTACTTTACCATTTGAGCCATCCTATGAGGTACATAGCAACAGTCGCTTGGATGATATTATGTGTGAAGTTGATAGCACACATGATGTTGCTTGTCAGTTAGTGAGCTATAGTGATTTAGGACAACATGGAGTGATTGGATAGTTGGTGAATAATCCATTATTCATTCCGGATGTTGGATTAGTATTTGATAATCCACTCTTCAATGTGGATGTCGATCACACTCCTGATACTAGTTTAGGTTTGAGTGATAATCGCAGTGTTTGGGATCTTTCTAGTGCATCAAGATTCCAAACAAGGCTCACAAAGGACTTGATGATGCATCAGCGTGGATTGGCTTTGGGCTTATACCATCCACTATGGGATGGAGAGTTGCCATCTTTAGAAGATGAGACTAGAGGTTACGAATACCCAAATCTGTTGTTTGTAGGATATTATTTGCAAGGACAACAGTCAGTTATCCATCATGTTGATATATACTAGATAGGGTTTGCTTCTTCTATGTCACAAAGATTTCATATGGATACATGGTTACATGGTGATTATAGCATTAGTGGGCAGGATGGTTTGATTTTCCAGCACATCCATGGGAGTTTGGAAGAGGATAGAGAGATACATGGTGTAACAGATGCTTTCGAATGTTCTTATCCCCGCATGACAGATGGATGTGAGGTTCGGTATTTTTGGGATCCAGGTGGCAACAAGATTGGCACTATGTATTGGACGGGTCCCATTTGGTTTCTTCAGTATCCGCAACATGGTGAAGTTGAGATCAGATTTGAGTAGTGGAAGTCTGAGGGTGTTCTCCATACTAGACTTCTATTCTAGATTTGGGATCCAAGTATTTTATGTTAGACACTCTCCAGTATGTTGAGGGATCCTTTGTGTGCATTAGTGTTCCGGTCTGGATTCACTGGGGAGTATTGCTGCAGGTACATGGTATGGTTTGTTTGTAGTTTTACTTTAGGTTCTCATGTATGAGTTGGGTTCGATGCAAAGTTTCATTGCGCATAGATTGGATAGTCGGTCTATTGTCTATTTTGTGTAGTGGTGGTTACTGGTGCTACAGGAGTTAGTTGGGGATGTGTGGGACATTTCATAGTTCTTCTTTGGGGCCTTTCGAGGAGTGGAGTTTCTTTATAGTGGAGATTGCTTGGGGACAAGCAATTTCAGGGAGGGTAGACTGTAATGTCCCCATTTTTGTGAGCATGAATATTTTAGAGGATTTAGCCTATTCCTGACTCTCGTAGGCTAATGAGTGTGGTTAGGGGGTCTCCTTGAGGAAGTTCCCTAGTTAGTGGATGGTTTCCTGGATTCAGTTGGATTGGAGAAATAAGGGAGATAATAATTAAATTAATTATTTGTAAGGTTATTAATTAAATAAATATTATAAAGTGACCTTATATTTAATTAATTTAATAAAGTGACTTAAATAAAATAAAATAGTATTATTTTAATATTATTTTCTAGAAGCTTCTTGAAGATGGATTGAAAAAATATAAAAGAAGATCAAGCCAAGCTTTTATTCATTCAAGAATTGATATTTGCTTTGATGTTATTGTTTGGTGAGGAAGCCAGCTAGGGTTTTTGCCATTTCCAACCATTGGGAATGAAAAATATCATTGGTTATGCAATTTTGAGGCTGCGAAATATCAGATGAATTATTGCTTCATTGTGGGCTTCACTTAGAAGTTCAATTTGTGCTTACATTGCAAATTTTGTGGTCTTGGCCAAATTTGGAGATTAAGATTTCATATCAACTTGTTGAAGCATTTTGGAGAATAACCTACAACTGCAAATTTGTAAAGAATTGATTGGAGATATATTAGAGATCATTTGCAGATTGGAGTCAACATTGATTGGAATATTTGGAGGTGATTATTGTATTAAGAAAATTATTATTTTTCATCTCAGCAAGGGTCAACCAGCCATGGTGAGAAGTACATATTTTCTCATTGCTCATCATTGAGACTTTAGATTTTTGTGGGCATTGGAGAAATCAATTCCTTTCATGTTGGAAATCATTTCTATAGCAATTTGGAGGGCCATTGTTCCTGCATTTATTTATATAAAATATTGCTAGGAAGGAATAGGGGTGGCCAACATAGAGGAGGGTGATTTCAAGCAAGAAGGGCACATAAAATTCCATAAAAATCAGTTTTGGACTTCTCCAAGTTCGTTGTTCTTTTCCATCTATTGTAATCAAGTTCCACCTCTTGTTTTCATTAATATATGCATCTTATAAGTCTAAAGACAAGTCTAAAATTTGGTGGAAGCCATTGAAGGCATTGTAGGAACTTTATCATTGCATCAAGTTAGTAGTTCAAATTTGAATTGTAACCAGTTTATGATCTGTTCTATTGAGGAATATAAGTCTGAAGTGAATCTGAAGGTTGCATGCCAATTGTTTGAACACATGTCTCTTTCATTTGTAGGCTTGATTATGTATTGGAAAGTGCTATAAATTTTTGTATGTCATTCCTATTTTCATTATCAATCAATATTGGATTGTTGAAGAGCATTCAAAGCATCTTGTTCCCAAATCAAACCAAAACAACAAATCAAAAATTCATATTAGCAAGCTACCACTTCACATACAAAGTGTTTGAAAATATTCCTTGAGTTTGAATTCAACAAATTAAGGTAATAGTATTCAAGGGATACTACAATGGTATCAGAGTGGTTTCCTGCCAACCTATTGGGAAATGATTGCATTTAATTGGTGGGAAAATCATCTGTGCACAAGTTAGTTTGGATTTGGTTTTCAGCTGGACAACAAAAATGGTCATCATGGCAACATTTTTTAGTGATAGATAGGCATGGAAAGAAATTGAATAGTCACAATACAAGCTTAGTCTTGGGTTGATGCATTTAGAGCATACACTTTCAAGGTTTGGACTGCCTAAAGGATCAATTTCACTTCCTACTAGCAAAGGTCCAACACCACAAAATAAAGAAGAGGTAGTGATTAGCATGTTTGAGGAGTATAAAACTCTTCCTCAACTTATTAAGAAGAACTATTCCTTCAAGAACTACATGGACTTGCACCATAGTCTTTACCACAAAATTGAGCATGCAAGGAAGGAATATCACACTATATAGCCCATGAATTGTTTACACATGAAATCAATCGAGAATCTTCACATATGGTTGATACAACTCTTCATAAGAATGATTTGGTGTCTTCAAGTTCCGATGAGGTATGCATAAATTTATTTAATGAATTTGAGAGACATGTTGATTTGCCATGTGCAAAATGATCCTATTTGATGTTGATTTATTTAATGAATTATGGTAGTAGTGATTTGACATGTGCAAAATGATCCTATTGAATTGTCTTAAGAATTAGGTACTCATGGTGCATTACATGATTCAGATTCATGTCATGATGAGTCTGGTTTTTCAAATCAAACCTTAGAAAATAAAACATAAAATACATTTGATGGCAATGAATATTAGGATAATGTTTTGGGTGGACATCCAGTTACGTTGAAAGCAAAAGTGTGTGAGGAAATTGTCATGATGAGTCTGATTTTTCAAATCAAACCTTAGAAAATAAAACATAAAATACATTTGATGGCAATGAATCTTAGGATAATGTTTTGGGTGGACATCCAGTTACGTTGAAAGCAAAAGTGTGTGAGGAAATTGTCAAGACTGTAACTTCTACTTTACCAGTTGAGCCATCCTATGAGGTACATAGCAATAGTACCTTGGATGATATTTAGTGCGAAGTTGATAGCACACATGAAGTTGCATGTCAGTTAGTGAGCTATGGCGATTTAGGATAGTATGGAGTGATTGCACAGTTGGTGAATAATCCATTATTCATTCCAGATGTTGGATTAGTCTTTGATAATCCACTCTTCGATGTGGATGCCGATCAAACTCCTGATACTATTTCAGGGTTGAGTGATAATCGCAGTGTTTGGGATCTTTGCAGTGCATCGAGATTCCAAACAACGCTGAAGAAGAACTTGATGATGCATCGGTGTGGATTGGCTTTGGGCTTATACCATCCACTATGGGATGGAGAGTTTCCATCTTCAAAAGATGGGACTAGAGGTTGTGAGTACCTGAATCTATTGTTTGTAGGATATTATTTTTAGGGACAACAGTTAGTTATCCATCATGTTGATATATACCCGATAGGGTTTGCTTCTTCTATGTCACAAAGATTTCATATGGATACATGGTTACAGGGTGATTATGGCATCACTGGGCATGATGGATTGATTTGTATCACATCCATGGGAGTTTGGAAGATGATAGAGAGAGATATAGTGCAACAAATGCTTCTAGATGTTCTTATCTCCGCATGATGGATGGATGTGAGGTTCGGTATTTTTGGGATCCAGGCGGCAACAAGATTGGAACTATGTATTGGATGGGTCCCTTTGGGTTTCTTCACTATCCACAACATGGTGGAGTTGAGATTAGATTTGAGCAGTGGAAGTTTGAGGGTGTTCTCCATAGCAGACTTCTATTTTGGATTTGGGATCTAGGTATTTTATGTTGGACACTCTCCAGTATGTTGATGGATCCTTTGTGTGTATCAGGGTTCCAGTTTGGGTTCACTGGGGATTATTGCTATATGTACATGGTGTGGCTTGTTTGCAGTTTTAGTTCAGGTTCTCATGTATGAGTTGGGCTTGATGCACAATATCATTGCACATGGATTGGACAGTCGGTCTGTTGTCTATTTTATGTAGTGGTGGTTACTCGTGCTACAAGAATTAGTTGGGGGTGTGTGGGACATTTCACAGTTCTTCTTTGGGGCCTTTTGAGGAGTGGAGTTTCTTTGCAGTGGAGATTGCTTAGGGACAAGCAATTTTAGGGAGGGTAGAATGTAATGTCCCCATTTTTGTGAGCATCAATTTTAAGAGGATTTATCCTATTCCTGACCCTTGTAGGCTAATGAGCATGGTTAGAGGGTCTACTTGAGGCAGTTACCTAGTCAGTGGATGGTTTCCTAGATTCAGTTGGATTGGAGAAATAAGGGAGATAATAATTAAATTAATTATTTGTAAGGTTATTAATTAAATAAATATTATAACGTGACCTTATATTTAATTAATTTAATATAGTGACTTAAATAAAATAAAATAATATTATTTTCTAGAAGCTTCTTGAAGATGGATTGAAAAATTATAAAAGAAGATCAAGCCAAGCTTCTATTCATCTAGGAATTGATATTTGCTTTGATGTTACTATTTGGGAAGGAAGCCAACTAGGGTTTTTGGCATTTCCAGCAATTGGGAACGAAAAATCTCATTAGTTATGCAATTTTGAGGTTGTGAAATATCAACTGAATTGTTGCTTCATTGTGGGCTTCACTCAGAAGTTCAATTTGTGCTTACATTACAAATTTTGTGGTCTTGGCCAAATTTGGAGATTAAGATTTCATATTAGCTTGTTGAAGCATTTTGGAGAATAAGCTACAGTTGCAAATTTGTGAAGAATTGATTGGAGATATATTGGAGATCATTTGCAGATTGGAGGCAACATTGATTGAAATATTTGGAGGTGATTATTGTATGAAGAACATTATGATTTGTCATCTCAGCAAGGGTCAACCAGCCATGGTGAGAAGTACATATTTGCTCATTGCTCATCATTGACACTTTAGATTTTTGTGGGCATTGGAGAAATCAATTCCTTTCATGTTGGAAATCATTTCTATAGCAATTTGGAGGGCCATTTTTGCTACATTTATTTATATAAAATATTACCAGGAAATAACATGGTTGGCTAGCATAGAGGAGGGTGATTTCATGCAAGAAGGGCACATAAAATTCCATAAAAATCAGTTTTGGACTTCTCCAAGTTCATTGTTCACTTCCAGCTATTGTAATCAGGATCCACCTCTTGTTTTCATTAATATATATATCTTATAAGTTTGAAGACAAGTCTGAAATTAGGTGGCATCCATTGAAGGAATTGTAGGAACTTTATCATTGCATCAAGTTAGTAGTTCAAATCTTAATTGTAATCATTTTATGGTCTGTTCTATTGAAGAATATAAGTCTGAAGTGAATCTAAAGTTTGCATGCAAATTGTTCAAAGAAATGTCTCTGTCATTTGTAGGCTTGATTATGTATTGGAAAGTGCTATAAATTGTTGTATGTCATTCCTATTTTTATTATCAATCAATATTGCATTGTTGAAGAGAATTCAAATCATCTTGTTCCCAAATCAAACCAAAACAACAAATCAGAAATTCATATCAGCAAGCTACCAGTTCACATACAAAGTGTTTGAGAATATTCCTTGAGTTTGAATTCAACAAATTAAGGCCATATTCTTCAAGGGATACTACAATTTTCAACATTTCTTTCATTACATTCATACTCTCTAAATAAAAAAAGGTTTCCAAGACATCTATATTGTGAATAAAATTATAGTTTGGAAAACACTAGGTATTATAGAACATGCAACCAACATACTGTTTTAAAACCAAAAATGATTGTCTTAGACAGGATAACATTATGCCCCATCAACCATATGATGGAATCATTATGAGATAAGATTGAGAGATAGAAATTTAGGTGTGTTCCATTTTGAGTGCTATTACATGTCTTGTTGCCAAAAAAATGTGGCACACTGACAAGTTTTAAAATTAATCTCCCTACAAAAACGCATGTCTTAGACATGATAACATAATGTGAGACATGTGTGGGTTGCAAGTTTCATAAACCATCTACTCACAACCCACTGTGTTTTCCAAACTGCAAATATATTGTGCATTTTATTTTTCGATGATATGAAGAAATCAAAACATATTTTTACTATAACTAATAGTTGTGGTAAATTTTGAAGGTATCTTTCATTACATCCATACTCTCTAAATATATTTTTTTTTCAAGACATTCATATTGTGAATAAAATTGTAGTTTGGAACACACTGGGTGTTATAAAACCTACAACCCACATATTGTTTTAAAATCCTAAACATATAACAATCCAATTGGTTAGTCACCCCTCACCTCAATTTGATTTGTATTATAATTGTGTTGATTTTTTGTTTGTTTTGTAGACAGTCATAATGTAATAAAATTGGAAAACAGTGGGTGTTATAAAACTTACAACACACATACTGTTGTAAGACCCTCTACACGCAACAACCCAATTGGCTGGTCACCCCTCACCTAAATTTGGTTAGATTTATGTATTCCCCACTTGCAACTCCTCCCTGTGCTCTCCACCCTTTAACTTTGAACATGAAGAATGAAATAACTAAAAAACCGCATTGTGTTTTCTAACCTATAATTATTTAGTGAATTTATTTTACCATCATATGAAGAAATTGAAATACAATTTTTAGTTGTATTACTATCTACAAAAGAAAATGTTTTCATTACATTCATATTATTCTCATATACTATAGTTTGGAAAATACTAGGTGAGTAAACAAATTGAGGTGAGGGGTGACAAATCAATTGGGTTGTTATTGAGTTAATAATAAAAGGTTTTGATTACATTCTTAGTGTTTCATAAAATTGCAGGT
Source organism: Sequoia sempervirens (assembly GCA_007258455.2). NCBI lineage: Eukaryota > Viridiplantae > Streptophyta > Pinopsida > Cupressales > Cupressaceae > Sequoia > Sequoia sempervirens. The sequence goes on from VDFB02000019.1 coordinate 22,112,364, forward strand.
TGGAAAACACTTGGTGTTATCAAACCTGCAACTGAAATGTTGTTGTAAAATGCTCTATACATAACGACCCAATTGGTTGGTCACCCCTCACCTCAATTTGATTTGAAAATTTATGTATCCCCCACCTACAACTCCTCCCCATGCTCTCCACCCTTTAGTTTTGAACATGCACAATAAAATAACTGACAACAAAAATTGTGTTTTCCAACCTGCAATTACATTTATAAATAGTATGCCATAAAAAAAAATAGAAGGAGAGATGAGTTTTTCATATATCTGAATGAATGTTCACTTCTTCACAATTCCACCAGAATGGAAAAATTGTAGATATAATTGCTGATATATATTACTAGTGTTAGCTCGATAGGTTAAATTGGAAATTAAATTCTCATTGTATTGTTTAATATGTTTGTTTATTGTCTGTACAAGTTGGCATGATGTAGTCAACATGACATATAATCCAATATGGTGAAATTTGGAATAAAATGTAATATTTGTAGCACTAAATATCTTTAATTTTCCAATTTAATCTATCGCTAACACTTGTATTTCTTCTACGTGGTTGATATAGGTGACGAAACAAAATTGAATAAAATAAGGTCAGGTGGGTTTTGAAGGATGCTTGAGGAGACGTGAAGAATCTGCGCTAAATATAGGTTAGTCTAGCTCTCATAGCTTGAATTGCAGGTGTATTGGATAGTTAAATTTATAAAATTTATTTTGCATTTAGAAGTTGTGATTTATTTATAGATGAGATGCTTATTGTGGGAAATGCAAACAATATGTAGTTTAATTTTAATAAAATAAATGTTACATTATTGTGGACCTATTATATTTGACAACCACCACACAAAAGAGAGAATGGCCACTCTACTTCTAAAAAAAAAATCTTTGTAACACCAAATGTCTTTAATTTTCCAATTTAATCTATTGCTAACACTTGTCTTCCTTCCAAGTGGTTGATATAGGTGATGAAACAAAATTGAATAAAACAAGACCAAGTGGATTTTGAAGGGTGCTTGAGGAGACATGAAGCATTTGCACTAAATACAGGTGATTCTAGCTCTCATAGCTTGAATTATAAGTGTACTGAACAATTAAATCTCCAAAAATTATCTTGCATTTATAAGTTGTGATTTATTTATAGATGAGATTCTTATTATGGGGAATGCAAACAATTTATAGTTTAATTTTAATAAAATAAATGTTACATTATTGTGGACCTATTATATTTGACAACTACCTCATAAAAGGGAGAATGGTCACTTTTCTTCTCACTTGCAACTCACTTCCAAACTCCCTAGTAACCTTGAAAAGTTCAAATGGTGGATTTTTTGATTTGAAATCTATTTTAAAATTAAACCATGCTATTTTATAAACCTGTCGGTGTGCCACATTTTCTGGTAATGGGATAGGTGACAACACTCTCTAACAACACGAGCCTAAACATTTGTCATTGTCCATCCGCCAGTCTTATCTTGTAAGGATGCCATTGTATGTGGGATGGGGTATTATGTTATCATGTCTACGACCATGTGATTTTTCCAGGAGATTAGTTTCTTCTCTATTTTATGTGGAGGATGTTTCCTCCTTTAAGTGTAAGTGCTACATGTGAAATGGTTAAAACACCATTGAATAATGATATTGCATCATTTAAATTATCTTCATGTCATAGTTATTTTTGTTTTCTTAGTGTACATTTGATATAATATCTTACATTATTGTTTTCATGAACATCGCTAAAAAATCCAAATATTAGGCTTATTTATAGTTCAATCAATTTGACAAAGTGCAAAAAAATGGTTATGAAATTTGAATTGTCAGGCTGACCCATCTAATGAAATAATTAAAAAAGTCCTACATATTTTCCAACAAGAGTGATATAAAATGATTGAAAGCAATGTTGCATGAAGTATGTAATGTGTTCTTTATCATCACTAATATAAAATACACGTGGTCTCACAAGTAAGTATACTCACATGGTATTGATTTTCCAACTAGATGCTTTGCATTGTGTGAATGTGTTGTATAAATGTCAACATGAATTAGTGTGAAAATTTATGTAATACAACTTAAGTCATTGATTATTGTATATTGAATCATGTACAATATTTATAAAAAGTGTTGATAATTATATTAAATTTTATTGTTTATGATTTTTGGTGAGTTCCATAACTTCTATTCTAAAAAGAGTGTGAATCAAAATTCCCTTCCTAAATACACCATTAACTATTCATCCAATGATGTAGAATTTTCCAAAAAAGTGTATAAAAAATAATATATGGTTTTGATCCCACCACCTTATGACATCACCTAGATTGAATACAAGTTGTTGCATGAAAGTGGGAATTCCATAGTGACATACAAAGTTGTTTATATGATTTTCTGTCGAGGGTTTATTAAATTTGCATTTTTAATGTTCATGCCAAAACTATTTAAGGAAGGATAATGAAATAACTCACAGTTCACTATGGAAATCCAACTTGCTTTTATTTTTTGTAATTCAAATAGTTTTGGAATATTATTTAGACAAACTAGAAATGACATGCCTATATAATTGTATGTTGGAAAACATAATTTGGTCTCTGCAATTAAATTATATGAGGCGAGGGGTGAGTAACCAATTGGGTTTTTATGTGTAGAGGGTTTTAAAACATCATGTGGGTTGCAGGTTTGAGAACATCGAGTGTTTTCCAACTTGCAATTTTAAAAAATAGTATGAATGTAATCAATAATTTTTTTATTTACACAGTAACAACCCAACCGGTTTGTCACACCTTGCCTCAATTTGGTTAGTCACCCAATATTTTACAAACTGCAGTATTTGAAAATAGTATGAATGTAATGAAAGCCTTTTCTTTTATAGGTAGTAATAATGTAATGAGGCTCACCTTCAAAATTAATAATAACTCTTAGAGTAAAAATTGGATTTCAATTTCTTCATATGATTGGTGTAGTGTTGAAAACTGTACTCCTTTACATTTTCACACTATGTTTGCATCCCCTTAATTAATTTTACTTAATTAAGCTTCTAATTGCCTAAATTATGCATTCCTAATCCATATTATTCTCATTTTCTAAAAGGGAAACTTATATTAAATAATTGCTAACATTATTTTAAACACCTTGGAAATTGTGTATCCTAGATTTAGGTCCTAGGACCCATTTGCTCAAGGGCGAATGGGTCCTCTTTAAGTGCCAAGACCCAATTTTTAATATGTTTTTAGTAATATTTTAATGATTCAAATTCAAGTTTCAAAATGTCGGCTTATGGAATCTAATTTTCAAGAAATTAGATAAACACCTATAAATACAAGGTCTTTTTATCAATTCAAACCTAGAAGCAAGAACACACTTTATGCAAGCATTCTTAGAGAAAAAAATATTGTTAAGAGCATTGAAGATCAAATTTATCAGTCATCTATAACAAAAAAACAAGATCATATTATCATGTCAAGATTCATGTGTGTTCATATTATGTTTTGGAGCTAACATTATAATGTAGGTTTTAAGCATTCAAGCATCAAATCAAGCAATTGTTCAAGCCAATTCAAGCAAGATCCAATCCTTAGAGATATGTGTTAGAATTCAATCCTCTAAGGACAACCATTAAGGGTTTGGTGAGTTATGAAATAAAATTGTTCATTCATCAATCCATTTTGATCATTATTTTATTATCAAGGTTTAATTACCAAATTGGGGTTTGACCAAGAAAAACCCCTATTCACCCAAAAAAAACATTTTTCCCTCTCTTCCTATGAGCAGATTTGCAGGTGAAGAAGGACTAAAATTGGATCAAAAGAGAAATTTTGCAAAGTTTTCAAAGATTTCATCAAAGTTGTCAAGCCACAAAAACTCACCTATAGATTTTATTTTTGAATTTCTGACAGTAGAATCTAGAGAAATCAAGAACTAAGATCCAAGATTAGAGGACTGTGAAATTAGATTTTGGAACCCTATACAAAGACCCATTCGACCTAGGGCGAATCTATCCTTGCAAGACACTTATAACCCATTTTTGGTGCCTAGTACATATCATTCTTCCCTTCTTAGATCTGCATTTCAGTCATTTCTATCATTTTATTTTTATCTCCCCAAAGTGCATTTCAGTCATTTCTATCATTAGGAAACATCAGATCCCCATCCCCATAGAGTTGACTCACCTCAAGGTTGAAAGTCAATTCTATCCTTGGGAGATCTATTTTTCTAATGAAACTAGGAAAAGTGAGGGTATCCTTTTAACCATTCCATTTTGGTTCACACATTTTCCCCTTCCCCTCTCTTTCTCCTATGTTTCATTTTGGTGAACCTGGCATTCTTATACTATAATCTTTTTGATTTGGTAGTCTTTAAAAACCCTAGATCTAGGATTTGCATTAGTTTGCATTGCATCCCATTTAGGGTTTTCAAAATTTCATTAATTTGTATTTCATTTTAGGTTTTAAAAGTGCATTTTGTATCCTTTAAAATCTCAAAAATCCAAAAATTTGCTTACATATTGCATTCACTTTACATAGTAGTCTGCATATTAGTGTTTTTCAATCATTTACATAAAAAAATTCAAACAAAATTACATCTAGAAAGTTGTCATTTTGCTTGTTATTTGTCATAAAATTGCATTTACATCTAAACATAAAAATTTGGAAATCTGTAACTGAAAGAATCTATTTGCAACCTGAAAAAACAACCTTAAACATCAACTCAGAAACTTAGAATTTATTTTTTCCAACCCCTATACAAGAACCCATTCACCCTAGGAAAAAACTATCCTTATATAGGTCATTTTCCAAATTTTTTGGGCATTAATCTATCTTTGTTTTCTTTATTTCTGGATGTTAGTAGACCTCAATTTCAATTTCTAGAATTACAGTTTTCTAAAATTGTTTGCATTCAAGTTAATTGGTCAAAAAAAGTGCATAGTTCAAACATAAAATTTGCATTCAAAAGATATTATTTTTTAGGTTCTTGCATTTTAAATTGGTCAATTATCATTTTGAATCTAAAACTTTGCATTAAACTTCATCATGGAGATGTGTTTCGGTAGCATATGGATGACCTTTAGATCCTTGGTAGATGTTTCAATTTGTATATTTGAAGATGATCCTAATGCAATTGATAACACTCATGAAACTTCACCTCCTAATGCATGTTCCCATGAGATAGACATCTTAGGACAAGATGAAGGTAGCATGCAACAATTCAAACAAGATTCCCTACACAACCTTGAGAATAATGCATCCTTCTATCCATCCATAAAAAAACCTCCTATAATCCCATCACTTGATATTTTTAACCTTTTGCATCCCAAAATTGAAACAAAAAGCAAGCCTCAACCATCAATCATGAAAGAACTTGTTAACAAGGATAATAGTGATACTCTTCTACCCTATGCTCATAAAGTTACAGATACACCTATCAACTTAGGAGAGAGTTATGGTCAAGGCTTCAAAATCTTAAGAAACCAAGGATGTGACATAACTAATGAACATGAAATCAATCAATTTTGAGAACAACAACCATCCAAAGATATCAAGGGACTAGGATATCAATGATGTCCTCCTCTCGCTACCTCTCCTAATGGGAAATATATTCTATTTCACAAGATTGTTTCAAAACACTAATTAATGTCTCATGGGAATGATAGGGTCACCTTAGATTCTCCACCTCCACCTCAACAAGTTTCCCAATCAAGAAACCCAAGACCTATAAGCTCAAGAAATTACCATTCTTACATACCATAATAGAAACTAAATGAAAAATGGATCAACTCCTCTATCTAGGGTTGATTACATTGCCACTTATTTGAGAGAAAAAAAAAGGAAAAAGTACAAACATGTCTTACTATACATATCATAGAACTCTTGGGCATCTTACTGATAACTGTCATGTTTTACAAAAGTTGATACATGAACATCAAATTATTGACTAAAACACATACACTTTGCTCCTTGCCATGTGATAGTTGTAGAATCTTAACATACTCACTATTACAATTATTACATTTAATGCAAACCATTTCCATATTGTAAGGATCACATTCTCATCACCTATCTTGGCCCATCCTTGTCCTACATTTGGGGGGAAAAGGGTTAGATAGCCTTATCCTAGTACGACACTCATTTCCCCTTTGGCTAGTCATCCACCTTCCACATATGATGAACAAAATTGGGATGCAAATGAATTACTTTAGGTTGGCTCACATGTGTCATACTAGCTCTATGTCTATTCATGTTCTTTGTCTGATTGCATGTGCATAATGTGATCCCCTGTACTGTGCTTCTTGGTGTGCCTTTATGTGTTTGAGCCTACTTTGGATGACCCTTGTCACTCTGTTGGTGCAAGGATACCAAAGAAGTGAATCAGTTGTGACATTCTTCTATTTGTATCTTGATTCTTCTATCTATCGTAACCATTATCTTTTCTCTTTTCTTGTGCTTTCCTTTTGGGGATGATGCAAAGCATTGAGACATTTAGGTCTCTTCCATGTTGACACAAAAGGCTTCTCCTTTTTCTTCTCTCTATGTGTCATTCTTCCTTTGTGCTCATTGTTCCATGATTTATTTGGGGAATGATGATGATTCTGAGGTTGATTATATCATTGAAGCAAATACATATGTTGACCCCAAATCCATGAATCTCTTATGTGTTATTTTATGATTGCATATGGGGGGAAACCTCCTTTTCATGATGTAGCTTTATTTGGAAACATATCATTGGAATAGGTCTTTCCAAATAATCTCTCATGTCTCTTTTATCTATTGGATTTTATCATATTATACTTTAAAGTAATTTCTCACAACATGGTTTTTAGAAATTTCTTTAAAGTGAAGGGAATTATGCCTCTTGCTTATTGCTTGCTTGATGACATGACCTTCATTCAAAGTGTGGTCTTCTTATTTCATGTGATGTGTCTTCTTGTTGGTGAAATTTGGATTGATGTCCTTCAAGAGTGTGACCTTTCTTGGAATATGATATTCCTCTTAGTTGTAATGTTATGGCTTGCATTCCCTAAGGTGCAAATATTTTATCTCTCGACTAGTCCTCTCTTGATGGTGGTATCAACCGTGATGTTCCCTAAAGTGAGTTCTTTCATGAACTAAACAAAACCCCTCTGACTATCCTAAACAAAACTCTTGGCCACCAAGCATAACACAACTTGCTTTGTGGTGCTTTTTATCTCATGAGTGTCTAGCATAACACAACTTGCTAGCCTTGTGATTGTCGTATGTAGCACCTTATCAAAGTTATTAGGGGGTATAACTTTGGTATGGTTATGGGTACACACCTAGTGTATATCAGACTACACTAGACTATAGTGTGTTTCTCATATTGCTTTGGGGCTCACCTAGTGTATATTGGATTGCACTAGCCCTTGTGAGCATATTTTTCATGGCCACTTAGCATAACACAACTTTCTTGCTTGTGGATCCATGTGAGTGTGTTTGATGAACGTGGCATAATACAACTTGCTAGTTCATCCCTTTTGCATTAATTTTGACATTGTATGATATTGTATCTTGTGTTGTTGCTGCATTTGTATGTCTCTTTGTGTCTTTATTGGTTTTCCATGGGATATTTGATCTTAGGGGCTTGATCATCCTCATTGATCTTTGTCATCTCATATTTCCAACAATTATACAATTAGACCTCTCTTGACTTATTTGTTTACTTTAGTGTGAGTTTAAGCATAGGGCTCATACTCTCACTAAAGTAGGGGGTAAATGCAGTGTTGAAAAATGTACTCCTTTACATTTTTAGTTTGCATCCCCTTGATTAATTGGACTTAATTAAGCTTCTAATTTCCTAAATTATGCATTCCTAAGCCTTATTTGTCTCAATTTCTAAAGGGAGACTTATATTAAATAATTACTAACATTATTTTAAACACCTTGGAAATTGTGTATCCTAGATTTAAGTCCTAAGACCCATTCACCCAAGGGAAAATGGGTCCTCCTTAAGTGACAAGACCCAATTTTTAATATGTTTTTGGTGGTATTTTAATGATTCAAATTCAAGATTCAAAATTTTGGCTTATAGAATCTAATTTTTGAGAACTTAGATAAACACCTATAAATATAAGGTCTTTTTATCAATTAAAACCTAGAAGCAAGAACACACTTTATGCAAACATTCCTAGATAAAAAATTATTGTCAAGAGCATTGAAGAGTAGATTCATCAGTCATCTATAGTAGAAAATGAAGATCATATTATTATGTCAAGATTCATGTGTGTTGTATTATGTTTTGGAGTTAACATTGTGATGTAGGTCTCAAGCATCAAGAAAGCATTCAAGCATCAAATCAAGAAATCATTCAAGACAATTCAAGCAAGATCCAATCCTTAGAGTGTGTTAGACTTCAGTCCTCTAAGGGCAACCATTAAGGGTTTGGTGAGTTGTGACATAGCATTGTTCATTCATCAAATTATTTCCATTTTTATCATTATTTTATTATCAAGGTTTAATTACCAAACCGGGGTTCGACCAAGGAAAACCCCTATTCACCAAAAAAACCATTTTTCCCTCTCTTTGTATGAGTAGATTTGTAGGTGAAAAAGGACTAGAATTGGATAAAAAGAGAAATTTTGCAAATTTGTCAAAGTTATCATCAAAGTTGTCAAGCCATGAAAACTCACCTACAGATTTTAGTTTTGAGTTTCTAATAGTGGAATTTGGAGAAATTAGGAGCTAAGATTTGGGATCAGGGGACTATGAAATCACATTTTTGGAACCTTGGATAAAGATCCATTCACCCTAGGGTGAATCTATCCTTGCAGGACACTCAAAAACCATTTTTGGTGCTTGGTACATTTGATTTTGTCCTTCTCATATATGCCTGAAAGTTATTGTTTCTGGTTGTGCTATCCTTAATTTCTACATTTCAAGTTGTAAATCACATAATTGAGTTCATTAGGTATTTTATTTTTTATCTCCCCAAAGTGTATTTTAGTCATTTATGTTATTCGGAAACAACATATCCCCATCCCCATAGAGTTGACTCACCTTAAGGTTGAAAGTCAATTCTATTCTTGGGAGATCTATTTTTCTAATGAAACTAGGAAAAGTGAGGGAATCCTTTTAAACATTCCATTTTGGTTCACACATTTCCCCCTTCCCCTCTCTTTTCCCTAAGTTTCAATTGGAACAAAAAATGCACAAAATAATTGCAGGTTAGAAAACACAATTTCGGTTGTCAATTATTTCATTCTGCATGTCCAAAGCTAAAGGGTGGAGAGAAAAAAGGAGGAGTTGTAGGTGGGGGATACATAACTGTAACCAATTTGAGGTGAGGGGTGACCAACTTATTGGGTTGTTATGTGTAGAAGGTTTTACATGTGGGTTGCAAGTTTTATAAACACACTATTTTCCAATTTTAGTACATTCTTACTGTCTACAAAATAAAAGGTTTTCAAGAGAATCATAAAATAGAGAAAATTGAGGTGAGGGGTGTCTAAACAATTGGGTTGTTACGTGTTCATGGTTTTAAAACACTATGTGGGTTGTAGGTTTTATAACACCCATTGTTTTCTAAACTACAATTTTATTCACAATACAAATGTCTTAAAAACCTTTTGTTATTTAGAGAGTACGAATGTAATGAAAGGCACCTTCAAAATTTATGCACAGTACATTTGTAGGATGGAAAAAATAGTGGATTGCTAGTATAAGAACTCTTATTTATAGTAGAAATTACATTTGAATTTCCTCATATGAATTAAAAAAGATATGATTCCTTACAATAGACAATGCAATAAATTTTAAAACTTTAACTATCTGTAACACTTGCATATATTTTACATTTTATGGAGAACCAAGGATTCCTCCTTTAAAGGAAAAGGTGGTTCATACTATGATAAATACTGTCAAGGTGGCCGACACATTTGAAAGGACATGTAGTGGTCGATCTCCTTGGGGATGGTCACGTTCAACAGTCGTGCTGGTAAGATCCACTAATTACAAGATGCATTCAAATGTTTAATTTTAATCCTTGAGAAAAATAGTTATGATGTTTATTAGAAAGTGGAAATGATTTAAGCAGGAGGTAGGAAAGTTTGTACCCATGACCTACCCTCCTTTTAGGAGAATGTTGAACATTGAGGAAGTTTTGTGTTCGGTAATTGATTGTGAACTTCCCATTACTCTTTCCTTCCAATGCATCAATCATTATGATTTATAATTTTATTTGGAATTTTTTTTTTTTTTTACAAATATAATGATTTGATAGTATATTTTTCATTTGATTCAGGTTGATAATAGGGGTAGGAGGTTGATGACAAAGAGGAGGCTGAAGAGGAGGAGGATGCTAAAGATGAGGAAGAGAATGAAGATGCAGAGGAGGTTGGAGAAGAGGAGGAGGCTAAAGATGAAGAGGAGGTCCCTAATGAAGATGATGTTGTTAATGTTGAAAAGGATAACAATCATGATGAGTATAGTGAGTATGAGGATGCAGAGGGTGGCCTAAATGATGAGGAGGGTGTGAATGAAGCATGGGGTGATGTAAAGTATGGGAGGGTAGATAGAAAATTTAAATTATTAAATTGTTTGGTTGTGTGTTTATGTTGTGCATTAAATTTATTTTAATATCAAATATGGTAAGATATTTGATTTTCTAAATTCGTTGTCCAGGATGTTATTCATCACAGAATACTATGGCTGGGTAGTAAACCTGCACATTACTGTATATATGGTTCATGTAGCATTGGGAGAGGACAAATATTTTGGGATATGAAAATGCTCAATGTGTATAGGGTGTTGGACCACCAACTTCCTCTTTTGACACCATGAAAGTGTGATTGAAGTGCAACAGGGGGACCATGAAAATTCCCATGTCCTCCCCCTAACAAAATAAAAATGTATCTTGAAAGGAGGGAGAATGATGTGGAGTACCAAATGAGGGTACGATATAATATATAGAGAAGGCATGCTATTGCAAGGGTCTACATAGCGTATGGTAAAAATGACTTCCTTGAATTTCCTCACAAAGCAAAGGAGGTGAAAGATGATATACACTCATACAACAATAAGAAGAGGAAGGAGGAAAGAAGGAAAATAATATTGATCTTGCAGGAGAGAAAGAAAATAGTGATATGGAAATGAATTTTTAAATTTAAATTTTGCTTGGTTCATTTAATCTATTTTGATGCATACAAGGTTCACGTACTGTTAACTTACATGGCATGACAAGGAGATGGTCAAGGAGTGAATGTTGGCCCTAAGCATGGTATAGTTTATTTGGAAGAGGATGCACTACCCACAAAAGCACAAGATGATGTTCTTCCTCCCACTACATCATCTAACATTGAGAAGAAGAGGGATCATAGACAACCAAAATTTTCAAGGCTCCTTCAGAGGAAGAAAGTGGAAGAAAGGGTAATTTTAAAATCCTCTCTTTAACGTTTATTTTGATATTTTGAATGAATTGGTTGGATACATCTGAATTTGATGTGACATTTAAATTTATGTCATTACAAGAAAAGGATGAACAAGAAAGTGGTGGGTGTCAACAGGGTAGTATCTAGTTGGGATAGGAAAATGTGCCTCGGTAGGGAAGCAAAGAAGAAAGAGTGCCTGGGGAGGAGATCATATATGTGATAGATGATTCAATAAGTATCTTGCTATCAAGATTCAACCTTGTAGTTTTCTGAGTCAAATTCATTGACCCATGTTTCATGAGTAGGGGTTCACAAGATCCTAGAGAGTCACATGTTGCAGTAGTGAAGAGGATATTCAGATACTTAAAGGACACTCCAGATCATGGCTTACGATATCCAAAGGATACTAATTTCACTTTGAGTACTTACACAAATGTAGATAGGTATGGTTGTGTTGATGAAAGGAAAAGTACAAGTGGTGGTGCATTATTTCTTGGATGTAGATTGGTATCATGGCTAAGAAAGAAACAAGATTCAGTTTCTTTGTCTACTACGAAGGCTGAGTACATTGCAGTAACATCTTGCTACACATAGTTATTATAGATGTGGAAAAAATTGAAGGATATCAGATTGGTATATGATAAACCAATTTCTATCTTTTGTGACAATACAAGTGCAATCAATATTTCAAAGAACCTAGTAATGCATTTAAGGACAAAACATATTTCAATCAAATATCACTTTCTAAGAGAAAAGGTTGTGGAGAATGAAGTAAATTTTGAATATGTGCCTATAAAGGATAAGATTGTTGATATATTCACTAAGGCTCTTCCTAAGGATGCTTTTGAGTATCTTCAAAAGAGGTTGGGGGTTATTGCCCCTCCTTATTTGAACTAGATGCACAAAGAAATGCACCAGTCTAGTGGATCTCAAGATTGATTCTTTGGTCTAGATTGATGTTGGTGGCTACCTCTCAAGGGGAGTAGGTTGTATTATTGTTGGTTGTTGTAGTTAGAAGAGTGTTGTCATTTTGCAGTGGTTGCTGATTTGGTGCAGTTTGGTGTGTGCTCCTAAGGGGGAGTATATAGAGCAGTTAAGGAAATAAGTTGCAGAGTAGTAGTAAGAAGGTTGATTGATGTAAAAGGGAGAAAATAAACAATCCAAATATTTAGGTCCTTTTCCATTGATGTCAAAGGGGGAGAGAAAGTCATGTGAAAAAGAACAAGTGATCGGTGGGAGAGAAAGAGTCATGTGAAAAAGAAGGAAGTTAAGGAAGAGAGAGTGTAATGAGTATGTTGTCAAAGGGGGAGAAAAAAGAAAAGGAAATAGGTATGGAATAGAGCTATTGTGTCTTTGATGGTTTTTCACATAATGTGTTGTCATCAATGACAAAGGGAGAGATTGTTGCAAGTATGAGAAGTTAGTGTTTTCAATGATAACAACAAGCTTGTGTTGTCATTGATGTCTATTGTTGGGTGAGATTGTTGCAAGAGCATGAACAATTGATGTTATTCATGCTTTGATTGGTTGCATTATGTTGTCAATAGTAAAGTTAATGGTTTCAACCTTTAGTGTTGCTTTGATAAGATTTTGTCTATCGTTGAGGAAGTATTGAATATGATGAGTATGTGTCTTTGGTGCTTGGTTTCCAAGTACTTTTGAGAAAATTTGATAAAAAGAGGAAATAGTGTGTTGCGGTGTTATTCTGGGTTATAGAGTTATGTTCTTGTGTTGTAGTGTTGTTCTGGGTTATAGAGTTATGTTCTTGTGTTACCAAATTTTCACCTATAGCTCAATTTAAAGGTGAAAGATATTCTAACATATTTCTACCATGCTTAACCATTGCTTATCTAAGTTTCCAATTGAGAATTCAGTTTTCATTGTGCAATGTGTTACAACAGAAAGAAATTGCATAAATTACAAGACATTGCTTTCATTAATTTTTCATTTATTTTGTAATGAAATGTACACAAGACTGAAAAGTGTTGTTATTCTATACATTGAAAAGAAGAGAATGCTCAAATGTCCCACAAAAGCCATGGGAGTAGTTGAACCAATGCAACACAAAAGATATACTATACATCTGAAGATAAAATAATGGAAAGACACATGAAAGGAAACATATCCATCATTTCCTATTGAAGTCTTGTGTTGGTCTTCATTGTTACCTGCTCCTCCTTACTTCTGATCTTCAAATGAACCTGTAGATGATTGAGAAAGATTGGTTAGAGCTCCCGGTATGAATCTCATCATATGCTCTATCAGTAGAAATATAGCATATGTTTATGATGCATTAATTTAGGTGAACAAGTATCCGATGTATGCAAGAGATCCTAAAAATAAAACATCACTGGAGCGTTGAGCTTCATTATTTTTTTATCTAACATGTTTGTTCACTGTGCAAGTATAGGTGAAATCTTGTTGATTCATTTCTGTTGACATTTTAGCATGTGGTGCAAAAATGGGCTCCCACAAGGGTTGAGCCCAGCATGCCGCCCCCAAGTCTCAAGAGGGGAATGAGATAGGAAAGCACATTCAAAATGCCCAAGTAAAAGCATTTTTAGCTGAAGGAGTATTTCACAAAGTAACTGCAAGAATAAAAAATTCATTGCTCATTCATGAATTAAAAGGAGCAATGTGACTACCCTTTCACTTTGAAATGAGAGTCACAAATGAGAAATGAGCTCATTTAAGATACTAAACTAATCTACAAAACATAATAAAAAAGCATCTTTCTCATGAAGGAGTTCTGTTTGCAAATAAGTTTCTATATTGTCATTGTTTTGTTTCATTGAATGGTGATTGTCATCATGTTTTATATCTTGATTGCTGCCATACTTCAAGGTTTTCTACTGGTTGTGTTATTTCAAATGCATACATTAGTGGTACAATTGTGCATTAAATGACAATGGGAGCAATGGAATTAATTGCAAAATATAGTCATCAAGCATTTACTACATAGGAATACAATGTCCATGATGGGACAACAATTGAAACATCATAAAAAGAATGAAGGGAAAGTACATAGTGAATGATGCTCGGTGATGGTGTTCATTCAGGAGTATCAAATGAATGAAATGAGAAAACAACAATAAGGTATAATTGATGAAGTCATAACATAAAGGATAAAAAGACTTATAATCAACAATCTGCACAATATAAGAGGGCTATCATAGATCCGTGTATGCAAAACTTGAAGGAGATGATGACTTTTGCAAATAGGACATCATCACCATTAAAGTAAGATAAAGGAATCATATTCAAACCATTGTTTCAACACCTTGACATGTTTCATTTTTGAAAAAAAAATTCATGAAAGGAGGGTTTGCAATTATGTATTTTACATTTGAAGAGTCAAAGTGATGATGAGAGGCAATGTTTCAAGTACATTTTCAGAATGTAGAGTGAACTATGACCTACAGTATTGGAGTCCTCATAACACTTGTAGGTGCATCTTGCTCTCCAAATGCAAATATTCTAAAATAAACATCCAATACAATGAATGGATTATTAATATTGTATCCATTATTGCGTATGTGATGCATCTATGTGTAAGTTTACAAAGTGCTTGGATAGTGATAATAAGTTGAAAAGAAGAGACTCTGCTAGAAAATAGATAATAAGTGGACTGTGTGTGCATGCATTAGAAATCCAAGGTAAGAGAAAACAAATGCCATAATGAATGAAGGTTTGTCCTTTTTTCATTTTCTCAAAAGTAGAGTGATGGATTTGTGAAAGTGGGAAAGTCCAAAGTAGTGAATGCAAACTTGTAAATGCAAGTTGCTTCAAAATAAGCAAAGGTGCCTATTTTATCATCAAAGGTTGTGTGATAAAATATACAGAAAGAAAGTGCATATGCTTTGTGTGAAGGGTTTGGAAAGTGAGGAGATGCAAATCCACAAAGCCCTTGATGCCTGAAGGAAAAGAAAGAACCTCCATTTATTTCTTCATATAATGAAAATACAAAATACAGTGGCAACCATGAAGGGTTTTGAGGAAAAAATGCAAGAAGGAAGACACCTAGAATATGCTCCAAAAGATAAACCCAAAATAGAGTAAAAGATGCTTTCATTTCCTTTAGATGAGTAAATAGTTTTATCTCCTTTCTACCACATTTATAAAAAGAGGGAATGCATTTCTTGTGAAAAATAAACAAGAGCATTATAATGTGTTGAGCCATGGTTTCAAGCAGGAGAGGGTTACAAAGTGCAAACCCCAGTGTGAAGATTCATAGCCACGACCTGGGTATTTTTCTTTTCTTTTGTTTCAACAAGTGGCTGAACCCAAAAGGGTTTACATGAAGACATCTTTGCATATATACAGAAAATGAGAAGAGCTTTGGGTTTTGAGAGGCACGACCTTTCATGAAGGAAGAGTTTATTTTCATTTTTTTCAAGAAAATGACATGATCTCTCTTTTTGTCACATTCAGAAAATGGAGAAAACCCTCTAGCTTATTCAAGTATAAGAAAACCCAGAATGCCTCCCAACACAAATGAAGGCGCGACCATGAAAGTGTAGAAGGCCCTCATAAATGAAAATAACAAGCTACGAATGCAAAAAATTTAGACTTAGAATGAACAAGAAATACAAACATTAATTATCTTTGTTCTTATTGAGCTTGAATCGAGCATCTAGATGATTAAAAACAAAGAACAATGCAAGATTTGAGCAATGGAGTGCTTACCTAAGTTTTGCTGTAAAGAAAATGCACTCAAGTCCGCAGGCTTTCCCACAGAGTGTCTTCAATATAAGCTTCAAAATCTCTTCAATGGCGGCCTCAAAGTAAAAGAGAGCATTGACACAGTGAAGCAAAAAGGAAATGCATCTGAAATATATCAATGGTCGCAACTAGAAGGCCAAGAAAGGCATTCAAAATGAAGGAAATGCAAAGGCCTTTGCATATTCGACAGAATGAGATACTCACTAGTGAGTTTCCTGTGAGAGATTCGACATGAAGCTAAAAAGAAAGCTCAAGGATCAAACCCTAATGGCAGCAGTGTGTAGAGATAAAAAACTCAAAACATCAAAGTGCAAAATGATGCGAAAAGAGTGAAGATTGGGAGTTTTGTGTTTATGGTTTTTTCCTTTCCCTAATTTAACCTTGGGTATTTTTTCACAATGTTTTAAATTTTATGCAAAATGTTAATACCATGATGGTGTTAGGGTTTTCTCATACTTTGTCAAGCCTAGGAAACATGACTTAGCTCATTTTATGATTTTTATAGAAATCAAATGCAAATGATTTGAATGTTCAATACTTGGCAAAAAATTTGATCAAAACCATATATGCTATATTTTCCTTGTAGTTTTGAAAAAAATCAAGTTGAACTCAAGTCTTTTTCTCTCCTTTTTTTTTGAAAATTGAAATTGCAAATACTATAAAACATTATTAAGGAAATGTTTCTATAAATTGCCTGCTAATTGTTATTTAAAAATACAATAAAATAAGAATGAGTGTAGAGGGGGGAAACTTTCTTATTTCAGTTTGAGTCTCTTTTGTGCAAGATGGAAAAAACAGGAAAAATAAGGTTTCTATTTCTGTTCTTTAGTCAGTTCAAGCTTTATTTTTGAGTCTTTTCTGGGCCAACCCTCTAGGGATGAAAGTTTCCACAATTGTCACTCAGTTTTGAGGTAGTTTGAGCTCTATTTTTGAGGCTTTTAATCCTTGCTCAAAAATCACACTGGAGTTACTATTTTGAGGAGTAGTTCACTCAGATTTTTCCCTTCTCACTCTTGAAGACATATGGAGATATATATTGGGGAATAACTTAGTTTTTTTGGAATTCAAATTTGCTTATTTCTCTCTTGACTAGCAGAGAGCTTTGTAAGCCTTGATTTGCACTCAGATTTTGATATTTTTGTATTCCTTTCAGTTCAATAAAAGTAACAGAGCATTCTTATCTCTTTATTTTGTCTCATATTGCAGTAATAATCTGATGTTGTCATTGTGATTCTGAATTTCGAATCCTTTTTATGTCTTCTTATTGCAATTGTGGTGCAAAATTTCATATAGCACAGGTTGTATGTTGTGTTTGATTTCAAACCTTCATACAAATCACTTTTGTGTTGTATGTTGCATATGAGGTTGTGAGAGCTAGTGTTTTGAGAATTGATTGTGAGTGGAGTTAGTGAATAGATTTAAAGTTCTAGTGCATCACCCATTAGATGTTAGGATTTTCATTTCCAAAGTTATCCTTCTATCCCTTTTCTCAGAAAAATTCATTAGTTTAGGTGATCTTCCAGGGGAACCAATCCTCTCTAGAGATTCATTCTCATCATAAGTTACCCACAACTTGAGAACGTTTCCATGTTTCAATAGGATAGTTGAGTCAAACTTAGGTTGGGTGCAATCCTTATTGACAACAGTTTCCAAGTACTTTTGAGAAAAATGATAAAAAGAGGAAATAGTGTGTTGTAGTGTTGTTCTGGGTTATAGTGTTATGTTCTTGCGTTGCTCCACATTTTTTATAGGATGAAGATCTGCCTATTCATTTCGGATATGTTGATCAGAGTTGTTTAGAGGTGGATTATTCAAGATTTGATGTGTTGGATAGCTGTGCGGAAGAAGTTGTGTTCACTAGTGTGTGAACTATGTATTGCAGAGGTGTTTGGGAGAAATGTCTTTGCTCTGCAATTCTCCATAGAGTGGTTTTAGGTCTTGTGGATATGAGGGTGTGTTGATTATGTTGGTATCTAAGTTGAGTCAAGATGGTTTGAGGTTTGGTGCTTCAAAAGTCAGTTTCTCAAGTAATAGTGTATGGAAAATTTGTCTGAGTTACTAGGTGTATACATTCTTCAGGTGGAAAATGTTGCAAAGGAGTTCCTTGGAGTTTAGAATGTTTGAGGAATATTATAGATTATGTTTGAGCATGGTGTGTTGTTCACAAGTCATCCTTGGACTTAAGGAAGTGTGTACTTAAAATTTTAATGGTGTTTACATGGGTAATGACCGACCTTTTGTTTGCACTACTTGAGGTGGATATCTATTATTTATAGAATCATGTTGTAGCATGGTGTTGTTGATTTAGGTCCTAGCTAAGGTGTTATGTGGTCCACTTTCACTTCTATCCACCATAGAATTATTTTGACTCCAACCTAATTTAAATTTACACGGTTGATGTGCATAGCCAACCTTGGAGAATGCTTCAAGGTTGAAGATGGTATAAATAAGAGTTGAGTTGTTGAGGGATGATAAGATAGATGCGAGAGATGTGAATGATACAAAGTATAAAGTGTTAGAGTGCAAAATTAAGAATTGCAATGTGAGCCTTCATGTGTTAGATTTCTAGATGTAGTGAGCAGAAGGTGTCTACAACTCTTCAATCAGACTCTGAAGGTGTTGATGATGTTGTGGTAGATTTCTCTATTATATTGAGATGGATTTCTCTATGTAACATTCTTCTCTATCTTCTTTTCTATTTTGGCAGCGAGCCTTTCTTTCTTTGGGTAGTGAGTCATCTGACAGTGAGCCCTATTGTATTCGGTGTTGATATTACTTATATTATGATCTAATCCTCACCATGTTTTTTCCCTTCTTGGGTTTGCCACATAAATCTGGTGTTCTCTTGTGTATGGTGTTAAGTTGTTGAACAATTTCTATTATTTTATTTTCATGCTAAATCATCATAACAGATTTAAGGGTTTAATGAATGAATGTGGATCTAAATGTATGAGGGTTTTGAAGTTTTAAGGTACAATTGATTCACCCCCCTCTCAGTTGTCTTGTGCATTCAACAGGTTGTACACAAGACCTCCCCTCCTTTTAGGAGAATGTTGAACATTGAGGCAATGACTTGTTCAATAATTGATTGTGAACTTCCCATTACTCTTTCCTTACAATGTGTCAATCATTATGCTTTACAATTTCATTTAGAATATTTAATTTTTGTTATAAGTATAATGATTTTGATAGTATATTATTCATTTGATTCAAGTCAATAATCGGGGTAATGATCAAGCTCATGTGACAATCCTCGAGGAAGAGGAGGAGGCTGGAGAGGTGGAGGAGGCTAAAGATGAGGAAGAGGTTGAAGATGAGGAGGTTGAAGATGAGGAGGCTGAAGATGAAGAGGAGGTCCTTGATGAAGACAATGTTGTTCATGTCGACAAGGATGATAATCATGATGAGCGTAGTAATTATGAGGATGCAGAGGGTGGCTCAAACGATGAAGAGGGTGTGAATGAAGCATGGGGTGATGTGAAGGATAGGAAGGTGGACAAAAAAAATAAATTATTGCATTTTTTGGTTGTGTGTTTATGTTGTGCATTCAATTTATTTTAATATCAAATATGGTAAGATATTTGATTTTCTGAATTTGTTGTTCAGGATGTTATTCATCACAAAACAGTATGATTGGGTAGAAAATTTGCACATTACCATATATATGGTTCATGTAGCATTGGGGGAGGGAAAATATTTTGAGATTTGAAAATTCTCAATGTGCATAGGCTATTGGACCACCAAATTTCTCTTTTGATGCCATGAAAGTGTGGCTGAAGTACAATGAGGGGACCATGAAAATGCCCATGTCCTCCCCCTGACAAAATGAAAATGTATCTTCAAAGGAGGGAGAATGATGTGAATACCAAATGAGGGTACAATATAATATATAGAGAAGGCATGTTATTGCAAGGGTGTGCATAGTGTATAGTAAAAATGACTTCCCTGAAATTCCTCGCGAAGCAAATAAGGAGGTGAAAGCTGCTATGCACTCATACAAAAACAAGAAGAGGAAGGAGGAAAGAAGGAACAAAATATTGATCTTGCAAGAGAGAAAGAAAATGGTAATTTGGAAATGAACTGTTAAATTTAAATTTTGGTTGGTTCATTTTTTCTGTTTTGATGCATACAAGGTTCATGTACTGTTAACTTACAGGCATGCTAAGGAGATGGTAAAGGAGTGAATATTGGCCCTAAGCATGATATATTTGATTTGGAAGAGGAGGAAATTCTCATGAAAGCACAAGATGATGCTTTTCCTCCCACTCCATCGTTTAACATTGAGAAGAAGAGGGAGCATAAATGACCAAAATTTTCAAGGATCCTTTAGAGGAAGAAAGTGGAAGAAAGGGTAATTTCAAAATCTGCTCTTTAATGTGTATTTTGATATTTTGAATGAATTGGTTGCATGCATCTGTATTTGATGTGAGGTTTAAATTCCTACCATTATAATCCAAGGATGAAAAAGGAAGTGGTGGGTGTCATCAAGGTAGTATCTAATTGGGCCAAAAAAATGCGCCTCGACAAGGTAGAAAAGAAGAAAGGGTTCCTAGGGAGGAGATCATATATGTGACAAACAATTCAATAAGTATCTATTTCAGTTTATTGAAAAAGGGTAGAGTTTATATGTTATGACCCTTTTTTTAATGCATTTCACATTTATATACTAGGATGATGATATTACTATTTCTTAATTTCTAGCAAAGAAGTGGAAAAGTGTTGACTAAACAAATATCATGGTGATCATTATATTCCTATGAGCTCATGAATTTGAAGTGCGTTATCTCCTTTCCTTCTATACATATATCATTAGAAATGAAAGTTTGAAATTGATATGTTTGTGTATGTATATTGCTATTTGAAATTGTAAATTTGGGTTATGATCTTTGTCTACTCACACCTCTACCATGTTTTGTAGGATCAAAATGTTATCATACGTCTGCAATCTCGAGAAAAAATGGGCCTTGACCTTATTGGTGATGTAGTCACAATGCATATGGGAGAGGGTGACAAAGATGGACATGGAGATGGGGAGAGTACTGGCCTGCCATCTATATCAGTAAGAAACAACATAATTCCATGCTTCTATTTTGTTTTCTTTATGAATGCTTAACTATGACATGAATTATGATTGATTTTAATGAAATTTTCAATGTAGCCAAATCATGTTGATGACGAGAGGATAGATGATTAGATCATTGCTTTAAAGGTTCACGATCACGTTGACCTTTACTTGGGGGGTAAAGCATTTGGTAAAGGCATTCTGGTAGATGTGAGGAGAGGTGTTATTTTCCATGGCATTGGAATGCCAAAAGGTTGTGTCAAAGTCCACATTGTCAAGGCCATTGCTCTTGACTGTAGTCTACCTTATCCCGGTGCTTTCATTGACATTCTCTTTGATTTCATGAATTCCTTTGTGATATGGAGCATCTCTGACTTGACGCCTTCTCTTCCAGAGGTACATATAAAATATTTCTTTCTATATATATCATAGTACCTTATAATTTTTTTCATCCATACATTAATTGATCAACGTACCCATTTGCATTGACGGGTTTATTATAGGATGAAGGTGTTGAAAGTGCCAAAGTGAAAGCACAGGTTCCTTGAAACACTCTTGTTATACATACAACAGTGAGGATTCATACAAGTTGAATCACCCCACCCTCAGTGCCAAGGACCCAAAGAAGCCTATAATATTTTACCAGAGTCTCTCCTTAATTGCACATAATAGGTAGTGTAGGAGAGGATGAGACAGACTGTGAATAGTCATTGTGCAATCCATCTTTTCCCTATTTGGTTCCAAATAAAATCTTTCCATACCATCATTGTTCAAAACCCGTGAAATATATATATTTTTTTGTCTGAGGACTTGCAACCATCACCATGTGCATGCCAAGCGGTTGAAAAATGCATCAATTCAAAACACGTGTATGCATATAATATATTATATGTGTGTATCCCCCCAAATAAATCTATTTGTTTGACAACTAATGGAATTGACATTGCCATTTCCATGAACCAAGAGAACAATTACAATACTATATTTTCCTTGTATGAACTCCAAATTTAAAAGTGAATTTCAAGATCTAGACAAAAATGTCTAGCACCCAACAATGGATGAAATACATCAATGCAAAACACCTGCATGTATATATATTATATGTATGTGTGTATCTAACCAAACAATTTATTTATTTGACAGCTAATGGAAATGGCATTGGCATTGCCATGAACCAAGAGAACAATTACAATACTGCATTTCCCTTGTATGAACTCCAACTTTAAGTGAATTTCAAGCTCTAAAAAAAATTGTCTAGCAACCAATAATGTAATGTTCAACTACTAGCAGATGGACGATTGAGAATGTGAAGTATACTATCATAAAGCTAAAGGAAAATAAAAGCTTGATAAACTTGTACAATAGAAGAAACACATATAGAATTTGAAGCAATAGTACAATTGAAAGAAAGAAAACACACATTACACAATATTTCATCTAGGACAACCCTAATGGGTGAAAAACCCAACATAATAATCTTCTTCACTATTGCATAAAACTCAATTGTTGTCATGCCCATAATTTTCCACTTGAAACAAGAACACATATCCAACCAACCATGGCACAATAGGATCAAAGAACTTAGCTCTAATGTAATGTTCAACTACTAGCAGATGGAAGATTGAGAATGTGAAGTATACTATCATAAAGATAAAGGAAAATAAAAGCTTGATAAACTTGTACAATAGAAGAAACACATATAGAATTTGAAGCAATAGCACAATAGAAAGAAAGAAAACACACATTACACAATATTTCATCTAGGACAACCCTAATGGGTGAAAAACCCAACATAATAATCTTCACTATTGCATAAAACTCAATTGTTGTCATGCCCATAATTTTCCACTCGAAACAAGAACACATATCCTACCAACCATGGCACAATAGGATCAAAGAACTTAGCTCTTTTATTGCTCACTCCATATTCTAATATCTCTATCTCCTTCTTCCTCCCAAGCTTTTTTTTTATCTAGTTCTTCCACTTTCAACCCCTTCAAAGAATGACCTGATTTTTTCCTTCCTTCCCCTTTTATGCCCAAACATGAACAAAATAAAATAAAATCTAAACCCTAGGCTTAAATCCCGTCACTTTTTAAAATGAGAATTAAAAATGGTCTAAAACTAATGTTTTACCCAATTTGTGGGCTTCAAAAGGTTCCTACCCTTAGGTGCACACTTGAGGCTTTCAAAAACACCAATATAAGTAAAATTTATCATTTAAAAATACTGTTTAACCCACTGGAAAACATGCACTTTCATTGAACAAACACAAAATGGCTTTTTCCTCTAACACACTATTTCCCAAGGAAAATCAAATAAAAAAATTAATAACCCCCAAATATTAGAAGACAACTTACAATATAACTATCACATTGGCACCAAACAAAACAACACTTCAACAAATGAAGTGTTTTTAATAGGGTTTTGGTATCTCTCCCTTCTCCCCATTGGCCCTAATTTCTTGTATAATAATCCACATTAAGCACGTATGCTTACCTCCTATACTTACTTGAAGTTGATCATTTATTCTGTTATCATTACCTTGACTTGCATCCTCACATACTTGATGACAACCTTCTTCCATTGTTATGAAACTCTTGAGACCTCCTATACCTAGCTTTCATCAACCATTCAACTCATTAGTAAGTTTGTGTAACTAAAATGTAATACCACATTAGTAATCATATTTTATTCAACTAATTTTGTTATATCTTGTTTCTTGAAAATAGCTCATTTATAAAAGAATCACCCACCATCCTAATTTGGTTAAGCAATCACACTTTCATATTTCATACTAATAATTAAATAGCTTGCATCAATCATCTTCTCAAGTTTAAATAATCCATATTTCCTACTATTATTTCAAACATTAATTTGCATCGTCAACATTCTAACATGCTATAAGGTATAAGCATTAATAATTTCCTAGATAATCAATCTTTAAGAGGTTTATGGAAAGTTTCCTTGACAAAATAACCATATTTGCTATGTAAGTTCAATGAAAAGAATTATTCTATATGACTCCATTCCAATGACCAACACCAACACACCTATGAGATTGTACCATGTACCTGTTTATTTAGCCCAAAATGAAGCACATATCAAGGAATATCAAAACATTACTAGTCACATAGGGGTTGGTCTTACAATTGTCCATGCAATACAATAATAAAGTTCTTATTCAACCCTAATTGCATGTGTGGATATTAATAGGTACATCAAAAGTAGTTTTACAATTTGTCAAAACACTTTAAAATCATGGGTGAAAATACCAAACCATTAATAAAACTTCTTTTGATGTGCTTGTTAATTTCCATCTATTCATTAGGGTTGAATAAGAGTTATTATTTTATTATGCATGGTTGATTTTTATATGTGATAGTGAAGAAGTTTATTGTGCCAGGTTTCTTTACCTGTAAGAGCTTTTCTAGATGAAATATGTGTACTACTATTTGCTTTCTTTCTATTATGTTATTGCTTCATATTTTGTATGTATTGCTTCTATTGTACAAGTTTATTGGGATTTTTTTAATTTTGTAACATAATCGCCCTATTATGTCCACAAGGTGTCTCAATGCTTTAGAATCTTAGATACTAGAAGCTTCCCATAAAATTACTAGTTTAAGCTATGAAATCCACAATCTAATATGAAATGATTAGGTGAAATTTTGAATGCAACAACATACGGTAGTAAGGTAAACTATTTGAAAAAAAGGTGAATTTCTAAATAGCATTAAATTCATTCAGTTAGAGTTGATAGTTTTCAGATCGGATGGATTAGGAATTAGATATGCATCTAACCAACATTCAACAACCTTTAAAATATAATATTCTTCCAATGTACTTGTTAGGATGTTAGGAGTTACATTACCTCTCATGTATGTCAAAAATCCCCAAATTACAAATTACATGTTTACCTAATCCCAAATTCCAAAGATTAAGTACAATTAGGAGGTGACAAGCCAACTTCCTAGAAATGAATATATAGTAAATTGAATAAGAATTAATGCTAATAAAAAAAGGGTATATTTAAATAATTGATTTAAAGCAATTTTACCAAGCTATCTGCAAAAGAAGGATTTTCTAAGAAGCAATCTCATGCTCCAAGATGAAGGGGTAAATTAGCTACCTCTCGACCATAATACTATTATGAAGTGTATATCGAAGTACCATGCTACTCTAGGTATCCCCTAGCATGAAAAAGACACTATGCAACAACTATCAAACATTAAGAATTCACAACTTACACCTAGGTTTAACTTTAAGATTTAAGAATCTACCTTTCAGTTTGGGCTACATGGGACACACGCATAAGGGATTCCACTTTGATTCAGATATAGGTCACTCTTGGATCCACAAAGGAATAAATTAACATGCTTGCATCACACAAGATAGCTTACAACTTTTCAGTTGCAAAAGGGTTTCACAGTGCATCACTAGAAGCATGCAAATTTTTAGTGGCTATGTGTCACCATTTGACTGTTTTTGACATTTCTATCTCTCAAATTTGACTATTTATAGGTTCTTCAGAAGTGTCCAATTCACCCGTACTTGATATATTTTCCTTGTTCTAAAAAAATTCCTTTAGTTAGAAATTTAAGTTCTTTAAGATATACACATTGCATTATTTTATATAAAAATCTGGGCTCTAATCTCCCCAATTTATTTGAGGCTTTTTTTTTGTATACTTACCCCATTTCAACATCTTTGTATAAAAATTATATATACTGATAGAAAATTTAGACGTTGAGTCACCATTAAGGTTCTGTATTATAGAAAAAATTAATCATTGAATTGTAAAATGTTGGTACAAGGAAAACATATTGCCATCTACCCTAAATCTTATTTTCAATATGAAAGAAAATCACTTAGGATATTATGCTTCTTTGTAGTGATTTTCCAAAATTCAATAGAATTTTTAAGAGGTCATTTTTTAAGTATCCTTCACTAAAACCTTTCGATTTCTCACATCAAGCCAACCAAGGCACAAGTACACTTACATAATTTTTAAGAGGTCATTTTTTAAGTATCCTTCACTAAAACCTTTCGATTTCTCACATCAAGCCAACCAAGGCACAAGTACACTTACATATATCATAGGTAAACCAACCCTGAACAAGTATTATAACTAATCCACTAAAATTGACAAAGCTAAAAACTATAAATATTCAATATTTATGATCTCTATGGTTGTGTAAACTAAATTCATAATTCAAATACACGGCATGAAAATTGGCAAGGGTTGCATGCCAAGAACCCAAGAATTAAACACATAAACAGGCTACCCAATACAATTGTTTGAACATAAAACAAAAAATCCCTTAAAGGAAAATAGGCATAAACAATCAAGGGAGTAAATCACTCCAACCAATAAGCCCCCAATTCCAAATAAGATTGCAAGAATTACAAGAACCAAAATCTATGCAACAAATTAAAACCCCATTCAAGGCATCACTAACCTCTATCAAAGCATATTAAAACCACATTCAAATTTATAAAATAATAAGGGAAAATTAGTGGGATAACATAATAAAATTGAGGAATACCTTTATTTTGAGTATAGATACCAATTGAAGGAGAACAATAGGTGTTACACCTCTCCAAGGACTCCACAAAGCTTTTCAATATAACATTAGAGAAGAATTCCTTCCAAAACCTCAAAGAAAGGTTGAGTTTTCTCAACACAAGAACCCACATGAAAGTGAAAATAACCTCTTTCAAATGGGAGAACACCCACAAAGTATAAACCAAAACCTAATAAATAGGTTCAAATTGCAAGCTCTCTAGAGCTCTCAACTCCCAAACCCCCATTTTGTTCTAGCATTATTTCTTCTATTTTCAATAAGAAAAATTACATAAAAGATATTCCCTTTGCAATAAGGGAAAACTTATAAAACCCTTAGGTCACGTCACTTCAATCAAAAAATTAAAATAAAATCCCAAATTAGAACAATTAAATCCACATGAAAATAATACATCATTCCAAAGGAGAACCATAAATCATGTAAATTAAATAACTCAATTCAAAATATTTAAGGGTTAAAGTTAAGTAAAATCACTAAAAGATAAAATTAATTAAATGAACCTAAAAAGGAATGAATTTTTCCTACTGATAAATTAATTAAAATAAAGACATATGACTTCTAACAATACCAAAAGTGTGGAATTCACATAACATGCACATATAGGTTAACATAATTACCACAAACTCACAAAGCAATTGTGAATGTCGTTTGATCTTCCACACCCATAGTGGCAAAGTGAACCAATCTATACATGAGGATGGATCTCTTTGATTTTTTAGGTGAAGCGAGATAGGTTTAGGTTTGATCATGGAAATCTACACCACATGCCATGCTATTGGTCATGATACATGTAAATATACCTTGCACTCTCAATGGACACATCAAATCCCATAATGCAATATAGTTGAAATAAGTATTAGCAATCATATCAGCATGGAAATATAACATGCATAATATCACAAGTCATATATCAACAACACATTATCCTAGTAATTTATCTGCATACTACAAAATCAAATTATGGCATAATCAGATCTACTAATCTCAATTAATCATTTAATTAGAGTATGAATGATTTCTTGGTCTATTTCATAAACATTTAACATTTAAGCACACTAGCCAAGCATCACTCTATTAACCATAACATTGATGTATGAATGTAAATAGGCTCAAACAAAATACATTGGATACATGTTAGCATATACATGATTGTATGCATCATAAGCATAATTCAACTGTAGGTACTAGCATGTGTTATCCATCTTAAGTTTTAACACTAGGTTTTGAGCAAATTTTGCCTTATAAAGTCAATAATTAAATCATGGTATGGAAAGAGCTAAACATAGGTGGTCTTATATAAGAAATGGTCACAATAAGTCCTAAACATGACTAAGGTGGAAGACACCAATATGAGTGCATAAACATAACATGAAAAGTGTAAAGTATGCAATTTTTGAGCTTACAATAGGCCATAACCAACTTCATTTTATCTTTCTTGGAGGATAAATTGAATAGAATTTTTAACTCCTAACATATGGGTGGATTACACATAGAGAAGATATTGGTGAGATTCATAAATTTTCTTACTATAATGGAAAAATTGTATAAAGAAAGGAAAAAACTTTATTGAGCTCAACCCTTTTGAGGAAAAAGATTTTGGAAAGATTTCCGGGTAATCAAAAGATTGGACAATTGTAAATTATTTTCTTTTTAAAAATGGTCATTTTGACTTATAGATATCTCCCTTGTGAAGCTAAATATGATTTGTGTGTTTCTTTGTAGTGGCTAGATCCAAGTTTATTAGATTTTATCATGTAGAGGGTAATACTACAAAACCCCATCCAAATTTTTTTTTCAGTTCATGATAAACCTCTTTTTTCCTCCCTATTTTGATGTTCTCAATACTTCAAGCAATTTTTCACTTGCTTACTTCAAATTCAAACCCTGACCTGGTTACTAAGAATTTGTAGATGTTAAATGCAACATGTATAAGAGATGGTTTTTATATCTATTATTCAGAAGCTGAAAAATCTCTTCAAATGCAAATATGATAGTTGATCCTAACCTATTTTGAAAAAAAATAGCATTTATCATGCTTAGTTAAAGTTTTCATTGAATTCTAATAATCATATGTTACTTTAGAATCTAGACACGAACACATCCTACCTTTTGTTAAAGCTACATTGATAAATCACAAGTAAGATAAGGTCATTGAAAGGATTAGTCCTTGGAAGGTCTTCCCTTAGAACTTTTTAGTCAAAAATTATGATGGAAAAGAAGAGTTATGTTACCCTCTAGAAGATGTCAACTCCAATATGAGGACTTCCATTACTTGAGTCTTTCTATATGTGAATCTAATTGTGCATTAGAGTTGTGTTCTCAAATATATTATTACAAGGGATGGATGTGGTCTTTCCAATGAGCTTTGGGGTATCCCGTATTTCAATCCACCCCTTTTATAACAAAAATAAATCATGTAATATGATTAATAATACAAATAGATGATACGACACATCATTAAATAATTATGCTATAAACTAGAAAAATATACCTCATAATTTCATAATTGGAATTTTATTCATTGGACTTGGGATTACTCCATTCTGCTTATGAATATCTTTTGTGAGTTCATTTTGATTTCCTTGACAAAGATCTAAATTTTAATCATATTTGTCCTATTATTTTTTGCTAAAGATATGCTGGGTTAATGTGGCGTAGTCTTAGAGAATTTTTTGGTAAGATTCCAACGTCCATAGGTGTTAGTTGTTACCTAACCAAACTAGGAAGATTAAAATATGTCACAAATTTCAAAAATTGAAATTAAGTATCTACTTTTCTACCCACGCAATCTCCCTTATTTAGCTCAAGTATATTCCAATTGCAAAAAAGGTTAACCAAATATAAAAGCCAATAGTTTTCATCATTTATCTATCACACTCTTCTTTTTTTGTCCTCTTTTTTATTGGATCAATAAATGGTAATTTTGAATGCACATAAAACAATTGTTTATTCACATAACTCTTTCCTCTTTTTGATCCCGAGTTCTACAAATTTAAGTGAAGAGTAATCTCATTTTCTATTGTAATATTTAAAACTAGCTTATCTATCTTATCATAATCTATATAAATAATGCCGAGAGATATCTTTATTGAGTACATGGATTGTTGTGAGTAAGGTAGAGCAATTGCATTAATCATCCTTAGTTTAATCCTAATTTGGGATATAGTTTAGCTATATGAACCATTGTCAAAGTAAGACAAATGAATTGCCATATAATAGAAGTTAAGAGGCTAAGTCATAACCATTTCTTATTTAACTATGGTGTAGCAGTAAGGTAGATTGATCACCATGTATGGTAATCCACAATCAAGCTTCACTCACTTATAAGCTTAATTGAATCCTAGTTTGAAATATGGTATGCTAGGTTTGACAAAATTGGATCTTTTGGATTCTATTCACATTTCTAAAAGATGTATTTGGAAACAACTGAGATAGTATATGCGTGTATCGTGGAGGGGGTGGGGGATGTTGTGGGTGTGCACATATATTGGAAACTATAATTTAACAGTGAGGTAAATGCATTGTCATGACAACAACTCTGCTACTATTTGAAATAGAAGTGTAACAAAAACCACTGAACATGATGCCTTTGTCCTACCAGGAGAATTCATTCCAAAAATAGTATGGCATTCCTACTCATATGAAAATATACCAAAAATTCTAAATGCAATATAATCACTGAGAAGCCAACTAGTTCTGAAATTGCATAACACAATGAAAATAGTTAAGAAACAAAACATAACCGTAAAAATGGGGTTGACATCAAATGGTGCCATAAGGTCTTGAGGAAGAAAAGAAAGCACATATATGACTGCTTTGTTTAGGAAAAATCCTTAGTTTTTCTAGGTGAGATAATATTATTACAACAATAGTCAACTGATCCATGTACATAGATGTGTGTGTGAGAGAGAGAATTGTCTTGTGTAATATCTAACATGCACTCAACCTTGATGCTATGGCATCTGCCCAGGGACAAAATCCTTAGAAACAACATATGAGGTCATTTCAGCATGAATGAATTGTACCCAGCTCTACCCAAATATACTGCACAATAATTACAAAAATTACAACCCTCAGCCCTCTGTTGGAAAATTGATTTCTCCTGAGCCTCTTCCCATTGCCACCTACCTATCAGGGGCATTTGTTGCCTGTAGCTGGAAGATTGTTTTGGGGATTGCTTTCCCCACTTGCTCCTGACGTGCAATTGAAGACCGAAGAAGAATTAATGCTGGTAGGAATTTTTGAATTCCCAATTTACTATGGTAGGTGATTTAAAATTTGAGAGGGAATGTTTTGGAAGAAAAAAAAGGAATGAAGGCAGATTATTTTGTCAGTTGGAAGGAGTTGGAACAAGATTTTTTTTGTGTAGCAATAGTCTGTAGACAAAAGATAATTTTTTTGTTCTCTGTGTGATTCAGAGAAATCTGTGTGAGCTCCCAAAAGCTCCTGAACAACAACAACTATTTGTTTTGTGATTGAGCAGTGATTGCTCTTGAAGAGCTCTACGTAGCTCCTGCCAATAAGCTCTTAGTAGCTCCCAAAGTTGTTTTTTTGTTTGGATGAGCAGCTCATGAAGCTCCCAAAAGTTTGAAGTCTGTAGTTTGAGTTTAGTTTCTGAGTTTTATGTTTAATCCTTCATGTATTTTCATTTCCAGCTTAGTTAATATAAAAAGGAAAATATTGCATGCCCAGATTTGTCTCTTGTGTCTTTTCCTTCCGTATTTTGATTTCTGTATTTCTAGTTTGGCTGGAAAATAGAGCAGCAACTCTGTGTTTTTTCTGTGCATTTAAATTTTTTTGTTATGGTATCAGAGCCATAGGCCCCATTTCCTTGTGAGTTAGGGCATTTTGTTTTTCTGGTTTCTTGTAGGAGACATGGCTGGAGATGAAGGAAAGAGTTGGCAGCAACCACTGTCCTTTAATGGACAAAACTATGATGCTTGGGAAAAGAAGATGAAGACCATAATGGTCACCAATGATTTGTGGGAGTTTGTGGTCAATGGGTTCAATGATGTGACTGACCCAACAACATATGTTGTGCTCACAAATAACTAGAAGAACCAGTTGAAGGAGTTGAGGAAAGATGCTAAGGCATTGAGTTTGATAGAAGCAACCTTGACAAAGGCCATTTTTCCCAGAATAGCAACAACTAACTATGCAAAGGAAGCTTGGGAAATCCTCAAAACAAATTATAAATGGATTGAAAAGGTTAGATTGGTGAAGCTCCAGATGCTTTGAAGAGAGGTTGAGACTCTTGAAATGAAGGACAATGAGTCCATCTCAGTTTTCCACACAAGACTCTTAGGTTTAATAAAATAGTTGAGAGTGAATGCTAAGGTAATAGATGATCAGAGGATTGTGGAGAAAATCCTCAGGAGCTTACCCATGAAGTTTGATGTAGTGGTGATTTCCATTGAAGAGGCAAAGGATCTCACAACATTGTCTGTTGATGAGTTGATGGGTTCTCTGCAAACCCATGAGTAGTGCCTAAATAGGTCTGCTACTTCTTCTCAAGAGCAAGCTTTTAAAGCTTAGTCAAATGTAAGAGGAAAGGGGAGAGGTAGAAACAACTTCAGATGTGGTAGAGGGAGATTTGGATGTGGTAATGTTGGAGAAGAAAGCTCAACACAAGCAAACAACCAAGATGGAGCAAGCAGGTCTCAGACCAGCTCCCAAAGAGGCAAGAAGAACAATAGTTTAAACTAGAAAAATGACAAGAGCAATGTAGAATACTACTACTATCATAAATTTTTCCATTATGCAAGTGAATGCTGGACAAAGTAGCATGATCAGTCAAAACAAAATGCAAATGTGGCTGATTTGAATCAGTCCACAACCTTCATCATGTGCAACATTGGTGAAGAAGGCATCCCCAAAGTCTGGTATTTGCATAGTGGTTGCAACAACCACATGAGTGGTAATGAAAGTCTTTTTTCTTTCATTGATAAAAATACAAAGTCTGAAATTAGAATGGGGAACAATGGAGTAGTTCCATTTGTGGGAAGAGGATCTATCATGATCTGCACCAAGCAAGGTGAGAAGAAGGAGATACAAAATGTATTTCTTGCTCCTGGGTTAGAGCATAATCTCATGAGTGTTGGACAACTGATCCAAAATGGATATAAAGTGCTGATGGAGAAGGATCAATGCATCATTTATGACAAGAATGAGAGGACGAAGGTGTTTGCAACAGTTCAAATGACAAAGAACTGGATTTTTCCCTTGAAGATTGAGACGTGTTTCTCATCTCAGTCCATTGCTGCACCTCTCAAGAATGGAGAATGTACAACAGTACATCAAGTAGCACTCAAGAGCACCATTCAATACCCCTCCAAGCTATGACATCTTAGGTATGGACATTTAGGCTATGTTGGTTTGAGTCTTTTGTCCAAGAATAAAATGATTGATGGTTTGCCGTAAGACATGGGTCTATTTATTACAACATAAATCTGAAGCTTTTGATAAGTTTTTACTGTTTAAGGCCCAAGCTGAAAGAGAGAGTGGACACATGATCAAGGTCTTAAGGTTAGATCGAGGAGGAGAGTATACCTCCAATCAGTTTATAAATTTTTGCAAGCAAAATGGCATCAAGAAGGAGCTAACAACTAGTTATACTCCACAACAAAATGGAGTGGCTAAGAGGAAGAATAGGAACATCGTGGAGATGGAAAAGAGCATGATGAAAGAAAAGGGACTCCCAACTAAGTATTGGGGAGAGGCTGTAGCAACAACTGTTTATTTGATAAATAGAAGTCCAACAAAGGCGGTTCATGACAAGATCCCTCAAGAGGCATGGAAAAAACACAAGTGGATGGTTGAGCACTTGAGTGTTTGGTTGTGTGGCATATGCACACGTGCCTAAGGAAAAGAGGCAGAAATTGGATGACAAGGGTGAAAAGTGTATTTTCACGGGCTACAGTGAAGAGTCCAAAGCC
The DNA here is from genome assembly GCA_007258455.2 of Sequoia sempervirens. Classification (NCBI taxonomy): domain Eukaryota; kingdom Viridiplantae; phylum Streptophyta; class Pinopsida; order Cupressales; family Cupressaceae; genus Sequoia; species Sequoia sempervirens. Next base: position 22,146,042 of record VDFB02000019.1, read on the forward strand.
TATAGGCTGTACAATCTGGTCACCAAGAAAATTGTCATCAGTAGAGACGTGGAGTTCTTAGAAGAAGAATCTTAGGACGGTTTATCAGCTCCTGAAGAGGCAAAAACAGAACAAGAAGTTCAACAAGATGAGTTAGTAGATGCTCCTGAAAGTGTCGATCGAGCTCCTGAAAGCTCACGATGGCTCTTGAAGCAGCAAGACAGTCAGGAAAATAGTCACAGATAGCTAGAGCATTGGCTCCTGAAAGCTCCTGACAGCTTCTGAAAGCTCCTGAAGTGAGCAGACAGAAAGGCAATTAGCCAGAGACAACCAAAAGATTGGCTCCTAAAAGTTTCGGACGAGCTCCTGAAGAGCTCCTAAGAGCTCCTTAGAGCTCCCGATAGCTCCTAAACCTACCTGTTCAGTAGAGCAACAACAATAGTGAAATTTCAGACCCCACTCTTGCCTCCCTAATGCCAAAGAAGACCAAGAGTCTAAGGGAGATCTACTAGAATGAAAGGTATGATGAATAATTTGATGAGAGTGAATTTTGAATTATTTTCTCATAGTGATCCGATTTATTTTGAGGATGCTATGAAAGAAGAGAAATGGTGTGAGGCCATGGATAATGAGGTAGATGCAATAGAGAGGAACAAAACTTGGGAATTAACTGATTTTCCTCCCAACAAGCAAGTTATTGGGGTGAAATGGGTCTACAAGACCAAATGCAATGCCGAAGGAAGAATAGAGCGGAACAAAGCACGATTGGTAGTCAAGGGGTACAAATCACAGTTTGGGAGAGATTATAATGAGACTTTTTCCCCTGTTGCAAGGATGGAGACTATGCGAGTAGTCATAGTAATTGTAGCCTAGCACAAGTGGAAGGTGTTTCAAATGGATGTGAAATTCGCCTTCCTAAATGGAGAGTTGAAAGAGGAAGTTTATGTGGAGTAGCCTTTCGGATATGAAGTTCCAGGTCAAGAACACATGGTGTATAGGTTGAATAAATCTCTTTATGGGCTGAAGCAAGCTCCACGGGCATGGTACAACAAGATTGACTCATATTTGATGAGCAATGGATTTAGAAAAAGCGATGGTGAGCCCACTCTTTACATCAAGGAAACAAATGGTAAGATTTTGATTGTTGTCTTGTATGTTGATGATCTAGTTTTTTTCTGGGGATGATGATTTCCTAATTGCTGATTTTAAAGAGGCCATGAAAAGAGAGTTTGAAATGAAAAATTTAGGTCTCTTGAGATATTTTCTAGGAATAGAAGTAAAACAAATACATGATGGTATATTTATCTTTCAAGAAAAATATGAAAATGAGATCTTGAAGAGATTTAGGATGCTTGAAAGCAAGCCTGCCCCAACACCAACAACCATAGGTCTAATGTTGAGCAACGAATATTGCAACAACAATGTGGATTCAACCATGTTTAAGAGTTTGGTTGGAAGCTTAATGTATTTAACTACAACTTATAGGCCTGCTATAATGCACAATGTGAGTCTTATTTCCAGATTTATGGAGACTCCAAGGGACACCCATTGGAAAGCGGGTAAAAGAATCCTAAGGTATGTGAATGGAACCAAAGGATATGGCATTTTGTACACAACAAGAAATGAGTTTGGGCTGGTTCGATATAGAGACAATGATTGGGTAGGAAGTTTGCATGATAGGAAGAGCACATTGGGCTATGTGTTTCATTTGGGTTCAAGAGCTATTTCATGGGCTTCCAAGAAACAACCCATAGTTTCCTTATCTACAATAGAGGCTGAGTATATAGCAGCAAATGCAACAACATGTCAAACTATTTGGTTGAGAAGAATCTTGGCATATTTGAAAGAAGAACAAGAGGATGGAACAATAATCTTTTGTGACAATGTTTCTTTAATAGCCTTGATGACGAATCCTGTGTTTCATGGAAGAAGCAAACACATTGAAATCAGGTATCATTTTATCAGAGAATTGGTTGAGAATGGTGAAATTAAAATGGCATTTTGCAAGTCTGAGCAACAACTAGCAGACATATTCACCAAGCCTTTAAGCAAGGATAGTTTCGAGCGCCTGAGAACCATATTGGGCATTGTTGATTTGGATAAGGTCTGAACCTATTCATCGGCTTAGGAAAAAGGGGGAGTGTTGGAAAATTGATTGCTCTTGAGCCTCTTCTCGTTGCCACCTACTTATCAGGGGCATTTATTGCCTGTAGCTGGAAGATTGTTTTGAGGATTGCTTTCCCCACTTGCTCCTGATGTGCAGCTGAAGATTGAAGAAGAATTAATGCTGGTAGGAATTTTTGAATTCCCAATTTACTATGGTAGGTGATTTCAAATTTGAGAGGGAATGTTTTGGAAGAGAAAAAATGAATGAAGGAAAATTATTCTGTCAGTTGGAAGGAGTTGGAAGAAGAAGTTTTCTGTGCAATAGTAGTCTGTAGACAAAAATAATTTTTTTCTTCTCTGTGTGATTCAGAGAAGTCCGTGTGAGCTCCCAAAAGCTCCTAAACAACAAAAACTGTTTGTTTTGTGATTGAGCGGTGATTACTCCTGAAGAGCTCTGCGTAGCTCCTGCCAGTGAGGTCTTAGTAGCTCCTGAAGTTGTTTGTTTGTTTGGTTGAGCAGCTCATGAAGCTCCCAGAAATTTGAAATATGTAGTTTGAGTTTAGTTTCTGAGTTTTATGTTTAATCCTTCATGTATTTGCATTTCCAGCTTAGTTAATATAAAAAGGAAAATATTGCATGCCCAGATTTGTCTCCTATGTCTTTTGCTTCTGCATTTTGATTTTTGTATTTCCATATTGGCTGGAAAACATAGCAACAACTCTGTTTTTTTTGTGCATTTAAAAATTTCTAATACCCTCTACATAAATCAGAAAAACCCGAACATACTAATTACCCAAATCATAACCCTAGCTGAAGTTCTCAGCCTTACCATCTCGATTATCATCCATACTTTTCCATGCATAAGAAACACCATAATCAACACTTTTTGTTTGAGAAGTCAACCACCTGAAAAAGTAGACAAACCTCTGACTAGATCTCTTAGCCTCAAAATAGAAATCCTCATTACAAATCTGTGTGGATTGTCTGTCTACAACGCTATTCCACAACTCTAAATATTCCAACCACTAGTCAAGGACACAGGAAAGCTTTTTAACACATGCACCTACCAGCCAATAAAGGAAAGCTCCTAACATAAATTGATGGAAAGGCCATTGCAAAAATTGAGACCAGGGACTAAGTACAACTACATCTCCTAAAGATGAAGTAAATGATTTGGAAATCAGAATATCATTCCATGATGGAATTTTACATTTGAGGTCACTTTGGGAGGAATTGAATTCATCTTGTGGTGATTGTAAACTGTAATTGACATAATTCACCATTATCATATAGCCTTTGTGTGATTGGCACTAGGTGGAATGTATCTACACTCATTCTCAACAGGCAATGAAATATTCAAAGATTGGAAAAAACGTAAGGGTATGGGAGTGGAATCACCCTCGAGCTCCAAAACTATACAAAGGTATGAACAACAAATTCAATGTGAGAAAAAATGTTACGACTCTTTGTGAGATGATGATGTAAATATGGCGAAGGGGATACACTAAAAGGAAGTGAAGATGAATCAAAATTAGATACAGGCACAAAAGCATGCAGATAAAGATTCACAAGGTGCAAATAAGGCTTCAAATTCAACATAATAAGCAAACCAAAACATAAAGCACTCAAAAATATTCAATTGCACTTGAAACAATTCAGCTTTGTTGACACCGTCTTCCTTCAATCGACCCTTGAATAAAGTGGGGAAAAGCTCAAACAAAACATGCAATCCCCTGTCTAATCGAAGAATTGAACGAATCTAGGTAGGAAGACACTTTGCGGAAAACATAGCATACCAAATTCATGCACCACTGATAAAGTGTTGAGAAAAATCTTCGAATCCGAATATTTTTCAAAGCAAGATAGGAAAATAAACCACATAGAATTGGCGACATTGGTCTGCGTTGTTCCTTTGAATGAAGGACTCCACGACACGACACAAATTCACAATATCAGCTTGTGTAGTGCTTCTTAGCAACAAAGCACTTAATTCTTGAGCTTCATAAGATAAATCCATTAAAGACGAAGGAGGAGAAAATGTTGCCATTGTTGCAGCTTTTTCCTAAACCCTAATGCAAATAAACCCTCTTCTAAACCATATGCAGAAAAGATTGAAGCTAGTTTTTCTTGCTAGTTTCGTAAAGAATGCTTCGAAGCGGGGCTTTTAATATGCATTTATGAGCCTATTAAATTTAAAATTTTTGCATTGCCTTTGATTGAGTGGCCTTTCAAGCTTTCAACACCCGCTTTCTTTATCAATAGAGTGGTGGCACGTCGCGGTGGGGAAAAGCATTGGTTAATTTTTTTTTTTTTATGTCAGAAGGACATTGTAGGCTTCTTTACAGTTTTGATGTACACGGAAAAATGCCACTGCAATGGAATGCCTCTTAGCATAATTAGCTTTATTACAATGGAGGGAAAAGTACAAAATTAAACCATCTTACCCCACCTTGCCACCCCCCAATTAGCCACCAGATCTACAATATTTCATATCCTTTTCTCTTTGAGTTCTTAAAATTCATGTTTCCATGACAATTTCTTAAATGGTATTATTTATTTTCTAGTCCTTACATTGCTTGTTTTGACAGTTTCAATAGTTATCATTGACTTCCCTTCCACCTTAAGTTTTTTCCATTCCTTTCCCATATCTATTCATGCCCTTTCTTGTGCTCTATTATTTGTATTAACTCCCAATGGATTCAAAACTTTTTCTATCATCATATCTTACAATCTTTCCAAATTAATTGTCATTTTTCTTTTGTAGAGCTTAATCATGTTTTGACATATCATTGGGCCCTTTTAGCATATTCCCATCAAACCTATTATTGGGTTAAACATATTTTTCATTTATCATGAGAAGAAGATTGCAAGAGATGCAAATCATCTTGAAGAAGCATGAAAGACCATGTCTAATAACAATAGTAAATCCACAATGATAATATAAACAATAAGAGCCACAATGCTTTATTTTGAACCGATTCATGGAACAATCATCCTCCTCTATTAGAGATAACATAAATTATACTCACAGTAATCCACGCTGACAAAGTGGCAGATTACGTAAGAATGAAGAGCATCATTCTTGGATATAATATAATATTAAATTCGATCCAATACCAAACCATGCCAAAAACACGTACAAAAAAGACTAATCTCTCTAATCAACAATGAAGATGATATTATACTGTGTGGGGTGAAATCAGGGAAATGCTTGACAAATCTGGGCTAAAAACTACTAAGCAAAACAAATCAATTAGGACTATGGCCAAAAGACATTTGTTGGGGTCATAATGTGCTCCCAAAGGCTAGATATTTTATGTGAGCAACTATACACAATAGAATTTTAATCGAGGATCATTTAAATATAATTGAAATTGCATGACCATTACAATGCCCTCTTATGAAGAAAGAAGGAATCACCTCCTTATTCACTATCCTTTCACATTTGAAGTTTGGAAATAAATTACTCAAAAAATCAAATTGGTATGGTTTCATGCTCTAAAATGTACAAAATGTATTCCAATCTTGACCACATCTACATAAAGATTCCCTTTGGTCTAGACTCTAGGTGATTGGACCCATACTGGTTATATGACAATTATGGAAGGAACAAAATGGTAGAATTTTCAAGGAGCATACATCTTTAATTGAATCAGTGATCAAAATGATTGAGATTGGAATACATATGTGAACACATCTCTACAAAGGCAAAGAAGCTAAGGAAATATAGATTCAAGAAATGGGACAACAAGATGATGTTATCATGGCCCCTATTGAAAGCCCCCAAATACATAAGCTAGGCATGAGACTCAATCAATAGTGAATTAAAAAGGAAGGAAGCTAAATAGATTGCCTTGGACCTAGAGGAAGACTCAAATTGAATTTTGACAAGGCATCAAAGGGTAACCCTAGTGCCTCTGGTGTCGAGTGTCTATTAAGAGATTTCAGTGACAACCTTATGTGGGCCTATTCAATCAAACAATTCAATGGAACTAATAACGATGGTGAATGTGCTACCCTCCTAGAAGGATTAAAAATATGTAATACTAAAAAACTAGATGTGGTAGATATTGAAGAGGATTCCCAAGTACTAACCAATGCCATAATATCAAAATCTATGAAAAATTGGAGAACCTCAAGGGTGATTTATTATACATTGTCACTACTAGAAGTGCTAAGGAATTTCTCTATCAGTCATGTCTATAAAGAAGACAATGCAATGGAAGACCTCGCAAACCATGGCACCAAACAAGGGAAAAGGAAAATCATCTTAGATAACATAGGTCTTTGGCCAAGCTTGGAACAAATTTTAGTTTCAAAAATCTTTGGAGGTTTGAAAAAAGGATATTGAGTTGAAATTTCCATGGCATTTTTTGATGGTACAAAGACCCAAACCCTTGATGTCTATAGTGATTTATATCTTTGGGCTCTATAAATCTTGGGACAATGAATCACAAATTTAAAGATGGTAGATTAAATGGAGTTCCTTGGGATCCCTTGCCCATGCAAGTAGCTAGATCTTTATCGATCTCACTATAAACCTCAAAAAGAAGTAAGTTTATTCACCTTGAATGTATGTGGATGCAACCCAACATCATAACATTGGTTTGATGAAAGCTTTTGATAGAGTTGATCTATATAAGATGTGAGATATGAAAATGATGAAGGAATGACTCAATTTATAGAATTTTTAAGGAAATATTAAATTATATATGAGGATGATATCAAATACTTCAGTTAATTGGAGAATATGTGGATTCAAATCAACTATAAATTATAATTTTTTTGTTTCAAGACCAAGAGAGGATAATATTAGATTCTTTAATTTGAATTGATGGATACTTATGAGCAATAATTTTCCATTTGAAGACTAGGATGATTGATGGATGAAAAAGAGATTTCTAAAATGGAGAAGAGTTAACTATGAGAGAAATTTGTTTTTTTGAACAAAGACTAAGTTGTCTAATTAGTGATGTTGGAGTTGACTGAAGAGAATATAGGAGTTAACTGACGAGTGAAATGGAAATGATTTGAAAGTCAATAATTGGTTTTTATTTAATTAAATAGAAAAATATTATAAATGATAAATGGTAATTAATGGATAATAAATGATAAATCAAATAGTAAATGGTATTTGATATAATGATTGATGATTAATGATAATTAAAGGTTGATTGAGGTGAAATATATGATTGATGATTGATGATATAGATGAGATTATTGATGCCCCTCGAGAGATTATCTATGCACAACTATAGGGGTGATCTATTGAAAGAAGAGAAGATGAAGAAAATGTTAGATGAAAGATAGAAAATTATGGATGAAAAATATTAAAATATGGATGCAAGAAACATAAATATGGATGAAATGATGATGATGTGTTATGTTGAATTTGATATTATCAACCTTTATTTAATATAGCAATGGAAGTTATGCACCAGGGTATGTAAGACCAAGGTGACAATGCATGAAATATGTGGATTGACTCTCAAGAAAACAATAGATAATAAGATGCCCCAAAACTCACAAATCATATGATGCTCTTGGTGGATTTGTAATGAGACAACCATCAAACATGACACACAAAAATAATAGAACTTGACCCAATATATACCATTCAAATAACACCATGATATGAAATGATCATGGAAACCTTAGTAGGAATAATATAGGTCAAAAGATAAAGCAAAAAAAAGATAAAAAATATAAACAATCAATAGACACACAACAATAACATCTTCCACCAAGGTATGGAAAGAACTAAAGGATGGATTTGGATCATGTCTAGGTTTGATAAGGAAACATCACGTATAAGAAAAGCATTTGGTTTTGGGAAGGAAACATGCCATATAAGACAAGTGATGGAATAAACATATATTCTCATGATGAAAAAGGATGTGAAAACTATATGTCATCATGATTGATGTGGATTTCTAAGGTTTTGGATTAATACATGTTTCAAGTGTGATGTTTGAAGTTTTGAGAGCATATGTTTTTATTAAAAATTAGGGAAATGGGCTCTCATCCCAAATATAACAGAAATAGTAGAGGCTAACAAGAAAAATAGGCACAAGGCCACAACCGAAACCTACAACCTAGAAGGCATACATGCCTAACTAAGAAGCTAATAAAATAAGAACACTTAAAATCATTAAAAGGTGCACACATGCACAACAAAAATGACACTCAACTCGAGAACAAGAAATTAATAGAAAATAGAAACAACAAGGATCCATAGTGCCCATCATTCCTTAAGACCATTTATAAGGTCCCAATTCTCCTTCAATACATCCAGGGAGTCCTTCCAATCCATAGTTGTTTCTTCATTGTTTCCCTTTTCCTGAACTATCCCCTCTTGGGTCTTTCCTTTCTTTTATTTATGTTTGTGTTTATTTATGGATTTGGTATGTATTTTTTTGGTATAAGGACCATGAAAAATTCATATTAATGAAATATAAACATAAGAAAGCATGTAAAAGGGTACAAAGACAAACATAATCTTGCCCCTAGTCAAGTTGGAAATTGATTGATTGATTGATAATGATGATGACACCATTCTTGATATAGGAAGGATATAGCCTAAAAAAACACAAGGATTGAGAAAGATATATCCTAATGACAGTAATGTGACTAAAATGGATCAAATTTTGTAGCAAGATTGGGAACAAAACCAAGGGATGTTTTGGATAATATGCTAGATTGTATAACAAGATTGCATGGATTAGGATTGATGCAATTGGATGGATTGTTTTTAGGATTGGTTGGACTATGGAGGGATGGGATATTTACTTCTCCTTAATCAATAAGGTCTTGGATGAGATGTTGTAGCTTAATACAATTTTGTGTTTTATGACCTGTTGTTCTGTGATTTTGGAAAAAATCATTGTCATTATACCTTGAGGGTTTTATTTCAAGTTCAAGATAACTATAGTTTAGGAAGTTCAATGTGCTTTTACTAGATCAACTTATTTAGGATTGTTTTAATGGCCCCCCTTAAGGGAGTGAATTTTCTTCGAGGAGCTTTATTAGGTCTTGTTTGTGGTATTTGTGAGGGATTTGTGTCTTGGATGTTCTATTAGGAATTTTTTGTGTGTGTGAGTTATATAGGGTGCTTTTATAACAAATTTTGCATTTACAACCCATCATTAGTAATGTTCTTATTTTTAGCCCATTGTCATTGGAACTAGACAATTGGTTATAATTTTACATAGATCCCTTGGCGATGAGCGCTCATTCAATATTAAGCCCTTTAAATATAAGTTCCTCAAAGTTTGTTACACATTGTATTTGTAGTTGAAAGATAAGGGACCTGTGTTTAGATTTCCTACCATAATTTCAACTTGTGGTTCTTTTGGTATTGACCATTTGCATTTATGTTCCTTGTGTCTCCATATTTGTAAGAATGAGGAAAAATATTCTCCTTTGTTTTGTTTAAGGGTGTATAGCTCCTCCAAGGTGATTTCTACATCCATATTGTAGGAAAAGTGTGCTACAAATTGGTTTATAATTTCTTGGAATGTTTTGATCCCTAGAGGTAGATGCAAGAACCATTCAATTTCTTGTCCACCCAAACCACATGGAAAAAGGTGTATTAAGTATGAATAATTCTTTGAAACTTCCATGCAAGCCACACAAAATTCTCTTATGTGTTCCTTGAGATTTCCACGCCCTTTATATTTATCAAACTTTGGCATTTAATTTTTTTGGGGAAATGGTACCATCATGATGCTTCTATCAAATGGCTAGGGACATAGATCTTGAATGGCATATAATTTCTGTATCTACCCCATTTGTATGTCTTGGATTTTTTTGTGTTAATGCTTGAATTTGTGATGATATATTTGTAGGTGGAACATTTGGTAACAAATTACACATGTATAAATTTTGATCTTGTTAAGCAGGAACATTCATGTCATATGAACCCATTTGATATTGAGGATTACTTTGAGGTATAGGACCCATTTGATAATTGCCTTGATATCAAGGAAATGTATTGTGAGATCCATATTGATTTTGAGGGACAATGTTTTGTTGTGACAGTTTGGTTGGTAATTGATGTGTGATTAATGTTGAGGGTTTTGTTGAATATTTAATGGTGACATCAATTATTTTTGGGCAAGTTGTTATTGTTGTGATTGAAGTTTTTGTAAGGTGGTATATGTAAGAGATAAATATTAGCTCTATACCCAAGACCACCTGCAAAAACAATGAAAACCTTATATAAGAGGGTATGCAAGAATATGAGCTTGCTTAATATTAAGACCTAGAAAAATGATGATGAGGTATGAAGTATATTAAATATGAATACAATGACCTTCCTTACATAGGCAAGGTGAGGAATAGGATTTAACATGATTGTGACATGTATCTTAATCCTATGACATGTGACAACTAACAACCTATCTACCTAGGAATCATGCATTACAAGATAGTAAGATAAGTTCTAGAACAAATAACTAATAATTCTAGAAGGAATATTATATCCTAAGTAAACTTAACATGTGAATAATTCCCCTAATTCCATAGCAAGAATTAACTAGGTACAAGACTTTATTCACACCAACACCCCTTAAGTGCAACTTATGGAGAAGCTTATTATGTAAATGATGTAAAAAAGACACAAAGATGGGTCCTATCTACAAGTCCATTGTAGGTACCCATGTACAAATTAATAATAATATCCCACAAATGAAGAAAAGGAAAAAACCCAAAGGGAAAAAACTCCTCCCCAAAAGAGAGAAAATAAATAATCAAGTGAGGAAGGATGGAGGACTCCATGATACCCCCGAGGACACCATCCATCACATAGATACATTACAATCAATAGCCCACACATAAGAGGGAAATAGAGAGACTATGTAGCCCCCCACAATGTATAATCACCTACAAAAATGGTAAGTTATTGAAGAAAAAAATGATCCAATATTGACAAACAACTTGTCTCCCTTTTGAAAGAAACAAAACCAAGTACCAATGCAGGAATGCTTCCCATTCTAGATAGGAATTGAAAGAAAGAAGCATGAATATGTATGATGACTTTGAAAAATACTCATATGTATCCTTGTCCACTGAAGATGAAGATGCCACAATCAAATCAATTACATGCCCAATCAATGAAGAAGGTGAAAAACCAAGACTATGTGGAAACTAATGTTGAACAATATCCAAAGAAAATGAAGGTTTGACAATAGTTGTGTAATGATTGTCATCAAAGAGGAGAGATAACCCCTCAAATGTGTCCTCCAAATCTAAAATGTGAGACTCCACAAACAAGGATGCAATGTTTGATAGATAGGAATCCCAATTAGGAAGACAATGAGATACATGTTGCAATGAATCACCTATATAAAATGTATAGTCCTATTGAATAGGAATGATGGGAGCCTCAATCAATGAATCTGCACAAGGAATCAATGAAGGTGAAGGTACAACAACTATCTCTGAAGGAGAAGAAGGAACATTTGAAGAAAATCATCATCCTCGTCTGAAGATGTAAATTATTCTAAATCCTCAAACTCTCACATAATAGCATAGTCATAGGGTATCCTATCTAAAAAATAAAGAGGCATAAGACAATCTGAAACAGGATCATCCAGGAATGGTGGAGTATCAGGATCTCCATATATCTCCCAAATTTTAGTCCAAAGAGTATGAGGACACTCAAAATGATCAATATAATTCAAAATTTCATCATCAATATGCATTGCAATAACTCCTAATACATGATCCCTTTACAATTCCATGAAAATTTCTTACTAGCTATACCAGGATGGGGAACAAGATCATACAAATGTGGTAACAAATGAAGCCATTAAAGATGTTTTATGATGCTATCTCTCCATTGTTTATAGTTTCCCATTTGCAACATAATCAGAGAAGGATGAGATGAAAATCCCATAATGAACTATGATAAATCTCCAAAATTACAAAGACATTAACCTTGAACATCAATTAGAAACTCTCAAATATGATGTATACTGCAAATGAATCCTTAAAAAACTAACAAAACCTCTCCAAGATTCAGGATGTCCAAGTAATCAGTCACAATGCCAAATGTGAAAATACTGAATAAATAATACCTAGGTCTAAATCTGGAAAAATCACATGTGCACAATGATAGAGCTCCTTAATACCTTTCTGATGTCGCAAAAATCATGAAAAATGAAGATCCAGGAAAAAAGTTATGAGGTCGGAGGTCCAGATAGGAGATCTGATTTTAGTTGCCAATAAAATTGTACTTGCAACAAATTTGGAAAAATTATCTACACAACTACAAATTACACAGAACTAGCTTTTCGTTGATATCTCATTTGTAGATTTTGATACTTTGGAAAAAAGTTGTGGCAAAATGAAAAAGGCTTCTTTTAGGAACTTTGTAGGCTAATTAGGGGCAAAAATTCAGCTCTTGGGGGGTGGTAGGTGGTCACCCATGTGACCGAGTGCTCCATAGGGAAAAAAGGCCCATCGCCAAGATGGCGGCAGGGTGGTGGAGTTGTGGTGTTAAAGGGCGATGGTGGGCCATTAGTTGGTAGAGCTCCCTGCCGAGAGTAGTATCCCATGAGCTTTAGTGAGACCGAGGGATCAGGTGTATGAGGGGCTAGCATGGAGTATAACTGGCACAATGGAGTTGGATTGGGGCCATGAATGATGTGATAGTCAACAAAAAGTGCAAAAAAATTAATGCGGTTGATATATTTGCACGACCTGCAAAAAAAATTAATGCCTCTACCAAAGAAAATAGAGTTCGTAGAACTTTTTTTACACCAATAATTAATAATAATTGCCCCCAAAATTTTTAATACAATTTTTCCCAATAAAAATATTTAAACCTACACAATATAAAATATAGAGAATATTTTTTTAAATATTTTGTTTTACAAATAATAAAATCGTACTGTACCCAAGGGGTCGTACGACCTGTTTAGGTAATTTTTTTGCCTCACAAGCAACTGACTACGAATATAGGAAAATTATATATCAATCTTCATCTCTCAGGCCTTTTGAAGATGATGACGAGGTTGATTAGGGCTCAAAGTGCACCAAAAGCTCTGCTACCTCTAGATCTTGAATTTCTTCAAACCCTCATAACTTTGACACAAAATGTCAGATTAGGTGAAACAAAAGCCGATCTTGACTTTCTCAGTTTCCTTGAACTCAAATATGAGCTCATATTTCCTCCAAAATGAACCAAAAGTGACCTACCATAAAAACCACATAGATAAACCCTCCAAATCAGGTATTTTTTCAAGTTTTTCTGATTCCCAGGTTCACCATATGGTGCAAGGGAAGAGCATACTCAACCTTACTAAAAATAGCCTAGATCTCTCACTAGCAATAACTCAACCCTTAGATCTAAGAAGGGTTTTGCAAGACTTGGCTCTAATACCATGTAAGAGTTGAAGATTATCTTTATATCCAAGAGCACCTACAAAAACAATGAAAACCTTCTACAAGAGGGTATGCAAGAATATGAGCTTGCTTGATATTAAGACCTATCAAAATGATGATGAGGTATGAAGTATATTTATTAAATATGAATACAATGACATTCCTTATATAGGTAAGCTAAGGAATAGGATTGAACATGATTGTGACATGTGTCTTAATCCTATGACATATGACAATTAACAACCTATCTACTTAAGAATCATGCATTACAAGCTAGTAAGATAAGTTCTAGAAAAGCCAACTAAGACTTCTATAAGGAATCTTATATCCTAAGTAAACTTAACATGTGAATAAGTCCCATAAGTCCCTAGCAAGAATTATCTAGGTACAAGACTTTATTCACACCAACAAAATATTTTTGATGTTGAGGATTTTATGGAATGGTAATTTGTTGATGTTGTTGTTATGTTTGATGTTGATTTTGATGTTGATGCTGATGTTGTGGAATTTTATGTTGATGTTGTTGATGTTGATGTGTTTGATGTTGTTGTTGGGGTTTTTATGTACTAGGGAAATAATTTGTGTGCATGTTTTTTGAAGGTAGCTTTGTGAATGGATCTATCCCATAGTTCACCATGTTTGGATTTGACTTGTTCAAATTTGATACATTCGTTTTTGGTGTGTTAATATTTGACATGTTTGTGTTTGGATTGTTCATGTTTTACATGTTCATGTTTGGATTGTTAATGTTTGACATGTTTGTGTTTGGATTTTTCATGTTTGACATGTTCGTGTTTGGATTATTTTGTGGTGGATTATTTGTAGCTTGCACACCTAGGTTGGTTGAAGTCCCCCCTATATTTGAGTGTTATATAGTGAATTGTTATATTGATTTGAGAATTTTATTGGTCCACTCCTTGAGAAGTAACCATGGATTGAATTATTACATTTGAAGGAAGTTTAGGTACTTTTCCAATGATGTGATTCACTAAGGGGTCACTACCTTGCGAACAAGCTTTTGTTTCAACATTTGTTGGTTTCTCCATAAGTTGGTTAATGTCAAAATCTAGAGGAAGTTTGGAACCTTGTTGTGCGAGTATCAACATGTATTGGTCAGGATCTTGAATTATCACTACCTCTACCACTTTAACAAAAGAATGGTCTTGTTTCATCTCTAATATTTCTTTGGGAGTAAATTCATGAGGTTTATTAGTAATATCTTTTATATAGATCATTTCATTTTGAGATGTTTGAGGTTGTGTTTTTGTTTGTATAGGAATTTCATACCCTTGAGAAATAGTTTGAGGCATTCCAAAGGGTTGATCAGTAACACCTATGTTGGTAGGAGCATTTGAACCAATTGGATTTGAGACCTTGTTGTGACCATACAAATTTTATCTACCCTAGGAGATGTTGGATGTAAATGACATTGTTGAAATGTTCTGGTTACTTCAATTGTGCTAATAAAGCATTCCTAGTTTTTATATTTTGATCATCAATCATCTGACAATAATACAAAAAATACGTGTGTTCACTTTTATTAGTCAACATAGTATCAAACAAACTTGTGTTCATTATCATTTTGAGCTTGTTAAAACACTTTAGAGGATAAAAACCTTCAATTCTGACAAAGTTTAGACTGAATATTTTGTATATTTTGAGGATGATGATGAACAAACCTTGGAAGTAGACTCATGACTCCAAAGTAGGTTTGCTCATAATGATTTTACTAACTCAACTTGAATACTTGAAAATAAATTATTTTCAAGCATGAAGTTAAACTACCTAATGAAGGTCTAAATCCAATTGATCTATGTCAAAATGTTGTTGTTTGGAATGAAATGTTTTGATAGTGACGTTGATGGTTTGATGTATTGGGTGAGTTAAGTTGATTTGATACAGTGATAACCTAGAAAGTGTTTTAACAAGCTCAAAATGATAATGAACACAAGTTTGTTTGATACTATGCTGATTGATAAAAAGTGAACACATGTCTTTTTTGTATTAATGCCAAATGATTTAGTGCTTGATGATCAAAATACAAAAACTAGGAATGCTTTAAAAGTTTTATATTTTCAGTTATACACGTAGGCATCATTCTGTTTTATAAAAGTGTTGGAATTTTTACTACAAAGGCATTGCTGTTCAATAGAAGTGTTAGAATGTTAGAACAAAGGTGTCACTCTATAGATGCCTGTTTACCCTAAAAAATGTGCCAAGATGTGAAAAGGAACTAAGATACAAACAAAAGTGTTATTTTAATAAAAATAGAAGCATCAGTTTGCATAAAGGTGGTGCACTGTCTAGACAAAGGCATCAATTTGTCAAAGGATCTCTGATGTGCAAATTGACCTAGGTGTTTGAAATTTTTGATGTGATAGTAAACAAAAAACATGTAAACTAACTCAATTAGTGTTAGAAGATTGTCGTGTATTCTTCTTCCATAAGATTACACTAATTGGTATCATGAGTTCTCACAAAAAGACACACCATAGAACATAATCCTATTTGTAGTGGTAGATTGGGATTATCAATTTAAAGTGGGCTTACATAATAAAATATCTTCCAATGAATGGAAAACTAAAGTATTCCAAGGTCATGTACCACCTTGACACCTTTTGCATTGGAAGGAAAAGTTACTTGTAAGGGGTTTTGTTTCCTCAAAAAAGGTTGGTACATAAAAAGTAACTTCACACATTGATTAGGATGTACATTGCACCACTTTAAATCGACGAGCTACAAATGGCTCTTAGGATTCTAGATTTTACAAGTTCATAATGGGTACTTCAATGAACAAAGAGCTCATTTGGTATGCCTGAGTCAAGAGGGGATCACCTCTCTCATCACCTATACATGTCTCAACGAACTGAGGGTCACCAAGCTTGGCTTGAAAGATGCAAGCCACTCCTTGGGGTACAACTTTCATTCTCCCCCCTTTAGTATACCATACCTAAACACATATTTGAGATCAAAACTTGGGGTGATGAGGCCTCCAAGAAAGTATTCTACTTATAATAAAATGGAACTAGTGTTGATTTTGGTCCTCAAGATCATTCTTGGGAGTTACGCTCAAGGAGAGCATACATAAGCACCAAAATAAAATGTGTAAGTTCTATTGTTCAATTTTAAAAACCAAATTGGAATTAAAGATTGTAGGGTTCATTTTAAAACACCAAATTGAAGTGTGAAAATGAATTTTAAGCACCAATTGAAATCATGATAGTTGTTGGATTCATTTTAGATGCACCAAATGTAAATGAATTAAATTTTATGCACCAATTGAAATGTGAATCCTAGATTAATTGAAAACCTACAAAATAAACGTTAGTATATTTTTCCTTAAATGCCACATACTACAAACGGTTAGTTCTAATAAAGGAAATTAGGAAAATAGAAAAGTGTCAGGGTTAGCTAAAAATCAGAATTGAAAATCAGATTAAACCCTCAAAATTTTAACTCACTGTTATACCTAACAAAAGCGTCAAACTATCATACATTTTTGTCAGACTGTCATACAAAAGTGTCATGTTGTTAGGTGCAGAAGCATTGACCATTAAAAAAATCATCACATTGTAAATGCTGACAGATGAATAGAAGTTAGAACAAAAGCATCAAAATAAGCAGAGGCATCGATCTTTGTGTTACATAAGCATTGAGCTTTAACAAAAGCATTAGACTATCTCTTTAGAAGCACTGCACTATTCCTAGAATCTCCAAAGCTGACAAACTTCACAAAAAAATGATTAGATAGGGATGTGGGTTCCACCGAGCATACCAAAATGTCATACGGTTAACCTCAATTGATCAAATAAAAACTGAATTTAAGCAATTAACAAGATAAATGATCAAATTAGAATCCATGCTCAATGAAACTCGATTAACAACACTAAAAGACTCAACTCAAAGTAATTAAAGAGAATTTAAAGAAATTGAATCTAACTAATGTGCAAACCTATCAATCCCATTGTGGATTGATACATAATTGTGGTGTGGATGTGGATTTCTCAATTTTATGCATTATCCATGTTGCAAAGCTTGATTGAAGGGGATTGATTCACAAAAGATGCGATATAATGTTCAAGAAATGAGTATCAAATTCTAGAGAGTAAGGATGCTTAGAATGATAGTGAATAGAATTCATGTTGAAAGGATTGGTATTTATATATTTTAGTAATGTTGATCAATGGTGAGGATTGAAAATGATATTTAGTGGATGAAAGAAGATTAAGGATTAAATCAATGGTTCATAATCCATGAGGTGTGGATCAAGGATTAGATCAAGGGTTCATAATCGATGAGGTGTGGATCAAGGATTAGATTAAGGGTTCATAATCCATGAGAGACTAAACAATATCCCTTAATTCATGGAATTAAGTTGGAGATATTTCAAGTTGGAGGGAAGAATTTGAATTTGAAAAAGGGAATATTCTATTGGGGAATTATTTGTGCAAGTTGGAGGATTGGGGGAAAATTAGGTAATTGAACAATTATGGAAATCATTTAATATTGCAAGCTGGAAGAATTAAGAATTTTAATTAAATAATTAAGAATTAACAACATCAAGTTTCCACAATCCATAATAATCAAGTGCTAATATTTCTGGATTGAAATTGTGTGAATTTTTGTATCAACTTTTCAAATCACACTCCATGATCCATCATCAGGAAGACACCAAAATCTTGTTCAAAGAAGACAACTTCTTCAGGAGGAAACTCAAAGAGGCTATTGAAATCCATAATCACCCCTCCAACCTCAATCGAGATGGGGGATGGAATTTAAGCTTATCTTGGAAACCCCTCTTGAACAACCTCAAAGTTCTCCCCCCCTGATATTCTTGGTCTTCTCTCCTCTTGTGTGTTCCTCCCCTCCCTTCTCTTTCCTCTTTTCCCTTGCTTGTCTCCCCATGTGGCCTTCTTTTTCTTTGTGAGTCTCGTCTCCCCCTCTCTTTTCCTCTTTCCTTTGTCCTTTGTTTCCTCTTTGTTTCCTTTTTTTGGCATCTCTTCCCCCTTTGTTCTAGTTCTTTTTGTGTTTCCTTTTCCTCTTTAATTCCCAATTGTTTTTTATTCTCTTTGCGCTAATTGTTGGCCCTCGCTTATATATATTTATACTATATATATTTTCTATTAATTTTTATTATTTTTAAATAGATGTATAGGTTTATTTTTTCTAGGTCTTTTTGTTCTCTTTAGGATTTTTCTAGTTTCAATTTAGCTCTCTTTGTTCTTTTCGTTATAGTTTCCCTCTTTTTCTTTAGCATTATTGCTTATGTTTTCTTTATTTTGTTGTTTTTTCTAATTTTATGGTCCTCTTATTCCTTTTTTCTCTTTACCTTTATCCTTTGTTAATAATTTGTTTTGATTTTTCTTTTGTGGTCTTTATTTTCTTTTTAGTGTTTTTTGTCCTTATCTATTTAATTTCATTAGTTTGCGCTTTCTTCTTTTTCATAATTGGTTGTCCTTTTATTTTTTGTAAGTCATTTGGTTTTGATTTCCTCTTTTGTATTTCTTTTTCTTTTCCTTTTAGTTTTTATTGTCTTGTAATTTCTCTTATTTATTAATTAATTTATTTCTTGTTCTTTACATTTTTAGTTTCATTTTTGGGCCTTTGTTCCATTTTGTAGTTTCGTTCTTAGTTTCAATGGTTTACTTATTATTTTGGTAGTATTTGATTTATTATTTTTTCTCTCTCTTCAATTCTCTCTTGATTTTTATTTTTATTTTTATTTTCTTTTATGAGCTATTTGGTTTTATTTCCTCTTGATTGTCTTTTAATTTCGTTTTAGTTTTGATTATCCCAATCTTATCTTTTATATTTACATTTTTGTTTGGTTGTTTTTGTTCTTTTTAATTTTTAATTTATTTTGGTTTCATTTTTATCCTTTGTTTATTGGAATTTTTCTTCTCTTATTTTTGTTATTCATTTCTTTCAATTTGTACTTGGTTTTTTGTTTTATTTTTCAATTTCATTTACTTTCTTGTTAATATTTAATATCATAGTTTAATATTATGATATTAAACATTTTATCTTTGTAGGATTTCTTTTGGCTCTTTCTATTCTCTTATTTTCTCTTTTTCCCTCTCTTTAAGTATTGTGTTTCTTTCCTATTTTTTGTTATATTTTCATATTTATTATTTTATTCTCTTGTCTTGTCAGTTTTCAACTTGTCCTCCTCTCCTCACCTATTTAGCCTACCAAGTCTGCTATCTTCTTTCGTTCTTATCTCTTTTTGTTTGCATATCTTCCTAATGATGGATCATGGAGTGTGATCCAAAATGTTGATACAAAAATTCACACAGTTTCAATCCAGAAATATTAGCACTTGATATTTAAGAATTATTTAATAAAGTAGGGTTATTAGCATTTCAATTAAATAATTTGACATTATTTAATCAAAAGGGGAGAAAATGATGAATTATGATGAATTAATCAAATAACCTTAATTATTTGATTAATAGTAGAATAAAGTGAATTTAACTAAATAATTAGGAATTATTTCATAAATGGACAAATTAGGTGAAATGAGAGAAAATGGTGTTAGTAAGCGAAATCAAGGTGTGTGATATACTCAGGACATTTTAAGTGTCTACAAATATTTACCCATTTCATTAAACCATGCTAAATGACCATACATCACATTCATAATAAACATCATCACCTCAACTTGATACTAGAAACAAAAGCAAGCTACACATCGTGAAAAACAAATTTTTTCATAATAATCATAAGCTAAAGACCATTGATGAATTAGGCTACTGCTGACATACCTAACGTCTAATCATTTGATTTATTATCCCAAATCATTCCTTAATAGATTCACCCTTCCTAAAATAGTCACAATCCAAAATTAGGTAGCCTCTTTGGCAAGAGATATGATGGTTGTTGATATTATTTTTCAGTAGGTATTTTTACTTTTTGATTTATCTTTTTATGCCCTTCTAGTGATTACTTAAGACCACCTTGATCTTTCAATATCTTGGTGTGTTAGGAGAAGCATAGGCTAAGGCATGATCATTATTTTTGTATGCTATGTTTGTAGGATGTTCTTGAATTATTGACATGGTTAATACTTACCTTATATGTGTTGATGTATCTTCTTACATAATAAATGTACTTTACACATAAGGTCATTCATACCTTTTGTTCACTAGGATTCTCATGCTCTAAGTCTTCTTACATCATGCATGTTATTTGAGCTAATATGTTGATGTAGTGTTCATGACCCATTCAAGCATTCAAGGCATTGCTTCAAATCAAGTTTTAAGATTAAGATCCACATCCATTGAAGCCATTTCATGAAAGATCAACATCAACATTTTAGTCCTTCCAAGGTCCATTCAAGGGTTTGGTGAGTTGTGACATAGAGTTGTTCATTCATCATTCCTTTCATGCTATTTCATTCATTTCAAGGTTTAATTACCAAAATGGAGTTTGACCAAGGAAAACCCCCATTTACCCAAAAATACACATTTTTCCCCTCTTTGTGTGATGCAGATTTGCAGGTTGAAGAAAAGTTGAAGATCTGAAAAGTGAAAAATTGCAAAGTTGTCAAAAGTTTCACCTTTGTTGTCATATCACAAAAGCTCAAATCCCGTATTTATTTCCAACTATCCGTTGGTGAAACTTGAGAATATGGAAGTGTAGACACAAGAGCAAAGAACCCATAAACCATTTTTGGATAGCCCTACCTAGGACCCGTTCACCATAAGGTGAATGAGTCCTTAGACAACTTCTAGAAACACCCTTTTGTGAGAGGTACACAAGATTTATCTCTTCCAAATTCTCCAAAAATTTTGTAGGTTCCATCAGTTTTGAGTTTAATCTATTGAATCCAAGTTATAGAGTGCATTTTAGAGTTGATTTTCTATTTTAATCTTTCTCCCGAAAGTGTTATTTGACCTAGACCCTAGTCCTAACAAAAAAAAGGAAATTGCAAGATTCCTCAAAGAATTCACTCACCTAAGGGTTGAAAGTGGATTTTAACTTGAGGGATCTTATTTCCTAAATGAAATGGATGAATAGGTGGGTTCATTACACTCATTGTACCCTCTCTATTTATAGTAAGTTTGGTGAAACATTCTAAATTTAGTATAAAACCTTATGTGTTTGAACCTCCAACCCCATTTTTCTATGTTTCATTTTGGTGAACCCGAGTTTTGAACATTTTAATTTCTGATTTGGAGTGCATTCAAACCCTAGATCTAGGATTTTAAATTAATTCATTGCATTTAGGGTTTCTAAATTTGACATAAAGTTGCTTTGCATTGTAGGTGTAATCTTGCATTTTGCATTCATTTTAAATCTAAAAATTCAAAACAAATTACATAATATCACATTGGTTTTGTATAGTGTTTGCATATTAGTGTACTTTTCATCATTCATATTCAAAAAAATAGATCAAAATTGCATTTCAAAAAGTGTCATATAGTTCATCATTTTTCATTAATTTTACTTGCATTAGATCATCAAATTCTGGAAAATTCTGTTACAAAAGTTATAGTTTGAGACCTGAAACAAAGAACACATCTAATCACTCAGAAATTGTATTTTTAATTTAAAAAACCCCTGTACAGGGACTTATAAGGATTCAAAAATCTAAAACAAGAAAGCACAAATGATAGAAGAGAAATAAGCAACATGAAATCAAATAGAAAACTCCCCTATCATAGTTGATTATCTCCCTTGCTTCTCCTCCATTCTTTCTCAAATTGCAAAGTTTTTCCCTCAGATTTCTAAATGCTTGAATACCTGCAAATAAAAATGAATGATAGCAAGAAACTTTGTAGAACGTGGTTGCAAATCCAAAATGGAGGCAACTCTCTTTTATAGAAGAGCTATTCAAATAAATGATTGAGATTAAAGTTCTAGAAGATGCCTAGATTAACGATGGAGGATTCATGCATCAAAAAGTAGTGGGCTAGGGATGGCTAAGGATAGACATCAAGATTGAAAGAAGATCAGAGAGAATCAGTAGTAAAGATTCAAATGAGAAAGTGGAGGGAAGGTAGTGGAGCAAATTAAATCATTGTTTTATGCATCTAGGTCAATTCGTCCATTTAGTGTAGTCATTTTTAAATCATTTCAAAACTTATTTTAGTAATGAAAATCATCAGATCTATTAGATAATTATTTATTTTTTGAAGCATTGCATAATTTGGATAGATTACTTTTTAGGCACACACTCAAAATTCACAATGTTAGTATCTTTCCTTTTCAACTATGCCAAAATCTCATTAACAAGCATGTTAGTCATTCCTCCAATATATTTCCTAGTTATGAGAGTCTCTTAGTGCAAGAGAGTGAAAATGTTGACACATTCCTTAATTCCACACCCCCTCATATCTCTCCTATTTGTGGGAATGATGTGATAGAAGAAGATGAAAGCATAGACAACTATGATAATCATTGTTTCTCTTCTCCCAATACCTCTCCTACTTGTGATGAAGGTATTTTGGTGTTAGAAGATACAACCATTGAGAATCATGGGAATGTTGAAAGATCCTCTTCTATAAACTCTCCTACTTTGGAGGTTATTATGCACAAGAGGATGAGATCATTGACACATTTCTTAACATCACTTTACCTAGTATCCATTCATCCGTCGATTGTGAGAATGCTTTAGAGAAAGAGGATGAAATCATGGAAAAACATGAAAATAACATTTTCTCTTATCCTAATATCTCTCCTATTTGTGAAGAAGATAGTTTGGTGTTAGAAGATACACTCATTGAGAGTTATGAGAGTTTTTTTTCCCTCTCCTAATGCTTCTCCCACTTGGAAACATCTAATTGAACAAAAGGATTCAATCAATGATAGTTGTTCTTCTCTTTTTGCCTCCCCTATTTGTTATGAAGTTACTTTACAAAATGTAACCATGGAATGCGATGAACATCTTATTTAATCCTCTCCCAAAAGCTCTCCTACTAGGGTAGATGTCATGGTTCAAGGAAATGAAAACACTAGGACATATCTTTCAAACAATAGTAATGTGGCTTCATTAGATGAAGATATTAAGTTCAAATTATAAGGACATCTAGGTAACTCAGTTGAGGTTATGAAGGCACAAATTGGATCTCCTTTAATTAGTGAGCCTCCTAAGTCACCTCCCATCGTCAAACCACCTAAAAAGAAACTAGGAGATATCTTGAAATTTATAATACAACCTGATAGTAACAATGTTTTGCAACAATCAAGTTACAATACCATTGCTCACACATATAATACATAGAACAATAGGAAAAAAAAAACCACTCCTTCTTCATTACCATTGCCTCAACCTATTGCTCCTCATTTTACTTTACATGGTGGAAAGGAGTATGCTTTTGTTGAAGAACTTAAAAATACTCCTGCTAAGATATCCTTATGAGATCTTGTACAAACATCATCTACATACAATTAGATACTCCAAGAAATTTTATAGATAAAGAAGAAGGATATCCAATATTCTATGAAATTGAATGATGTAGCATCCTCCTTTGATTGTATGTAAGTCACAAATTCAGAAACCACATTCCCTAAACATGATTTACCCCCGCTTGAGATACAAAATAAACATGAGCCCTTAACAATAAAGGTGGTCAGTAATGAAACCATAGTTAGACGCACTCTCATAGACAATGGAGTAGGTCTTAATGTTTGTAGCATTTCCCTCCTAGATAAAATTGGTGTGAAAAAGAGGCTTATTCAACTTAACGATGCTAATATTTGTGGCTTTGAAAATGTTAATAGGCAACCATTAGGAATGATCACATTACCTATTGAGGTCGGACCTATAGTTTTTCCTACCCCTATCCATATCATTCTAACACCTCTTTCATGCAACCTTCTCCTAGGGAGACCATGGATTCATGCTATGAAAGGAGTCCCATATACTCTTCATTGTGAGATGAAATTTGTATACAAAAACAAGATATACGTAGTTGAGGTAGATGAACGAAGCTATAAATCACAAGTTAAACATGATCATAACACTTCCAACTCCCCTAATACTTTCATTCCACCCTCAAAAGTAGAACCTATACAAGTTGATTTTAATCCTAATTTTCTTTCACCTACAAAAAAACTCTTTGGTGATGATTGGGGGTCATTAAATTTTACACCTTGTTTCAACAAGATTCCAAAACCTCACCCTCAAAGTCCCAAGAGTCATATACAAACAATTTCTTTTTAGACACATGTTTTAGTGATGATTGGGGTTCACTAGATTTTACACCCTCCTATATGGGAGAGTAAAAAATCTCACAATCTACACCTAAAAAACCTTGTGTTTCATTTTCTCAACTTGGTTCTATGTCAACAAAATCACCCCATGGTGGTGATGGGGGATCTTTAACTCCCATCCCTCATGAGAGCATGTTCATAACTTTAAGAAAATTAAAAAGGATTTGTGTTCTTATGAAGAAGTCAGTCCTTCTTAGAAGCATAAAACCTCTTCATCTAAGTTGGAAGCATGTTATGGTCTTGGATACAAACTCCTTTCTAAAAATGGATACAATGGAAACATGAAGCAAAATGATAGAGAACAAGTGAAGTCTATACCGTAATCTCTCAAGAAATATCTAGGTTTACCACCTTTATCTCCATCTTCATCTATGGCCTTACCATCTATTGTGTGTATGACATCTTGTGCTAAGAAAGAAATATCCCCTACTGTGGATCAAGAGAGTATCTTTTCAATACTCCTCCAAGGTCACTTGATAGCTCTCCTTCCAAGAACACAAAAGAAATTTTACAAGAGTTTATTTTCTGCATATCATAGAGTTTATGATCATTCTACCAATGAATTTAAGGCTTTGAGTAATAAAATTCAACATCTTAAGGATTGTGGTGCATTTCCTTGTGTTGATGCACCTAGTTCCTCTAATTGATATTGATTTTCATTCTATCATTTTTCTCATCAATTATCTCTGCTCATCCTTGTCCTACACTTAGTGGGGGCAAGGGACTCGATAGCCCTGTCCTCGTATGACACTTGATGTTGTACCTTTGGCTAGTTGTCCTTCTTTCGTATATATTGAACATGTTTGGGATATAAATGACCTACTATAGGTTGACTCGCATGTGCCTTACTATTCTTTTGCTTTGTTTTATTTTTCATGTTCTTTATGTGATTGCATGTGTGTAATGTGATCTACCGTACTGTTATGTTTGATGTATCTATCTCTTTATGTGCATTCCTCTATTTGTACCTACATTCTTCTATATTTCGTAAACATTTATCTTTTCTTTGTCTTATGTTTTCCTTTTTGGGATGATGTAAGGCATCAAGAAATTTAGGTTTCTAATTTGACCCAAAATATTTCTCTTTATTTTCGCTCTCTATGTGTCATTCTTCCTATTCTACAAGTATTTTGGGAATGATGACATTCTCAGCTCTATATACTAACCCTAAATCTATAGATCCCTTATGTTTTTTCATTTTGGGGACAACCCCTTCCTCTTTTTCATGATGTAGTTTCATTTGGGAACATATGACTTGGCATATGGCTTTCCAAATAAGCTCTCATGTATTCTTCATTTTCTACTTTAAAGCAAATTTCTCATAGAAATAGTGTTAGCAGTTGCTTTAAAGTGGGCGCATACATTGACACTCATGTTTCTTCGTGTGATATTCTTTCTTCTTGTGATGCATCCTTTTCTTGGTGGTGTCATTGGGTTTTATGTCCTCCAAGAGTGTGATATTTCTTAGCATATGACTCTCCTCTTAGTGGTGATGCTATGCATTACATTCCCTAAGTTGCAATTCTCTTATTCTAGACTTTTCCTCCCTTGGAGACATTAGGCACAATGTTCCCTAAAAAGAAACCTTACATGAATTAAGTGAAGTCCCTTTGAACAAATATTTATTTGTATTTTTTTCATGTGTTTAGCATAATATAGCTTGTTAAACTTGTGAAGCTCAAAGCCTTAGTGTGTGTGGTGTCCTATCAGAGTTATCAAAGGGATATCTTTGGTATGGTAAGTATAGAGAGAACCTATAGACTTGTCATGAATTTCTCACTAAGCCACTCTTTGGGGCCTCACCTAGTGGATGGCCTTAGGTTCCACTAGCCCGTGTGAGCCTGTGTGTCATTTTCATAGTGCACATTGAGTTCTGCTTGTGAATGTGTTGGAAAAATAGCAAAGACATGTTCCACATAGAGTTAGATAGTTAAGGCTTGATCTTCCTTTTTGGACAAACAATTTAGATGTGCTCCACATCACGTTGGACAGTCGAGGCTTGATCCACCTCCCTTTTCTTTTTAGGTCTTTCCTATTGTATGATTGAAAATATTTGTCATTGCTGCATACATATGTGTCTTGAATGTCTACTTTAGTGTGAGTTTGCGCTTGTGCTCATCCTCTCACTAAAGTGGGGGCTAAATGTAGTGTAGGAAAAAGTATCCCTTTTTCACACTTAATTTAGGAATAAGTATTAAAATGAATTAAATTATGCCTTAATTTAGTGTTGTAATATGTATTTACATATTTACATTAAGTTTAGGCCCATATCAATATAAAATAAGACTTAATTATGCCTTTATTTTAGTGTTGTAGAGTGTACCTCTTTACACTTTCACACTTATTTAGGGTTTTATTAATTAATTATAGTTAATTTTCCTTAATTGGCCCCTTTAATTCAAATTCAAGCCTAGTTAATTACAATTTCTGAAGAGGAAAAGTCGACATTCATTAATGCCATAACATAACACTTATCATTGAGCAATGTGTGTCCCAGGTAAGTGACCTAGGACCCATTTTACCATTGGGTCATCACTTAGACCTAGAACCTAAATTTAAATTATGTTTTTGACAGTATTTTAATGATTTCAAATCTATATTCACATGTTGGCTTGCATTATTTGAATTTTGGGAAATTAATGTTACATATAGGTATAAATATATAAGGCCATTTCAGTAAGTTTCATCTAAGCAACCTAGAATATTTTCAAGCAAGCTAAGGATATTCAAGTGAGAATTATCAAGAGCATTTAATGGCATTCAAAGGTAGATTTAGTGAAGAATTATTGCAGCTATCAAGATCCAATTGTCATGTCAAGGTCTTATTGTATCATGCATGTTATTTGAGCTAATATGTTGATGTAGTGTTCATGATCCATTCAAGCATTCAAGGAATTGTTTCAAATCAAGTTTCAAGATCAAGATCCACATCCATTGAAGCCATTTCATGAAAGATCAACATAAGGATTTTAGTCCTTCCAAGGTTCTATTACATATTTTCCGCCTCAGCTCAAATAGAGGAGCTAGCTGATTATTATTTGCCATGAAGTGGAATTGCAGATCGGATTTTAAATGCTGTTTCGCATTATCTTTTTGCATTGAATATCAGTTATGCATTTTAAATGAAGTTATAAGGTTTCAGAGTGCCATTCAGATGCTGCAAGATGTAAAGAAGTATAAAATTGAGTACTTGAGCAAAATAGCATTTCAGATGCTTTTATTCATTTCGAAAAGAACCCATATTTCTACAAGGCTTTATTTGATTTCACAATCAAAATAATATTACAACATTGCATGAGATGCATTTTTCTTTTCAACTGAAAAGCAAAAATGAAACCAAGGATCCACAGAAGTCGTGGATTTAACTATAACTATTCCAATGCATTTCTAACAGCACAATGCACTACTGAGGATGCGAAAGGAGAACATATAAGCAACAACATAGTCATCATTGCCTGTTATCGACACTTGATGTTGAATGGTGCACCTCGCCGTCTCAAGCTTCGTTGAACTGTAAGAGGAAAGGAGGGTGTCAGTGGCTCCGACTATGACATAACTCATATGATGCACCTACAATAATACAGTATACTATGAGGAATGCATTGAAACAATCAGAAGAAAATAAAATGCAGTATGAGGAAGTGAACTGAAGGAGAAGTATCAACATAATAATCAACATGTTCCATTTTTATGCTAACACTATTTGTTTCTTTGTGCAGGTATAGGTTAAGTCATGGAGCTGAACATTATTCGAAGACCAAGCATGTGGAGTAAAATGGGCTCCCACAAGGGTAGAGCCCGACATGCTGCCCGATGCATTTAATGGGCTGATTTTGAAAGATTTTTCGTCATATACATCAAACAAAGTGAAATACAACTAAAAGAGTAAAACAAAGTTATCCATCAAGTAACGAAACCAACTGTGCATTCATAACGATCAACATTCTTTCTGAAGGCTATAGGTGAATAGTGAGTTTAGTTCACTTAAGGAATTTAACTGAGTGCTTTTGCATCAGAATTGCTGAATTACTTCATTTTTTGTGTTGATTGTAATCATATATCATGTGAGTTTCAATTTATTATTTCTCTTTTGGATAGTGAACAGGCATACATATGCCTTAATGATTTGTTCTATTTTTTCATCATCAAAGAGAATAGTTTCTGAGAACAGTTTGTGCGGTGAAATATAAAAATGCATGAAGAGTACCATGTTGCTCACAAAAACAAATGCAGACAGTGTACTTGAGTGTTAAACAAATTTCTAGTTCTGAGTTGGCTGGTGAAGAAATGTTGTTTTATTAATGGTAATAATAAAGTGATCTTTTCAAAAAAATAACAGAGGATCCAAGAACAAAAGGTAAAGCCTCTATAGAATTCAAATAAAGAAAATGAAGGTTGTTGTGTTAAGGTTTAGTACTGGTTATTAAGAGCTTCAAGAAAGACAGTGAATTCATGTCTATTGTGATGGTGCCTCAAACGGGATCGTGTGTCGATGATTAGTCAAGGACAACAATCAAATGTGTAGTTCTTTCATTTTGTTTTCTATGAGTTACAGATGTCAGAAAAACATTACTTATAATGGATCAAGTCATGAATTAACTATAACAAATATGCATGATGTTGATCAATTCCAGATTACTTAGTTATGATCTGGACAGAATAGTGAGGTAGAGTTCCTGTTATCTCTACAAGATGAGCACAAAATGCAATAGGAGATCATAATAGAATTTTAGTTTTGAGCTTCATGTGTGTATCAGTTCCAGAATGTGCATTCAAGACAGACCTTTTAGATTTTTTGTAATTGGAAAGTACTCTCAGAATGAGTATTGGTTTTTCTTTTTTAAGGATAGTCTACAGTTCTATGATGTTTTCAGTTCTGTGTTTTGAGCTCAGGTGTTACGATTGTCCAAAGATGTATGAATATGCCAAAATGAAAGCTGGGTATATGAGTTAAATGAGTATAAACAAACACACAAATTCCTATTTTCCATCATGTTCGTATATACACTTCTGAAGGCACTTTTCACTCAGGCAACAGTGATGCAAAAGCAGAATAAAGGAGTCCGAATGCTTAAAAGAGCTCACAAACAGAGTGTAATTAACACTGTTTTGATCTGAAAGTAAACATCAAATGCCAATATTAGACTCTGAAAGAAATGCAAGTATGTACACAGTTTATCATCATTTCAAACAAGTATGGAAGGTTGAGTTCTGTCAGAACTTAAATACATGCTTTTGCTTTAAAAGTTTCCAAAAAACCATGATTTAGTTTCAGAAGTGTAGGGTATTCATTGTTAGCTCTAGCTCGAGCCATATGGATGGAACAATAACAATTACTTCATAGCTTCGAATGCTTTCAGAACACAGAAAATGCACGTGTCTTCAGAAATTTCGAACACCCACATTAAGGTTTGTTTTCGAAAAGAACAAAGATTAATTGAGAAATACCCATGTGGGTTTTTCATAAAATAATAGTAAATTACAAATATGAAAAATTCTGTGTTAAAGCGAGCTCAGGAAAGACAGAGAATGCGTTTCTCTTTCAAAATTTGAATACCCACTTGTGGGTTTATTTTCAGATTACAGAAGAATGGAGTTTCCTTAAAAATTTTGAATACCCATTTCTAGGGTTGTGTCAAATGCAGAAAAAATAGCTACAGAAATACCCACATGAGATCTGAAGAAAATGGCAAGGATATTCAACAAATGCGAGCTCTTAGATGTTAGTCGAAAGACAGAAGGAAAGTAAGATGCAGAATTATTGAAATCTTTTTAATACCCACAAATAGAAATGTTACTAAATTGATATAATTGGAATTTTCTGTTCTGGGTCGAACTTAAATTCAAAAAAATTGCTTTCTACAGTACTCTTTTGGCATGACCTGTACATGGCCAGAGGAATCATGAGATAAGTTAGCTTTTAGAGTTTCTACAAAGCAAAGGAAATTACCAATTCAAATTTCTGAATCTCTTTATCCGTGGCCATAGCTTTCTTTTAGTTTCCAGATGCAGGGGTTCAAATTTCCAAGTGATTGCCGAGCTCTCACTGGTGAATGGAGCGCAGCAATGAGCATGAGAGGAACACAAAAATGTAGAGTAAAGTAATCAGAGCGAGTTCACCACGGCCTCAAGGCCAAAATAGAAGTTATAAAACCATTAACTGAAGCTCACCTTCGCACAGAATGGAAAAGTCATAACACAAGTTGAGCTTCTATGAAGTGGACTGTAGAAGTCGAGCTCGAGCTCGTAATGGCATGAGAAATCAAAGAAAGAAGTGAAAGTCAGAAACAAACTTGTGCAGGCCGTGCCTTTAGGGATTTTTGATGCTCGAGATAATGAAGTGGAAAAATTATTTCGCCATGGGAAAAAGACTTACCCATTGAAGATTCGGTCAACTGGAGAACAGAGGAGGTTTTCTGAAGCACACGGGCTTGAATCCAACATCATCATGGCGGCAGTTTTTCTTAGGCAGAGTTTCCTTCTCCTCAAGTCACGGGTGTGAAATGGTGATAATTAGGGTTTGACCCTATTTTGTTCAAATCCGTAATTCGAAGCATTATGAACTTTCCAGAATTTCATTCAAATGCGCATGACAAATATCAATGGTGGCCGAACCCTTAGTCTCTGCCTTGTGATTTATTTTAAGCCTAAGTCCAAATCAATATTCATGTTAGGCCGAATTTCTTATGCCTAGGGTTGTGTTTAGGGATTTTAGGTTTTGGGCTAAAGTTATCTTATGCCTTAGAAAGAATGAGTTGAGACTTGGGCATCTTAATGTTTTTGTTTTATGTGAAGACAATGGGATAATATTTGTGAATACCCTATGACTTAGGGTTAGTTAACTTTTAGGGTTTTATTTGTAATTGATTTTAAAGAAATCAATTGGAGTTGTGATGAGGAGATAACGATGACATTATGTTTTTTTTTATGATTTTTGAGAAAATCAGAATGATATTTTGGA
Organism: Sequoia sempervirens; assembly: GCA_007258455.2. NCBI lineage: Eukaryota > Viridiplantae > Streptophyta > Pinopsida > Cupressales > Cupressaceae > Sequoia > Sequoia sempervirens. The sequence continues at coordinate 22,177,693 of VDFB02000019.1, forward strand.
GAAATAAGCAGTTTTATTTTTGCAAAAGATTTCTAATCTTTGAGTTGCAAAAATAGACAAAATTGAAAAAATCTGCATCTTGTAAAGCAGAAGCATTAAAGCGGGTTTTATAAATTGCTTTATGTTTTCTTGCTATTTTTAGCAGATCTTTGACTGAGCTTTCTTCTTGGTCGAATTCCAGACTTATCTTGGAGAGATAAGGTGTTTTTTGAACTTTTAAAGCAGATTTTTCCCATTTTTAGGGGCTTGATAGTGTAATCATAAAAGCTTTGTGCTTTTTTCTGCTTTAAAGCAGTTTTTGAGTTTGCTTGAGGCCTTTTTTCCTTGAGCTTTTTTTGAGCTCGGATTAGGGTTTCTGGGGAAATTCTTTTGATAGATTTAGTCTATCAACTCTCCATTCTCAGGGGTGGAGATCAGTTTCTTGCCCTTACTCATTTCGGGGAGCTTGTAAAATTTTTGATACTCAGTTTGATCAGATTGATACTCTTTCAATTTTAATAGAGTAGCAGATTTCTCCTTCTTATTTTCTGTCTCAAACTTTGTAATAGCAATCTGATGTACTTGTGTTTTCAAATTGAAATCCTTTTGTCTTGCTGTTATAGGTTGTGTTTCAGAATTTCATGTTTCAGGTTGCATGTTGTATTTGTCTTCCAGGTCTTCATGTGAATCACTGATGGGATGTGTGCCAATGAGATTGTGAGGATTATTGCAATAGAGAGGTTGTTATGAGTGGTCAGGTTTGAATCCTTATAGTTTGGTGAATTATCTTTTAGAAATAGGTTTTTATGTTCAGTTATTCTTCATCCCTTTCCCCAGAAGCCGTTTTAGAATAGAATTCATCATTCGGAGAACCAACTCACTTTGGAGATTCCTCTTTCACGTAAGATCACCCACATCTAAAAGAGGTTTCCATGTTTCAGTAGTTTGCTGAATATTGCATTCAGCAGGGTGCAAAACTATTGATAATAGTTTTATTCAAGGGTTTGGTGAGTTGTGACATAGAGTTGTTCATTCATCATTCCATTCATGCTATTTCATTTCATTTCAAGGTTTAATTACCAAAATGGGGTTTGACCAAGGAAAATCCCCATTCACCAAAAAAATAAAAATTCCCCTTCTCTTTGTGTGTTGCAAATTTGCAAGTTTAAGAAAAGTTGAAGATCTCAAAAGTGCAAAGTTGCAAAGTTGTCAAAGTTGTCAACTTTGTTGTCATCTCACAAAAACTCTGATCTTGGATTTATTTTTGACTGTCTGACGATGAAAATCGATAATTTGGAAGTGTAGACATAGGATTAGAGAACCTAGAAACAATTTTTGGAGAGCTCTACCCAAGACCCATTCACCATAAGGTGAATGAGTCCTCATACAACTTCTAAAAACACCCTTTTGTGAGAGGTACACAAGATTGATCTTTTCTAGATTCTCTAGAAAGTTTGTAGGTTCCATTAGTATTTAGGTTAATCTTCTGAATCCAAGTTATAAAGTGCATTTTGGAGTTGATTTTCTATTTTTAATCTTTCTCTCCAAAGTGTTGTTTGACCTAGACACTCTTCCTAACACAAAAAATGAAATTGCAAGATTCCTTAAAGAATTCACTCACCTAAGGGTTAAAAGTGGATTTTAACTTGAGGGATCTCATTTCTTGAATGAAATATAAGAATAGGTGGGTTCATTACATTCATTTTACCCTTTCTATTTATAGTAAGTTTGGTGAAACATTCCAAATTTAGTATAAAACCTTATGTGTTTGAACCCCCTGCCCCATTTTTCTGTGTTTCACCTCCCAAGCCCAAATATGAAGCAATGCAACTCCATAAGATAAATAGGCTCCATACCTATAAACCACCTAATCCATATCATGATACAAGTGTGATAAAACATAGAGTCTCAAAGAAAAAACCACACCATCACTAAGAATCCACTCCAAAACCTTCCCCAACCAATGGAGAACCCTTGAGACTTTTGATTAGGCACTAGAACCTCTCCAATCACCCTAGAAAATACCAACTAAATTTCCTTGAACCTCTCCATCACTCTACTCAAATCTATCTCTCCATTCTATATAAGAGTGAATTTGCACCTCTCTTGCAAGTTCCCCTTTTACATCTCCTCATCTTAGAAAATAAAACCTGAATAGGAAATTCCACATCACCTACCTACCTTGCATCCACTTGGTGCTTGTCCTTTGTGTCAGTGTAGAAATTTATACTGGGGACATGCATGTGGTGTGTGGAAATTTGTGTGACATGCTGCCATCCCTGACAAATTCCCGCCTTTGGAATCCATAGGGACATTATGTTCCCCATTGGGAATGAATCATAACGCCTCTATGTCAACAAGCTGACCTGAGAATGACTCTTTCCCTCCCATTTTGATCTTCAAATGCATCTATGTCATATTCATTCCATCTTCTACAATCTCTCGGAGCAATTCTAGACACCAACTTGATCTTTTGAGCACTTATGGAGCAATTCAACACATCTCCACATATTGCTGCACTTTTTTCCACCATTGGAGTTGTAAGTTGGTGTCTCGAGGGACTGCTTCTTCATTGTTGTGGAAGTGTATACTTTACCAAGCTTGTGTCCTCCTCTACATGCTTGAGGGAACCTCAATTATGAAGGTGATATTGTTTTTTGATTTACATAGCAAAATGTTGTTGTGATTGTTCGATACTCTTTCCTACTATTTCCTTTATCATATTTTCTCTCTCGGCCATCCATGGATGTGGAAACACCAAAGTGGGGATTTGATTGTGGCAAACCCCTATACAGCCCCAACATTTTTCCTCTCTTTACTATGTGTAGGTACATGTACATGTGGAGCTTGCTAGCAAACTTGACTCTTAGTGAGTTGGTCTTTGTCACCTTTGTTTTAGTTGTCTTCCTCATCATCTTTATAGTCATTTATTATATTCTGTCATTTATCATTCTACTTAGTATGTTAAACTTCATTAGCTAGTCTATCAGTAGGTTTTTTGGCATTTTGTATTGTACTTTTACTCTTTTTATCCGTACAAACACCAGTGCCCCAGAGAGATGCCAGTGTGCCGTGCTATCATCCCTAACCCACACTACTGTCCTCAGGCAAAGAATTGTCTGAGGTATGGTTCAGATTCCAAAAACTGGCTTGTTTAGTCTCATCCAAACATTCAGATTAGTAGAGTGATAGAAGCACTTGAGAGTGCTCTTTATTCTCTATCCTTGACCTAAGAACTCTTCTCTAGCTTGAGGTAAGTTAGGGTAGTCCTCTGCTCTCAAATTTTAGTGACCTAGAGCCTTGGTGTGGTTGGTCCCCCTACCTTCCATTTTGGTGGACTCGACGTAAAAAATGTCTATCCATTTCTTTGCGTCAAATTTTTTTTATCTCGCGCCTGGTGACTGTTGTAAACTTGGGTGTTGTGAGGTTTTATGAGCATCACAACCCAGTCTATGACCTCTGGGTACATTGTTAGAAGAAGTGTGTGACACCTACCAATGGAAAAGATGAAGGTAACTTCTGGATTTACTACTAGTTTTTCCATAAGTTTTATAGACGAGATGGGTTTCACTGATGAGACTACTCGTGCTCCCACTCCTCTAGCATACCCTACAAATTTATTTATGGATGAGGATGATGTTGTGCATATTCTTGCAAAAAACCTTTTGGCATTATATAGAAGGTTGTTAGACCTCATGAATCACTTGGGAAAAGCACCGAATATGGCAAGAGCCGCTAGGCTTACTAGTGAGGTGAGATACATGTTAGGTAAGGATGAGATAGGCATAGAGTTCTTACATGGTCTTATCAATCTGATCGAAGCATACATCCCTTTGTATAACACTAGATCGGGTACTACTCGAGGAGAGGTGCTTAATGCCTACGAAAGACAAATAGGCATCTCGATGCCTACCACATCTATATACATGGCCGAAATAGGCCCCTCGATTAGTGTTTCCTTTTCTTCTCAAAAGCCTAATACTATGAAGGCGAGTAGGATACCCCTTGGGTTTAGTTTCACCCCTCCTATCGCCCTTGGTGGTGGGGGCTCCAGTGGGATGAGTGGGGTGGTTTTGGTTGCGGTGGTGGTGGCTTAGGTAGTGGTGGATTTGGTGGAGGTTATGGTGGTGGCTCCAGTGGGGGTCATACCGACGGTTCTAGTGGTGGATTTGGTGGTGGCCATAGTGGTGGATTCGAAGGTGGCTCCAAAGGTGGTTCTAGTGGTGGCGGTTCCAAGGGAGGTTCCACTAGACCTTTGTCATCTTCTGACCTTGTTCTGAATGCTCTTCTTTAGAATATGGGTCAAATGCAAAATGAGTTGGCCAGCCTTTCCCAGGCCTTCACCCAACCTATCTTCCAACCTTTCTTCTGACATAGCCCACTGTCAGTGACAATTTTGAGTACTTCTTTCTTGCAGGGAATGGAGATTCGTAAGTTTGAAAAGTATGGTGGTAAGGGGATCTACAGATGCATGTGTTAGTTTTCAATGCAATGTGCACATATTTCTTTCATCACGATTCTCTAATGGTAAAAATATTCCCTCAATCTCTCAAGGACACAACACTCAAGTGGTATTGTTCCTTGGTAGATAATTATATATTCCCATTTGACTAGCTTATAAAATAGTTTCTTCATCAATTCCAGGCTAACATCGGCCTGAAGATGACCTTCTCAGATCTCATATGATGTAAGCAGGGAGAAAATGAGAGGATAACTGACTTCATCGCATGATACCAAACACTCTTTTCATAGATCTCATACCCATTTCCTGACTCAGATGTGCAAAAGGTATTCATAGGCAACTTGCAGCGAGCCTAGCAAGAGTTCATCCTAATGTAGTATCCTTCTTTTGCACATATGTGTGTCGTGTTATGTGAGTATCAAAAAATAGTTGTTTAGTTCGGGGGATCTTCCTCGCACACCCATTCTGAAGGAAATTCTATTGTATCCATTTCAAGAAAAGGAAAGGTTGTTGTGAATGTAGTTGATAAGTAATGATGATGGCCTCAAATGCACCAAAACGTTTACAAAGTTAGCTGAATCTTATACTTTTATTCTATAAAAGTTATTGAAGGATAAGATCATAACCTTGGAAAACCCCAACCTTTGAAGGAGCCTTATCTTGATTGGTATGATGGGAATGATTTTTGTCAATACCATCATGTTAACGGGCATGATACCAAGCGTTGCATGCGCTTGCGTCATGAGATACAAGATCACATCGACAGAAGTACCATTCGTCTCAATGGGAAGAAGCAGGATACCAATAAATCAGTAGCAAAGAACAATAGCAAGTTGCAGATTTACACAAAGCCATTTCTATCCCATTCTATGAACTTGATTATTGACCCTTCTGATGCTTCTCCCAAACCCTCAGCGTATGTTAATATGGTTTCAATTACACCTCTCCTAGTTTCTGCATAAGAAGTCTGATGGTACCTGCTTTGCATAAAGCTAAGATCCGGGTATCCAACCTTCCTACCTTACCCACGAGGCCTCAACCTGATGTGAATGGTAAGGGGAATGGTCCTTGTGGGGAGTCCTCTATGTCTCAACCTTTGTGGCCTCTTACAACTCCTACCACCAAGTGAATGGGAAGAGGCCCACCATTGAGGTGTTAGAGCCTATTACCCCTATTGTCATTCCATCCTTTCAACCTCTCCCTCCTATTCCCATCTAGGAGTTTCTCCCTCCACCATAAACATCCATGATGGAAACTCTGATGGTCGAACATGAGTCTTCTATTCCATCTCAAACTTTGACCTCTAGCTCCTGGAGTTGCAAGAATTTCCTTGCGCGTGAACACAAGATTTGGTGAAAGGCTCTAGCTGATGAGCAAGACACCCTATAGAGGAAGGATAGCGAGTCGACCACTTTGGAATCTTTTGTTGTATCTTCCTCTCTCCTTAGATCATTTTTGGCTTGCCCTGGTTGGTCTGATCCCTCCTAAAATGGACCTATTTTATCAAAATTACGTAAAGTATAAAATTGAGGGAAAAGGATAATTGAAAGTGACTAACCTAGTAGTGCAACAAAAATATGCCTCTTCCACTCAAAAGGGAAAGGAGAAATCTACACGTACTCAGGGTGCCACCTCTGGCTCCCTCCTTAAAGAGGAACTTTGGGTTACTACTCCTAGTTTTTGCATAAGAAGTCTGATGGTACCTGATTTGTGTAAAGCTAAGATCCGTGTATCTGACCTACCTACCTTACCCATGGGGCCTCGACCTAGTGTGAATGGTAAGGGGAAGGGTCCTTGTGGGGAGTCCTCTATGTTTCAGCCTCTACAGCCTCTTACTGCTCCTACCACCAAGGTAGTGAATGGGAAGAGGCCCACCTCTGAGGCGTTAGAGCCTGCTCCCCCATTGTCATTCCATCCTCTCAACCTCTCCCTCCTGTTCCCATCTAGGAGTTTCTCCCTCCATCGAAAAAGTCCATGATGGACACTCCAATAGTCAAACACGAGTCTTCTATTTCATCTCATCCTCTAATCTCTAGCTCTTAGAGTTTCAAGAACCACCTTGTGTGTGAACACAAGCATCGATGAAAGGATTTGGTCGTTGAGCAAGCCACCCTGTAGAGGAAGCAGGGGGAGTTGACAATTTCTACTCTCGTATCTTTTGTTGTATCTTCCTCTCATGGACCCTTTGCTTTAGTTCCATCAGCTTTAGTTTTTCTTTTAGTTCCTACTGCAAGAGTATAAGTTCCTAATCCTAAGAGGGTGTAGGTGTTTATTGCTCCTTTAGTTGAGCTACCTCTTCTGATGTCCCTTCTAGAAATCCTGTCATTTTCAAAGCTCATGGACATGTTGAATACCTCGATGGTGTCTACCATGGTTTTCTCCTCCTCCTCCATGCCTTCTACCTTGTTTGTAGGGATCTCACATCCTCTGATGAAGCAAAAGATGGAGGATGACCCTGCTAGTAGTTTGGGTCAAAAGAGTTTACCTTCTTTGGAGGGTGGTTCTGCATTAGCATGTGTTGTCCTAGTGATGGAGGAAGTTCCAGTGTCCTCAGAGTTTATCACTACTCCTGAATCTCTTGGTGAGCCTAGCAGTGAATCTCAGGCATCGCCTCCCTCACCCATTGAATTAACACATGGAACTCCTGTGAACTGCATGTTTAATTCTTTGGATGAGGTCCCAACCCTTTCAACGATCTTTGTGAAGTCACTAGCCTTCACCCCACAAGAATTGAGCGGAGGAGACCTCGAGGGGACTCCTTCTTTGGCTCTTATTGTAGGGGGTCAGAGGGTTCCCCCTTGATATTCTACCCTTGCAAGCTTGTCCGCCTTCCCCGTATAATGATCTAGATTGGGAGGTTGATGATCTCTTGGTTGATGAGGACTAGGGAGCACCTCTTCTTTATCTGTAGAGTAGATTGTGTGCGTGTTTGTGTTAACCTGTGCTTGTGTTATGTGTTCCTGGATGACCCTTGTCACCCTTGTAGGTTCTTGGATATAGGAGTGTTTATGTGTCATAAAAATTCCTCGATTTGTTACATCATTCATCCTCTATTATGTGTATTGATTTAGGATTCCCTTCCATGTTGACCTGATTTTTTATTTTTATTTTGACTTCTCATGCATTCTTCATATGGTATGATATAGTAGGGGGTTGATGACAGTTCATCTATATACTATTACCATACTTAGCTATATTTATGAGAAACTTTGACCTTGAAATATTAGATCGCCCATGTGCTCCTTATTCACAATGTTATTATCTTTTTTTTTACATTGTTGTTATCTTATCTTTCATGATTTTTTAATGATGTTGTGGTGGTCATATGTTGTCCCTCACGTGTGTGACAACAATACCATGGTTACATCTCACTATGTTCTATGGGCCACATCATCACTTTTTAATTCTTTCTTTTCTCTCCTTAGGATGTCACGTGCCTTTGCATTTAGCACACACCATCCTAAGGGAGGCTATCATGTCACTTCAATTTTTAGAAAATGCATTTGGTGGACAACAATATTTTCTCAAAAATATTTTCAAATTTTTTTACAAAAATTGATTCCTTAACAAGGACCCCTAGTGGAATATCTTTCCTTCATCATCAGTTCATAAAGAAATTTTTTGAAAAACCTTCCTTTGAGGATAATGCTCCTTCTCCTACAGGTGAAGCTTGATATTCCCCTTGTGAGGGGACCTCTTCCTTTTGAATTCCTTGATGAAGTGAAAATATTTCAAAAGGATTCCTTAATGTTGAATTGATTTGTGAAAAATACTCTTGCACTTTCAAAACTGAGCATCCCTTGAGTGGGCCCCTCTTCTTTTGAAGGGTTCCAGAGGGACCCCTTTGAAAGCTCTTCCTTCAATTTTTGACTGTCCACGTGACTATCTACTTTCTTTCCTACGTGGCTGTTTTTTGTTTTCTAATATGTTTTGTCTATAGATTAACATGTTGCTTTGTAGGTGCACATATGAAGCTTCATTCCAGTCTAACTCTATCGAGTTCCCTTACATCAGGCTTCCTTCAAGAGAGAGTACCTGGGGTGGGTACCTTCCATGTAGGTCTAAGGATCTGTGAAGCACGTGTATCCTACATGATTTTTCCGTCATTGGTCTGTGGGCCTTCAGTGTACTTTGTTCAACTCTATAGCTCCGAGGATCTATGGAGTCATTTGTTTGAACCTCCTTAGGAGAGAGTACCTATGGAGTTCTTTGTGTGCCTTGCACTTTTGAGTTCACTAGATTGTAGTCTGATTCCTTGATGGTTCAGGTATACATTTCTATATTCTTCGATCTACTTTACCGAACATTCATTGACACTCATGCTCGCTAAAGTGGGGGAAAAATGTATAGGAATTAATTTGTACCCCTCTTGCAAGTTCCCATTTTACATCCCCTCACCTTAGAAAATAAAATCTGACTAATAAATATCACATCACCTACCTACCTTGCATCCAATTGGAACTTGTCCTTTGTGTCAGTGGGGGAATTACTATTGGGGACTTGCATGTAGTGCGTAGACGTTTGTGGAATGCACTACTATCCCTAACAAATTCCTACCTTTGGAATCCATAGGGACGTTATGTTCCCCATTGGGAATGAAGCGCAATGACTCTATGTCAACCAACCAACCCAAGAATGACTCTTTCCCTCCCATTTTGATCTTAAAATGCATTTATCTCATATTCATTCCATCTTCTACAATCTCTTGGAACAATTCTACACACTAGCTTGATCTTTTGAGCACTTCTGGAGTAATTCAACACATCTTCTCCACATCTTGCTGCACCTTTTTCCACTATTAGAGTTGTAACTTTGTGTCCTGAGGGATTGCTTCTTTGTTGTTGCGGCAGCATAGACTTTACCAAGATTGCATCCTCTTCTACATGCTTGAGGAAACCTCGATTGTTAAGGTGATATTATTTTTTGATTTACATAGCATAATGTTGTTGTGATTGTTTGGTACTCTTTCCTACTATTTCTTTTATCGTATTTTCTATCTCATGGGTCTCCTGGCTGTCCGTGGAGGTGGAAACACCCAAGCGGGGGTTTGAATAAGACAAACCCCTATACAACCCAAACATTTTTCCTCTCTTGGCTGTGTGTAGGTATGTGTATGTGTGGAGCTTGCTAGCGAATTGGAATCTTAGTGAGTTGGTCTTCATCACCTTCATTTTAATTATCTTCTTCATCATCTTTATAGTGATCTCTTATATTCTATCATTTGTCATTCTAATTAGCACATTAAACTTCATTAGCTATACTATCACTAGTTTTTTTGGCATTCTATACTATACTTTTACACTTTTTGGCCATATATCCAACGCCCTAGAGAGATGCCAACACATTGTGTTGTCATCCCTGACCTATGTTGTTGTCCTCAGGTAGAGAACTATTTGAGGTACAATTTGGATTCCAAAAACTGGCTCATTTAGTCTCATTCAAACATTTTGATTAGTAGAGTGATATAAGCACTTGAGAGTGCTCTTCATTCTCTACCCTTGACCTAAGAACTCTTTGTTGAAAGTCCAAGATACTGAGAGGGGGAGGGGGGTGAATCATTATCTTCTTAAATCTTCTGATTAGATGCAATCAAACTATTCCAATGCATACAATAAAAAAGATAGATAAGAGCATTAATAGAGCATGGAAACACAAGACACATGAACACCATAATTTTTACGTGGAAAAACTAAAATGGGAAAAACCATGATGAGTGTTAACTCACAATATAGTATAACCAGTTATAAAATATTACAAAATGGGTGGTTCACTTCCCGGATTCAATGTCTAGAAGCAAAGGCTTACTGCCTACAAAATTACAATGATTGAATGGCTTTCAGCCAGAAAATGAATTGACATAGTACACCTAATGAGTGTAGATTTAGTTCCAAATAAAGCTCAATAAATGGACTTGACACACTTCATCATGTTCGCACTATTTTGCATCATCGCTTCACTTATCCAAAAATTGTCTGTTATATATACCCAATCTCTTCGCAAGCATCAATTAGGTCCGCATTAAGATGCACTTGTCATTTACCAAAAATATCAACTGTCGGCCTCAAGCTTTGAAAAAGATAACACACATGCTTCAAAAAGTCAGCACAAACCTAAAATAGGTTGCACATATGTCCACATAGCAAAAGTTAATTTACATAATACATCCATCAAGTCAGCCAAATATGGACTGAAAAACATAACTACAAAACACCAATGTGACAACATATGGACAATTAGATATGTGAAATATTGTATGAACATGCTTCTGACACCTGTAAACCATTTCCCAAAACTACAAGCAACAACGATCACCGGAAAAAAAATGTGGACAACAATACCAAAGGATGTAAGAAAAATACCAGTTCAGATATCAGACTAGAATACCAGAGTAACTTTAGTCTTGATGTTGCAGCTGCAACTCATATATCATGGCAACATCAATGACAACAAAAAGTAACAAAATGAGATGTTCTTCATTTTTCCAACAATCTCCCCCTTTGTCATTGATGGCAACATGTGCCAAAACCAAAAGGAATATTTACAGAGTTCTCTATTTATAGTACTTCTCTCCCTCACACCAACATTTCACCACTTCACCCCCCCTTTGACATCAAGGACAAAGGGTGTGCCAAGAACAATTGGAAAACATTAAAGAAAAGAAAACAAAGAAATATATATCAATTGGAAGATGATGAGCCTTGAAGCTCCTTCAAAATACCTTCCCAAATTGTTTTTCCTTTTTCCCAGCCATCCTTTGTTGTAGTCAACATCTTGTTCAGAGATTCCAACTCTACTGGAGTTTCTTTAGCACCGTCTGGAGTATCAAGAATTAGGTTTATCTTCTCAAGCCTTCCAAAGAAATCCATAGCCTCTCCAACCAGAATGTATTCCATTCTTACAATGCCACTTAATTGACTAAATTTTCTGATAATTTCTTCCTCCTATTTCTGCAAGGCAAAGAAATTTTCTGTGTGTGTAGTGATGGCCTTCTAGATTGATTTGTCTTTATCTTTAGATACACTATAAGTACCAGAAATGGTAGACAATTGATTCCATGAAAATATTTATATTCTAAGTGGCATCTGACCACTTCAAGCAATAAGAGAGAACAACATCTGCCTCTTTCTCACAAACCTTCACCGCTTAAAAACACTTTTCGACACAAGAATGTGCAAGAGCACATTTCCATGTAAAGCCAACAAACTTTTCTCTACCAAATTTTCTTCTATCTCCTATCTTGTCTTTCCGTTAAGCCCAGAGGAATACTCCTTGAAAGAGTCTAACAATAATATTACATTTTCAATAGGGGCAAGGGATGTATCAATGGATACATAGCTTCTTGCAAATCTTTCAGAGCATCTTCTATCAGTTCCATTCCCTTTTGATGCATTTGAAGACTTTCCTTTCTTTTAGATGCTTGCATTGCATCACCTAACACAATTTTATGTATTGGAGACATCTTTCCTACATCAACATATCCCTCAATCATAGGGAGTTTCAAAAGTTCCTGGGGAATAATCGGTTGAAATCTAATTTGCTTAGATAACAAACCCTTCAGTACATCACTACCAGAGGACGAATCACTAAGATGCTTCAGTGATTTTACAATATGTTTTTCTTCTTCATTTTTCCTGAAGGATTCCATGACCTTCTTTTCTTCCTCTCTCTTTTCCTTTTCCTTATCTTCCTCTACTACCTCTTCTTCTTCTTTCTCTTTCTTTTCATCCTTTTCACCTTCATCTTCATCTTCATCTTTATCATTATCTTTGTCATTATTTTTCTCTTCCTTGTTTACATCTTTTTCATCTTTATTCTATTCTTCTTCAGGATTATCTTGGCCTTCTTCTTCATTTCCCTGACCTTCCTCTTCAGTATTTCCTTGCCTATTACTACCTTCTTCTTTAGTGTGCTCTAGTGGAGCATCATTATGCACCTTAGGCTCAACTTATCCTTCATTCTGCTTATTAACTTCATCACCAATATTAATTTGAACATCAAAATTATTAGGAATTTCTTCATTACTTGTATCCAAAGAAACATGTTCCTCAACATTTTCAACAACATCATCATCAGTTTTTGAGCATACCATACTTTTTTGCTGTCTCCCAGATTACCTTTGTTGTTTCCTTTCTTAATTTCTTTATCAATTTCTTATTTCTTGTCATCAACATATTCACTCTACTCTTCATCTGAAACATTTCAGCACAAATCTTCTTTAGAGATTTCAGATCATCAGGGGACAAGGAAGACCCAATCTTATTATATGCTACATTTCTAATCTTTTCTTCAAACACAACGACCTCAAATCTCCTTTTCATCAGATCATCCCACATGCTTTTAGGAACATATTTCCTTATGTTATCCCATTTTACCTCTAAGATAATAACGTATTGAATAACAACTAAAAGTAGTGTTTTCTTGTCTTCTTTTCCAACTCTATCATAGTGTTCAGTTGTGGGTTGAAGCATATTCTCAAAAGTTAGCAAGGTGTTAAGAGTTGGCTCAAGTTTATACCAGGGGCCATAACTTACTAGAATATCTTGTTCATCTTTCTGGTCCACAAAGGTCTCACTAGCTACCTTATCCTTCTTTGATTTAGGCTTGGTGTGCACATGTATATCAAAATCATGCTCTTCTTCATCTTCAGAAGATGACACAATATGTACTCTTTTAGAACCAATAGCTTTTGTAGATGCACCTTCATTAGAGGGTAAGCCTCCTCTTTCTCTCCTTACCAACTTTGCTTTAGGATCTTCTTCTTCTTAGTCCTGATCATCAATAACACTAAGATTCTTCTCTCTTGTTTCCTTTTCTTTCTTTCCTCTCTTTACAGGGGAAACCAGAGGGGTCTCTTTCCTCTTATCTTGTGGTAGGTCTGGAGGAAATAGGACCTTTGCCCTTATCAATAGTGCTGGTTTCATTCTTTGCTACAAGGACTGTGGAGGATTTTACAGGGGTATTCCTTCGAGATCTTCTAGGGCTAGATGATTCTACTTCTAGATGCGCTCCCCTAGCTCTTCCAAGAGAAATTTCCTCATTAGTGAAACTGACATCTTTAAGTGTTTTCTCCACTTTCTTCCCAATCTTAGGCTTCTGTTGTTCCATATGAATTTCCATAGATTTTTTAGCATATGTCCCAATTCTAGGTTTGTTGGGGTCCTTTGGATTCTTTAGCAATATTTTCACATAACCTTCAACTTCTTCTGTTATCTCATATCCAAGAGGTTGAATCCATATAGTTTGAGGTTCTACAGCCTCAATCATACGTTCATCAGTGGAGACATTAAATATGATGTCATTCTTATACTTCACAATTTTTCTCGAAATTCTATCCCTTTCATTCATATTTCTTTTGAATATAGAAAAGAATGCTATTAGGGCATCCTCTTGAGTTTTCAAATTACCAAGATTATGCATGTGATCAAAGATTTGATGTCCCCTTGGTTTGGATGGGTTCCAGAATACTTCTTTATTCTTCCCAGGGATTCTTTTTAAGAAATAAAATAGTAAACACACAATCAAAAAACCAAATTTAAATGCATAATTTCTTTCCTTCGATGACTTCACATTCTCCAATAGTTGTAACTGGAGCAGCTCACACAAGTCATAATTAACACCATTCATGACCATATCAAACCCAGTGTAGATAGCAGTAGCTGAAACAAAGTTCTTTATGTTTGTGAAATATATCTTGTAACCTATCATTGGAGATGCATACTTCACTGCTGGATTAGTGATGGTTTTCGTTGCTAAAGCTCTTTTATTATATTTGGCTCCTATAAGTTCTTCTACAACCTCACTCTTTATAGATTTCAGTACGAGCACTGTACCTTTGTCCCATAACCCAGTAACTACCCTAATCACCTCTTTCGTTATAAGATGTGGCCAGTTAGTCCACATAAATTTGTCATGGATTCTACTCAAAATCGACTTCACAAATTTGTCATCATAGCTAAAATTAGGAAAATTGTTCCAGACATCCAACCTTTTATTAACCACATTTGAATACTTAGGTTTTATCTTGAAGTCAACACCAATAAGCTCATTTTTCCATATGTCAATTAGCTTTGCATGATTGTATTCTTCAAATTTTACCCAAATCATCATCCTAGTATCCTCGGTTGGAATTACACCATGTGGAATTGATGAAAATGCGCCCATAGGATCATCTTCAAAAAATTTCGAAGAGTACTTTTTGTAAGAGGGTCTCAGATTTTCTGACACTTTAACTACCACAGGAGTAGCCATATTTCCAATTTCAAATTCAAATAGCTCAAAAACACTGAACACAATTGCACGGAAGATTAAAATACCTTTTTCTTCATGCAAAATCCAAAACTAGGGTTTGCACTACTTGCACTCTAAATCTCTTCAAGAATGCTCCAAAATTTCTTCAATTATTCCAAACGCTCGAATGATCAAAATAACTAAAAAAATTATTTATAAAACATCAATTTTCCCTAATCTGCATGAAATGCAACATATTTCAAAAAGCTGCTAAAAACATTTTCTTAACATAGAAAACCCTAATTCAATCTACAAATCATCATGTCAATATATTTTCTTCTAGTTCCTTTTCCAAAGCCTCTGATAGTTCATTCTTCACATTTCAGCCTTGTGCCAACCTCTGACATGACATTTATCCAAGGGGTTCCAATGATTTTCTAATAATGCTCCCCCTTCGACCTTGCTAGGTCTAATTACCAAATAAATCGTTTGTATTGGATGAGGGCACAAACTCATCAGTGGCTTTTGGTTCTTTCTTTCTCCATATCTTATTCATCTCTTTCTTAATCTTGTCTTTGTCAACCTTCTTCATAGATTCATTCTTTTCTATCGGATAGGTATCCTTATTCTTCTTGCTTCTACAGACTCTTGAAACATGCCCTGGTTTGTTGCAGTTATAAAAGACAATATTTTTTTGATTAGATTGACTTTTGTTGACTCTTGTTCTACACTAATTAGCTTTATGTCTGTACTTGTTGCAAGTATAACAGTAGCCATTAAAGGATTGGCTCACTCTTCCATTAAACTGATTCATCATCGAAGTTCTGCATTCACTTGCCCTATGTCCACATCTTTTGCATACAAAACATTGACGACCAGGAAAAGGACTAGGGAATTGATTCATCCTACTTCTACATTGATTTTCCTTGTGACCAAATTTATTACATGAAAAACAAGTTCCATTAAAATAAGGGTACCTTTGTGCATTAGGTTGTCTCACTGAAGGTCTTCTAGTTGAGTTCCTTGAATTTTCTTTCTGCTTTCCTTTAGTCAGAGCCTTCTGATTGTTCATAGTCTTAGAACTTTCACTGGTATCATTTCCTAGACCACCTTTATCTTTACTCGGTTTTTGTCCTAAAATCAATTCATCAAGCATATCCAAGCTAGATTTGAAGTTGTTTTCACAGAGTTTCACCTTCTCCAGATCCACTTTCAGATTTACAATTTCTTGTTCAAGCTTAGTGCAATCTTTAGACTTGATTTGTACCAATTTGTTTAGACATTCTTCTATTCTTTTCTTCTCTTCCACTTGCACTTTCAGACCAGTAATCTCTTCATTTTCCTTCTTCAACTGATCAGTCACTTCCTTATGCTTGTCTTTGAACTTTTTCAATTTCTCCTTAAGTTTTCAGACACATTCATTTGCTTCTTCAAGATTCTCCTTCAAATCTTTGTTTTCTCTTTCAACTTTATCAAGATCCTCAAGAGCAGTCTGAAGCTCTCCTTTATCATCCATTTCTTCCATCTTCAAGATCTCCCTCAAGGTGTTAGGCTTAACCAGAGGAACCAATTCTGATACCAATTGTTGAAAGTACAAGATACTGAGAGGGGGGGTGAATTAGTATCTTCTTAAATATTTTGATTAGATGTAATCAAACTATTCCAATGCATACAATAACAAAGATAGATAAGAGCATTAACAGAGCATGGAAACACAAGACACATGAACACTAGAATTTTTATGTGGAAAACCAAAAATGGAAAAAAACACAGTGAGTGTTAGCTCACAATGTAGTATAACCAGTTATAAAATATTACAAAATGGGTGGCTCACTGTCAGGAATCACTGTCCAAAAACAAAGGCTCATTGCCTACAAAATTGCAATGATTGAATGGCTTTCATCTAGAAAATGAATTGACAGAGTAAACCTAATGAGTGCAGATTTAGTTCCAAATAAAGTTTAATAAACGGACTTGACACACTTCATCATGTTCGCACTATTTCACATCATCGCTTCACTTCTCAAAAAACTGTCTGTTATATATACCCAATCTCTTTGCAAGCATCAATTAGGTCGGCCTAATTAGATGCACTTCTCATTTACCAAAAATATCAATTGTCAGCCTCAAGCTTTGAAAAGGATAACACACACACTTCAAAAAGTTAGCACAAACCTAAAATAGGTGGCATATATGTCCACATAGGAAAAGTTAATTTACATAATACATCCATCAAGTCGGCCAAAGATGGACTGAAAAAAATAACTGCAAAACACCAATGTGACACCATACAAACAACTGGATACATGAGATCTTGTATGAACATGCTTTCGACACCTATAAACCATTTCCAAAAACCGCAAGCAATAGTGATCATCGGAAAACAAATGCGGAAAAAAATACTAGAGGATGTAAGCAAAATACCGGTTCAGATACCAGACTAGAATAACGGAGTAACTTTAGTCTTGATCTTGCAGTTGCAACTCATATATCATGGTGACATGAATGATAACAAAAAGTAACAAAATGAGATGTTCTTCATTTTTCCAACACTCTTATCCATCTTGAGGTAAGTTAAGGAAACCCTTCGCTCTCAGATCTCCATAACTTGGAGCCTTGGTGTGGTTGGTCCCCCTACCTTACACATCCTTAATGCTTAGGTCATTTATCATAATCACCCTCTCTAGTACACTCTCCCTGGATTCATTGTCATACACTACTCTATCTCCATGAATGCAAATCCTAAGTATCCTCTATAAATCCTTTAAAGAGTAATGGTAATCTCACCAATTGCTAAGAAAAATGCACTATTCTCGCTATGCCATCTCTCAACCAAAGTTGTCATCATAGCCCTATATGCTCATATCTTGGGAATATATGTAATGTAATCCACCTACTCTTAAGAACGCCCACTCTGACTCATCCAAATCACACCTCATCTATAATGTCATGGGAAGATGCTCCCTAGACATGATACCCTCTAATACAACCTACAAAAATAACATAGATAGTGTTAGTCCATTGACATAATAAAAATTCCTAAAAACCTAGTTTTAAAATCAAATGTGCCAAACCCTTAAATCAATTGCGACATAATCTTCAATTGTTCCACAATACTCGTCATTTGGAGTCCATTTTTTATAAATGCACCAAATTATAGATCAAATGCATGTTTTTAATCAAAAGCACCTAATTTCCTACCAATTATAATTTTTAATTATCTAATTAATTCATGTGTTCTTCTCTTCCACCATAATTAAATAATTATTGTATTTAATTAGCTAATATTTCCTCTAAAATTAAATAAATTAATTTAATATATTTAATTAGATTTTTCTATATTTAATTCCTCTAAAAATAGATAAAATTTATATTTTAATTATTTCCTAAATATATCATCTCAAATACATGAATTTAAATAAATTTATTTAATTCTATTAATATTCTTCTATCTCCTAATTTAGTGAGTTGACTAGAAAAGAAACTCCTGATCACTCCTATTCACTCTCACTTCACTCATTCATGCAACCAATTAACTCATCGTCCTAGCCCCTCATATTGACACATGTTGCTTGCACATTCATCATGATCTCTCAATTAATCCCATCTACCAGTCATTCAAATAATTCTCCACCAACGATCAACTATCAAGTGAAATCTATAAATCCACCATCATTCAAGCCTTCAAATCCATCCACAATCTATTTAAGAATCATTTCTATCATTACACCATTTTTCTATCATTTTGTGAATCAAGGTTATGTTAAAGTCAAGAGTAATCCACATCACAACCAATTTGCAACAATATCACATACAATTGAGTAAGTTATAAGTACACTTGTGGAGGCAATATTTATTTAATTTGATTTACTTTGTTTGTGCACACACTCTCATTGAAGTAGTTATTGGGTTCTATTGTATTCTCATTTTCAAATTCATTAATTTAATTATTTCGATAGGCATTCTATAGTGGGAGTAATGAATTTGTGTACATAAAACTCCTTGGGATTTAATTTGACGTGCATTGCTAGCGGTTTCGATGAGAATGAATCAACCACATTCTATAGTTTTTTTGGTAGTTATAATGGAAATGTTTAGTGACTACAGTGCTAGTGTTTTACTTATGAGTTGGCAGATGTTTTTTCTTTATTATTTGGATGATTGATTTAAATAAGTGTTTTTACATGAATTGTTATTGTGAAGATTTCTTGGCAATGTCACAACCATGATATATTTTGTGATGAATGAACCATCTTCTACACATAGTGGATTGCTATAGTGATTCTTGACTATATGATACTCACTTCACAAAGCTTTCACATGTGATCAGGAAGTAGGTAATATGCTTTGTACATGGGCACAAAAATGAAATCTACAATATTTGATGAATTAATAGTCGAGTCTTTGAAGAGAAATGTTAGATGAAACAAGAGGATGTTAGTTGATCTACTCCAGTTGAGGTATCTCCTCCAATTCATCTACTTCACAAATACAAAATTGTACAAGACCTGACTCAATATGAATGATTAGAGATTGGCATGGATACTCCTTCACCTTCTTATCACTCTTGCTAGAATCCCACTTCTTTCAAGCAACATTGGGAGAGGATTACTTTAGAGCTGAACAAAGGATCTTCATGGAAACACTCCAAAAAAGAAGAGGAAGAAAGTTCAGATTTCAGCTTTGCTCAATGACTCAGACCAACCATGTTTTCTACATTTCCTACCTCCTCACCATCAATTTTTTGGGTTTCTAGGTGCTAATTATGCTCATTACATGTAAAATGTTCTTGATTTTTTTTCCACCATTTGACAGCTATTAACTTTATGTAATACCCCTTGTGTTGCTGATACTCTTCGATACTCTTATGTGTTGGTTTTGAACTTGGTTTGTGATGGTGATTAGTTCACTAGATTGGTTGTGTGTGGATTCATAGTTTGGTTGGTTTGCTGCACTTGACATTACTTATGATGTTTGATGATACATTATGTGGTGATTATATTATTTGGTTATGCTATGGTTTTCTTTAATAATATATATGGTGATGATGTGATTCTATATTGCTATGGTTTCTGATGTGTTTGCCAGTGAGACTTGGTAAAAGGAAGGAGTGGCATTACTCGCTTGCGAGTGCCCTACTACCCTGCGATTACCTTTCATGGTGTGTCTGCAATGGAGATTTACATGCTACTTGATGTTTGTTTCTATGCAAGATGCAGGTACATGAAACTGACTCCACCTGCTTGACAGGTCTAAGCGTGTCCCATAAACCCAATGGGTATGATGTTGAAAAGGGAGTTGATAAGGAAGTGTCCCCGTCCCAAGTCCGTCACCTCATTGTGAGTCTTATGGTGTCATGGTTTTGACCTTGTCCTTGTTTCAGTTCTATTTGTTGTTGATTATTTATTTTATTTGTGGATAGTTGTTATTTAATTTATCTTTATTTTATATGGAATTAATTAATGTTATTTTGTTGATATGATTAATTGTAGGTGATTTTAATTCAATTCAATGTTGGATTTAAATATTGTAAATTAAAAGTTATTTGATTAATTAAAAGGTATAAATTAATTATTTTTAATAAATAATGTTTTATGATAATTGTAAATTATCTTTTTCAAAATATTAATATTATAAAATCTAATGATAATATCATGTGAGGATAAATGTGAAAATAATGATTTTTTAATTAAATTTTTGAGATAAGTGTAAGCTTTTAAAGCAAGAAAAATGAACCAATGCATGTTGTGGATTTTTGGAAAAAAAAGGAAGACCTTTATTTATCTTTCTTTATTTTTATTGTGAGAGAAAAGAAGTTTCTCAGCACACAAGAATGGTTATGGGTTTGGTCTAGGAAAGAAGAAGTAAAAACGGTTGAAGAAAATATATGTGTGTGCTTCTCTGTTAAAAATTGTTCTTTGTGAGGAAAATATAATATTGATCCAGAAGTTAGCTAAAAGAAAGAATTGGAGAAGGAACTGCAGAGGAAGTCTATTTTTGAAAGAGGAAGAAGGGTTGTCGTGTTTGGATTCGACATCAAATGAAGGACTCCAAGTTCTTTCTGATTTATTAATTCTTTTGTTTTTGATAGTTCTGTAAGGGAAATGAAAATAATGTCTGCCATGTTGAAATTTACATATATGTTTAAAAGAAGGTTTTGTTGTTTAAAATGTGTTTGTGTCAAACTTTTAAGTTTTTAGTAGAAAACTATTGGGAAACCCTTTGATCTTTCTTCAACAAAACTAGTTATGAGTGTAGTGCCCCTCCAGTCGTGCTGCTATGGGTTTAAATTTGTATATGTTGTTAGATTGTACCTTTACTTTGATATACCTTGATTTTTGTTATTGTCGTATGATCGTTGGCTTTAGAGCGATGTGGATGTTTTTCTACGTTGAGATGATGCACTATGTGGGTGTTATGTTTTATGTTATGCTTTCGATTAGCATAGTGGTTAATATTGATATGTGTTTATCTGTTGATTAATGATGTTTTACTTTCGTCAGTTTGGATGTGACTGTATTGGTGTGAAGGGGACGGGATTACATCACTCGCATGCGAGCGCCATGTAATTCTGTGATCCCTTTTCATGGTGTGACTGTTATGATTATCCATGTACGACATTCATTTTGATTATAGGATTGTAGGTACAGGACATTATCTCCACCTGGTTTCACAGGTTTGAGCATGTCCATATCCCAACAGTATTGTTATTGGGAGATAGTAACGAGGTTTCCTTGTCAAACCACAACCCTGTCATAGTGGGCCATCAGTTTGTGTCTAGTATGATGTTGAGCCATGTCGTCTTTGATGTTTTGATCATTTGTTATCAGTGGCAATTATATGTGGGAATTAATATTTAAGAGGTAGAAATGTTAATTTGTGTATTTTAGATTAAATTTTTATCTAATTTAATTTTATTTAATTGGTAAGGTAATTTAATTTATTGATTAAATTTATTTTATTAAATGGATAAAGTAATTAAGTAAATTTCAATTATGTGGTAAAGAAAGTTAATCTTCGTGGTTAAATTTATTTTATTAATTCAATAAACTAATTAATTAGATTTATTTTGTTGAGTAAATAAATTGATTAATTAAACTTATGTTGTTGATTAAATAAATTATAGTTATGGATTAAATAAAATAAATAGTTGAAGTTCTTTTGTAAAATGCATAGATTAAATGATTTAAATCTATTTGAAATTAAATTTTGTTTTAAATCATTTAAATGCAAAATATCTTGGGAATGCATGAAAATATCTATGGTGTTGAAAGAGAGATATTTTTTGGAAAATGTTGACTAAGTGTGGAGAGGAAAGAAAATATCTGGAATTCTTATTTTTGGTTGCAAAAATAGAAGAGGGTTTTTCTGGTTTTCATCTATTTTTTGGATTTGGAAGTGGAGATTTGGAAGGAGGATCTGGAATTTTGGATTTGACAAGAAGCACAACATCAAATTGATTTTCTTCAAACTTCAAAAAATAGGTTCTAATTTGCTTCATGGTTTAAGAGTTTTGATTTTAAATTTTGAAAGAATTGTTGTGAATTTTTGAAAATCTTAGTAGGAAAATTATGAAGATCTCATATCTCTGTAGAGAATCAATTTGTGACAATTTTTTTTTCAAATGAAAACATTAGAGGGTTGCCTATAGAAATGGGTTTAAAAACCTTGTTAAATTTGTGAAAATACAGCCTCTGTGCTTTACAATTTTGTTTTCTGTAGAAAACTTCTTTTTTGTTCCAAAAGAATTTGTCTTTTACACAATTAATTGTTGATATATCTATATATATATATATATGCATCTATATATTTAAATTGCTTGTAGCTGATTATTTTGAAAACAAAAAAAAGAAATATATTTTCCTAGGTCTGTAGAATCTGTCGGCGAATTTAACAGGGGAATTTCGTTGGTTTTTTTTTTTTTAAATTTGTTGTTAAATTTTTGTTTGTGGGCTGGGGCTACCACAACCACCCCCATAGAGGAGGCAGACTGTGTGCAACACCCAACACTGCACACAGGGCGTAGCCCTTGTGGGGAGGGTTGTGTAGCAGCCCAACCCACAGGTAGGCTTAAAGCCTGTCTGTGCCTGTGCTGGGAGTGCAACATTAAGGGCTGCGAATATGGTTTGTTTTAATGTTTTTTTTTAATTTAATATAAGTTATATATATATTATATTATTTATAATATATATAATATATATTATATAAATATATATATTTATGTATATATGTTTTATATATTATTTTTAATACATAATATATATATTATATATATATATGTATATTTTATTTGTATATTTAATTAGCATATAATTGGATTTTATTTAAATGATTAGTTGGATTTTAAATTAAAAATATAGTTATATATTTAAATAATATTTATATGTTTAAACATATATTTATTTTTAAATATAATTATTTTTAAGATTATTTTATTAGATGTAAATATTGGTTTTATAATAAAATGATTTGATTTAAAAAAAAGAAGTTGATTTTGATTATGTGTAATTAAGGAAGTGGATAATGTGCATATGGTCAAATAGATAATATTTAAACGTGAGAAATGAATTTTTAAATTTGTATAGATACGATTCTCTTATTTTAATGAATATTTAATTAATAGAGATGTATACATCTAAATATTTATTTTATAATGAAATGATTTCTATGGGGAAATGATATTTTTATCTTTAAATATTATTAGGAAACCGAATAAACCTGTTGATTTAAATTTATTATTGCTTGTCAAATGTACGAGTAGTTATTTAATAAGGGAATGTTATTAAAGGAAATAGTTATTCGTTTTAGATGAAATGAAATTTTTAAGAAAGCGAGTATTAATTATTTATATTTCTCTTGGTTGCAAACAAATTTATAATAAGATTAGTTAATTTCATATAATGTGTAATTGAGGAATTTAAAATATTGTGTTCATAGCCAAATTATTGACTTTATTTTAAAAATAATATATTTGAAAGGACAAATATTGGATTTAAATGGTGTGTTAAATAGCGAGATTAATTGATTTTGAAATGATTTATTTTGCAAAGGACCAATAGTTATTTTTTAAATGATAGGTTTTGGATCATAGAAGTAAATGTTTATTATTATTTAAAAGCAATTAGGGAATTAAATATTTGTTTTAAATTTCATCTTTTGTCTGAAAGAGACGTTATTAAATCAATTTTATTAAGGCAATAAATTACTGAATGTTAATGAAGGAAGTGGATTTAGGAAATCCAAATATAGATTTAATTCCTGTTTGATTGCCCTTCTTGAATGTACACTTCTTCTGTTTTCGCTTTGGGGAAATTTGATTAGAAGGGTTGTTAAGTCTTCCAGAAGGGGTTTAACTTTTTGGGGTTGTTGTATTATGTTAGTCAACCTTTGTATTGCCTTGGGTAGTGCATATAGTTGTATCCTTCTATTTTACCCAGTTTTCACGAACGGGGATGGTTTGTGCCTCCTTTGGATTAGGAGTGGATTATGTGATTTGTGCCTCCATTGGATTAGGAGTGGATTATGTGATTTGTGCCTCCTTTAGATTAGGAGTGGTTTATGTGGTCTGTACCTCCTTTGGAAGGAGTGGATTATGTGTTTTGTTGCCTCCAATTGTCTGGAGCGAGTTTCATTATATGTTGCCTCCTAGAGTTGGAGTGATTGTTTATCTAGTTTGTATGCACTTTGGCACCCTTGGTGATTGGTTTTGTTTGGTATGTTGTCGATAGGAGAGTGGCTCTATGTGGGGGTCCAACACACAGAGGGGTGCCAAGGTAACTCATTTAGGGTTTAAGTAAGTGATAACTTAAAAATAATTAATGAAAAACTTTTAGACTAATTAAGATAATGAATGCCTCTCTCATGACTCATATGCTTTTAAGGCTTGAGATGAGACGAGAAGCACAACTCGTATGGGGGTCTGGCGGCTGGTAGAGGCAAGCTAGGGTAACCTAGAATGGGGGTCCGATAGCCTAGGAAGGTTGAGCTAGGGTAACTCATAGCAAATGATGTGTGACACTCTCTCTATGACAACCATAAGTCAGTTTTGTTGTATTATGTAGTGGCTCATTGGTATCTGGAAGCATTGTAACTTTTGTGTTAAGTGATGTTGTGTTTGCATTCGATTCAATTCAGTCATGTTTTAGCCTATGTCTAGAGGTTGTAGGTTTTTCCTTGGAAGCTTGTTACTATCTCCTAGCACAGGGGTTGGTCCTTTGGGTACCATATGGTTGGGTGGAATGTGCACCTTACACAGTTGGATTCCTAGTTCTTTTTCATGTGGACGATATTTCCAGTTGGAGAGCTCATGGGATCCAGTTTCATTTCATGCTTTATTCATTTTAGTTGAATCTTGTAATTAATTACCCCTCATTTGTTATTGAGGTGGAAGATGTATTATGTAACCATGCTTATTGGATTTACCTCATTCGGGGAATGAGAGTTGTAATCTTATTGTTCAATTATGTTATTTGGAATCATGTGGTATCTCTTATCCTTTGATGTAATTTATCATGTATGGAATGTATGTGTTTCTTAATTCGTTAAGTATTTAAATGCCATGGATTCACTCATGTTTCTTGTTTGGGTTTTAAAGTAATCCCAGTCTCGTAACCTTAGAGGTTGTTACAATGGGTAGTGAACTTGCATGTTATTTGTACTTAAAGAAAAAAAAATAGTACGTTTGAGTAGTTAATTGCAACTTCCTCTAGGGTTGCGTCGTGGGGCGTTACAATGAAATTCTTGATTTGGAAATAAATCAAATTGATTATGGGGATTATAATTGCATGCCCATATTTACAATTTGTTTGAAAGGAAATCAAATTTATATGTATTTTAATTTATTTTAATATATATTTTTGCACATATATATATACATATATATATATATATATATTTATATCAGTTTGCCAAAAACATTTATATGTATTCATACTGTTCTTTTTTTAATAAATTTTTTCTGTGTCAAAAAATATATATACCCAGATCTGTTTTCTGGTGTTTCTATTTAAAAAAAAAATAATTATAAAAAAATTAAAAAATAGAATAAAATATATTAGTTTTTTTATTATTATTGTGGAAAGGTCGGTTGTCACCGTACCTCCCCACTCCCCCGTGGTGGATTGTGCGCAACCACCACAGGCTGCGCACAACAGCCGATGGCTGCTGGGCGCAACCATGTGGAGGTTGCGGCCTCCCCACAGGGAGGTTCGTAGTCCCCATACGGGTTGCACATTGTGTATTAAAAAGTTTTTTTATTGGAATTTAAACTTATTAAATTTATTTTTAGTCAATTTAATTTATTTTAAAGTTATTATATATATATATATATATATATATATATATATATATATGGTAAATTTACAGTGATGGTATTGCTAATTTTTATAATGTGATTTATATGCATGATTTTTAAAGATATAATTTATATTTTTTTATATATATATATATATTTACATGTATATATATGTATATACGTGTAAAAGCGTATATATATATATATTATATGGTAATACTTGCTGATATTATGGACAATTAGATGATGTTAAAATTTATAATGGTTGGATATTACAGTGTGATTGATTTATTTGGAGATAAGTATTGTTAATTAGATTATGTTGAATGATTTTGGGTAAATCAATTATTTATTTTCCTTGGAAAATTGTGGTTGTCAAATTATTGCTAAGTCAATTATGGTTTTCTCTTAATTGAGATTATGCCTTGTGGGAAAAACCCTTAAGTCAGTTATCCTTCTGTAGGAGCTTAAGTTGCTTAGGGGCTTCTAGAGGCATGGGGAAATGAAGTGTATTTATGATCTTTTAATTTGTTATTGGTCCCTATTTTAGACTATAGTCGTGACCTTGAGTTTACTTTTGGGGTTGTACCATTTTATGGTTGTATATTCATATGAGTTTTGGCGAGATGGTTTTTCCTCGTGGTTGTTCTATTTTGTGGTTCAGTGTTCTTGTTGGTACAACTCCTTGGTATTGGATTTTATGTTTTTGGTTTCTAGGGAGAGTGGCTCTACATGGGCGCCGACGCACAAAGGGGCTGTTAGGATAACCCACGTTAGAGTTAGAGTAAAAAGTGATAACCTAATTAATTAATTAGGGGGTGGGTAGTAAAAAATTAATAAGATAATTATTGTAATACCCCTCATGTTATTGCTAGATTTTTGACATTCTCTGTGGTTTTGTTTGGCACATTGTGGTTTTGATGATACTGTTGATATTATGTTGTGGTAGCTTAGACTGTTACTGATTATATACTCTTATGATGCCATGGATATTATGATGATATTTTATTACGATTGTTTTGATGAAATTATTTGGAATGCAGTAGTCTAGAGGATAGTAATTGATGATATTGATGCAAATTAATGTAAATTTATAATGTTTTAGATGATGATATGTTTTGGTGAGGGGACAAGTAGCATCACTCGTTCGCGAGCGCCCTGCTACACTGCAAATCCTTCTCACAATGCTTTGTAATTGATTTTATGTATGTATATTGTATATCACCTTGTTGGATGCAGGCTTTGCAGGAATAAGACTCGATTCCACCTATTTCGATAGGTCTGGGTGAGCATTGAACCTACCCAACGGTAGGAAGTTGAATAAAGGTGACATGAAAGTAACTCCATTCCAAGGTGTCAACAATCTTGTACCTTCTTGGGTTGTGCGTCTTGGTCATAGTCATTGTGTTGTTGCATTGGTCTTTGTATGCTATTGTGATTTTATGATTTATCTAATGTGGTGTATGGTTTTAGGTTGTG
Source organism: Sequoia sempervirens (assembly GCA_007258455.2). Classification (NCBI taxonomy): domain Eukaryota; kingdom Viridiplantae; phylum Streptophyta; class Pinopsida; order Cupressales; family Cupressaceae; genus Sequoia; species Sequoia sempervirens. Next base: position 22,205,133 of record VDFB02000019.1, read on the forward strand.
ATTTAAATAATTAAGCAATTAATAAAATAAAAACATAAGATAATAAATAAATAAAGCAATGGATAAATATTAGTAGTAGTGGTAAAAATATTACATTTATTTTGAATCTTACAAATGGTTGATTTTAATTATCTAATAAAGTATTGTGGAGATGATGATTATATAAAAGTTCAATTATGTGGATTTAAATCTATTTAATTTTAATCAAATGCATGATAAAAGAAAATGAAATGTAAATGCATGAAAAGGCAACAAAAGGAATTAAAGGGATTAATAATTATTTTGATTTATTTCTTGAGATGTGACTTCTAGTATTCACAGGAAGAGGAAATTGAAAGGGTTTCCTGGATATTGATTTTAAGAAGGGGTTTTCTTTGTTTGAGGGAATGGTTCGAATGCTGGAGAAATTTTGCTTTCAACCATTTTCTGTCCTTGGTTTCTTTTTTCTGTTTTCTGGAGAAATTATTGAAGAGGAAGAAGGATTTGGATCTGTTGCTGGGAAAGATCGACAGCAAGGAATTAGTTCAGCAAGAGGGATAAAGCTTCTACAGTTTTCTTCAAGCAGCAGGACGCCAGGTTCTTTTCTTTTTAATTATTTATTCTCTATTAAAATAGGAATTGTTTCTCTGTGTATGAAATTTTCATCTAGGGTTGGAAATCAAAAGTTTGTGGAAAGAAATCTTTTGGATTATTGATTAATCAATGGAAAATTATCTGGGGATCGGGATTGTTATATGTTAAAATGGAATTTTTGTGGGGTTCTGGACTGTTGTTTATTGCAAAGGGATTTTGTTTGAAATCTAGAAATGAACAGTATTTCTGTTGTTTCGTTTTAATAAAAATATACATATATGTTTAAAGGGCAATTTCCTTTCAACGAATTTCTGGGTTGTGATATTCTGGTTCATACATATACTTTATAAAACATTTCTTTTATTTTCAATCATGCACAGTGAGTTGTAAAGTGTACAGTATTTATCTTTCCCTGTTTTTGAAATGTTCAAATTCCAGTGTATATATATATATATATATATATATATACACATATATTTATACATATGAAAATTTTGAATGAAAATTTAATGCATTTGAATTGTTCCATCGGCACTGTGCATAACATTTTATTTTGGGTTTAATATATATTAGTGGCTGTGTGGTGGTTCGGCCTCAGCCGTACCCACCACCCCACCACCGGTAGTGAGCAGTCCGTAGACTGCCCACGGCCGGGCGTTATTCCCGTGCCATTTTATGGGATTAAAATTTCCCATTCAAAATTTTGTATGTGTTTAAATTTTTTAAAAAAAAAACGCGAATTCTAATCTTTATTTATTGTGTGGATTTTACTTTTATAAATATATATATATATATGTATGGATGTATATATATATACTTATATTTGTATATATATTTATTAACTTATTTATTCAGATTCCACTGATTTAACTGTTGCTGTAATTATTTAATTTTGTCAATAAACATTCTGTTTCTTTTTTTGGTTAAAATAAAACAAAATCTGGTTACAGTGGAAATAATAAAATAGAAAGAAATCTGTCTTTTTGTTATGGATTTATTAAATTACAAACTTTGAGAGGATAATTTAGTAGGAAAATCAATTTATGGTTATATGATAGCACTGATTATTTAATTCTTGTTTAGTGTGAATATTTTGGGAATGGAAATTATTATTGAAATTTAAATAAGTTATCTTTTTATTTTAATCTTTATGAAGTTGAGTTTTGTAGGTTTGTTGGGTTTGGGACATTGTGAGTTCATTGATGTAGGAACCTTTTTTGTGTTAACATTGTAGTCTTCTAGAGGATTGTGAATTTGTTGAATTTATATCTCTTCATCTTGAGTTCTGTTAAGTTGAGTATTACGAATGGGGTGTACGGAGTTATGAGACTTTGTTATGGTATTTTATTTGCGAGATGAGTTATGCCTCGTGTAATATTTTTGTTGTTGTTTTTCGATGTTTATGATTGGAATGGTACAACCCCTGTTTCTTTTTGGTTTTGGTTGGGTCTCTAGGGAGAGTGGCTCCTCGTGGGGGCCGGCGCCCCGTTTAAGGGGAAGGGCTCAGGATAACCCACAAGTGAAAACCTAATAATTAACTTAGGAGGGTTGGGTAGTAATATCATTACAAGATTTTAAAAAAATGGATGCCTCATCTTCATTAGTGCTTCTGTAGACTAATGGAAGGCTGAGAAGGCCGTGGTTGGCAAGGTCGTGACCCCGTCTTCACGAGAGGTCTATGGCTCCGCATGAGTCACCCTATGGACCAGCGCCTCCAATTGGGAGGAAGGGCACAGGATAGCCATAGATGGGACCGACGCCTCCAGTTGGGAGGAAGAGCACAGGATAGCCCATGTAGGACTATGCGATGACACTCTCCCCTAGTTGCCCATGCATTTTATTTTATTGTGTTCCTCTGGAAGGGGGTTATGGGAGTTGGATTGGATGGTTGATTAATGAATTTAAATTGATTTATGATTTAATGTCTTAATCCATCTTTGGTATACTTTGTGGTTTTGTATGATCTCATTGTTATTCAGGATCTTGTACTCTTATGGTATTATTGTACGATGTTATTATTTGTTTCATTGTATTTTGGAGTATTGTGTTATGGTTCTATGTTGGTATTTTTTGTATACTTGTTGTCATTCTTGGTCGGAGTTACTTCTCTGTCACCTCTTAGCACAGGGGTGGTCGGGTGGAATGTGCTTCGCACACCGTTGGGTTCCCCATCAGCGTTCGTTGGCACAGCTTCATCCTTTTGAAGAATTGTACCAGTTGATCTTCATGTATTTTGATAATCTTGTATATTGTATTCATCCCACATGATTGGGAATCATGATGTAAATTATGTATGGATATGTTGTGTATTTAAAAGAAGTTGTAATATAAATTTCAATCTTGTATCCTTATTTGGTTATGTTATTCCTCATGGTTTTACCTTATGATGGAATCTATATATATATATCTAATGTTGTCATTATTAGCTCCTTTTGATATCTCTTGAGTTGATGTTTTGTAATGTTTATTTTTGATGTGACCTCGTGTGCCCCAAATAGTTGTTTATGTTATTTGTATTAGAATGAAATGAAGTATATGAGTATGTATATGATCATTTATTATTTGGTATGTTGATTATTTATTTTGCTATTAAAAAAAAAAATTGCGTTCTTTGTTTGATTGTTCTTTGGGGCTTGCACGGCGGGCGTTACAATTATGGATGCCTCATTCGCATGTTAGGGCTTTTATAGAGTAAAGGTGGGCTGAGAAGGCCATGGTTGGCAAGATCGTTGCCTCATCTCCATGAGAGGTTAACGGTTTTGCACGAGTCACCCTATGGCGCCAGCGCCTAGAGAGGCTGTCACGATAACCATAGATGGGGGCGATGCCTAGAGAAAGGTAGTCAGGATAACCCATGTAGGACTATGTGATGACACTCTACTCTAGCATTCCCTTCAGTTGTTTTTATTGCTAACCTCTGGAAGTGGTCTATTGATATGTTTTAGTGATTTATTGTTGTTATGTTTTGGGTGTGGTCTTTTGATATTATGTTTCCTTTGTGTTCTCTTGCTTTTCATGTTTGGAGTTTAGTCTTGTGTTTTTTGTTTGGATGTGCTTGGTCAGGGATCCTTCCTCATTTACTCCTAGCACGGGGGTGGCCGGGTGGAACGTGCTATGCACCTCGTTGGGTCCCTTGTGATGCAGTTGTACCATTTAGTGCAAAGTTTGCAGATGCAGTTTGATCCAAGGTTCATATGTTACCAGATGTATGTTTGTACTCCAGATGTATTTTATATATTTATGTATTATCACTCCCACGTGCGTTGGGAAGACTTATGATGTAATTTTGTATATGTGTTCATTGAGTTGTACTAGCAGACTGATGTAATGTATTATTACACCATGTGATTCATTCTAGAACTATAATTTGTAAATACTTTAATGTTATGTTGTATATGTGGAAATATGTACTTTATATTTCCATATTTAATTTATTGTAATCTACATGTATGGTTTTATATGGATTATTCTTATCATTTTGGTTATCATTAATGAATGTTTAAATGAAGATATGTGAATGAATGGATTACGTAATTGGAAATTGAATGTTATAGCAGTTAACTTTGTTATGGGATAGTTTAGGAAATGTCACCTCGTGTACCCCAAGGGACTTAGGTGTTTAATGTGTAATAATTAGCTATGTTAATGGCATTAGTAAAATTAGTGTTTAATCTTTATGTTTTAAAAAAAAATTGTTGCATTTTTAGTTGTTCCTTTGGGGTTTGCGCGACGGGGCGTTACACTTTATTAAGATATATTAATAGATAGGGGTGCTTGTAGTAGCTATTGTAAAACATTTCTATTTTGGATATGTTATGTTTTTTCCATTATGCTTGTTGTTTATTCTGGAGGCTGCTACATATTGTTTTTTCTTCTCTTGAGTTGCTAGGAGGCTATCCATTTTTTTGTAGCAGAAGTTCAATAATTTCTTTGATTGTTGTGATGTTCCCAGTACCAGCTGTAGGTCCACTTATTTTTACGGATTTAAGCATTGGAAATTTCATATGCTAGATTGGAAGGAGACCATGTATCTAATGACTATATACTCTATATGATTTCAGATTTATATAGAGTTAATACAAGATGCTACCTCAATAACATTATTTCAATTTAAATTATTCTATTATTTTTTGGCTTGTCAAGTTCTAAGTAGAATTTAGAATCTTTAATGAACTCTATATGTGACACACGATTGTAAAATATTAATTTTAATCATTTAAGTTACTGTGGCTCTTCTTTTAAATTATTAGTTTTCTCTTCCAAAACTAAAAATAATTGACACATAACAACATAAACTTATAAACTATTTTTTATTTTTATTTTTTAAACATAGATTTAGGAAAAAAGTTGTTAAGAATAACTAGACTAAAATGAATCCATCAAGTTTACAATACTCAATTGTAATGACAATTAAAATTTTCAATAGAAAATATTTAAAAATAGGAAATAAAAGAACATCGAGTTTGAAGACCATCCAAAGTATATTGCATGTTTGGTCAGTCATGATTTTTGTCTCTTATGTATTTTTCTTTTGGAAAGTATATTTTTCAGATATAGATTTAATTATTAACAACAACTGAACTAAAATTAATCCATCAAGTTTACAATTCTCAATTACAATGACATAATTGAAAGTTTCAATAGAAAATATTTAAATATAGGAGATAAAAGAACATTGAATTTGAGGACCATCCAAAGTATATTGTATCTTTGGTTAGTCATTATTTTTGTCTCCTATGGGTTTTTCTTTTAGAAATTATATTTTTTAAATATAGATTTAATTATTAAGATCAAGATTAAAATGAATCCATCAAGTTTACAATCCTCAACTATAATGACATTATTGAAAGTTTCAATGGAAAATATTTAATATAGGAGATAAAAGAACATCAAGTTTGAGGACCATATAAAGTATATCACATGTTTGATTAGTCATGCTTTTTGTCTCCTATGTATTTTTCTTTTGGAAATCATATTTGATGAGATATAATCTACATCGATTTACAACATAAAGATTTCAAGATAGTCATAGCTATCAACAAAGTCTCTTATGTTTTTGATAAGGTAATCAAGGTTTTGAAAGGACCAAGAACCTTTTAAAAAGCTAAGAGAAGGACACTTCCAAATAGAGAAGTCTCAAACTTTTCCAAAGAACAGATAAACAGACCCAATTGATACACTGTAGAAGCACAACAAAAACACAAACAACGCCTGGTTAATAGAAACTAGGAGAGACAACACACTTAGGACCAACAATAGTCCTAGGTTAAAAAAAACAACACCCCAAACCTAGCACCACACTAGGAGTTACAAAACACAAGGAAAAAAACTAGATAAATCAAGGAAACAACAAAGGACTTGAGCCAAGAGAACAACCCACAAATAGTAGGCCCCAAAAGACTTCCTGAAACAACGAGGCCACAAACCACCTGCAACAGCTAGAATGCAACTGACCTTCCACTCAGATTAGAAAAAAATGAGCCAAACCAACCATAGACCCTACAGGATGTAGTAAACCTGCTGCTCAGGAGCAACAACCCCAAGCCCTTCTTCAAACACCAGTTGAACCAGGAAGCCAACTTGTACTCCACCTCAAAAGGAGAGAGCTCCCCTCTATTGGAGAGGATCAAATGAAAACCTTTTCCACCAGACCCAAAGATCTCCAGTAGCTCTATAATCCACCTCCATAGGAGTAGATCCCACCACAAAAGGGACAAAAAGAAAGAAAACCAAAAAAGGAAGCTTCCAAACAAAACAACACCCATCTTCACCTCAATAGAAGAGGAATCCACCTCGATAGGAATAGGATGTAGAATCAAGGAGAAAGCCACCACTCTCATAGAAAAAGTAACCACACCATCCTTCAAAAAACCTAACAACAGAAAACTAAAAAGGAGAAAAAGCCACAAACACATCTAGGTCATGAGGAAATACAAGCCAGATGACCACCAAGGAGCAGAGAACCACAACAGCCAAAAATTGCAGAGGCCCACTAAAACTCCAATAGTAAAGTCTCTGCAGCCACAACAAACTAGGGAGCAAGCTTCACCTAACCACCACAACACACCAGAAGCTATTGCAAAATAGAAAGAGGCAAAAAACTCACCCAAAACTAGAGCCATCTAGTGGGAAAAAGAGAGCCCATTGGCCAACACCACCATCCAATTCAAACCTGGCCAAATAATCAAAGGAGCAAACACAACATTTCGTGGAAAACCAAGAAAAACCTGAGAAAACCAAGAAATAAGAGTAGTAGAAGTACCAAGAGACCCAAGCACCAAAGAAGAATGCTCACAAGGAAGAGAGAACAAGCACCAAAGCTCCAACCAATGGAATAGAGGAAGCACATCAAAGAACACCTTTGGAGAGAACCAGAGACCCACACACCACGAAGACCCATAAACAAGCCAGTACAACGACATCAACACCAATGGATAGTTGTTGGTCCACATCATACACCCACTGGACCACACGACCAATCTGGCTACAACCTTGGAAAGCACCTCTGATAGGAACCAAAGAACCACATAGATGACACCAAGAGTCCCAAATAGAAAGGGGATGAAGCACACATGGTAGGTCAGAGAGGCATCCCACACACCAAGCGAGGAAACTATGAATAACCCAAACACAAGTGAAGGGCACACAAGGAGGGAAGCCACAAAAGCTAACCCCCCACATAACACAATTGTAGCCTCCACCAGGAAGAGCAACAATGTTCTCTTATAGAGACTCGACACTAACAACTTAGGCAAAAGAAAAAGCCACCAAACCACCATCAAATGAAACCCATCATTTTTCAGCAACCAAACTAGGGAAAACACCCTCTTTGTAGGAAAAAAAAACCACCACAAGCAGAAATAGGCCATCAGAAACCCCGCCAAGAACAGGGGAAGGCATTCACCATTGAACACCCACCGCATCCACCATGCAGCCATTTAAACAACCAGCGAAATTGCAAATCCAATGGAAACTGGGCCACCATCCAATAGAAAAAACCAGTGACCATCGTAATCAACAACAACCATCTCCATCACCATCCAAATCGACATCGTTGTCCTCTGCATCCTCTGAAGAATTCAAAAAACCATAGCCATTACATCTCTCACTTGCAACCATTAGAGTTTTTCTATGTGTGTTAATCAATTGGATTATTTTGTTTTAGGTCTTATGCTTTTCTGACCAAAATTATGTAATAGATTGTGGAGATTAAAATTACAAAGTCTCCTATGTTTTCGATTAGAGGTAAAATACAAGTTTTGAAGGGGCCCAAAACCCTTTATAGAAGAAAATAACTAAAACTAAAGAAAACAACACTAAGCATAAATCAACCCATCATTAGTGAACCAACAACTAAAAGTTAGCCAAAAAGGAGGACCCCAACCAGTAACATTACATGTTTTTCAGAACATCTGCCACCTCCATGTCGCTCACCACAACCTTTTGACAATCATCCAAAATATCAGGACTAGAAGCCCCTACCTGAGCTTTAGTCTTGTTTCTAGTTCTAGCAACAAGTCCATCTGTATTCACCTTAGTAATCAAAACATTAATCTTCTCCCCACCCTTATCAGTAGCAACCTCCTCCTCCATCAGCTTTCCAGCAACACCAATCTCTTTAGCATGAACAATTTCCTTACGCTTCTTGGCACTAACCACAAGAGAAGTCACACCAACAGAATCAAATTTGACAATAGATTTAGGAACCTACCCACCCCTGATCATAGTAGCCCAAATTTTCTCCATTTTCTCCTCAAGAGTGAGGATTCTACCTTCCAAATTCTGTTTCATTTTAAGAGTTTCCTCCACCACAGTGTTTGCAACAGTGTTTTGTCTTTTAATAGTTAGTTATAGTACTTACTTTTAATTAAATTATAGAAGCTATGATTGGGTCAAAAATTGATGTATAAATTATTGGCTACCTTAAACCTTATCAAGTATAGGGTTTATTTAGGTCACTAATCATAATCAAATTAAAATATATGTGAATATTGAATATGAATTATATTCAGTCTTTTATGTGAAATTCTATTGTAACAAGTGCCACATTGTGGCTAGTACTTTCCTTTATAGTATTGTAATTATTGTACTCTAATAACCTCAAATATTTTATGTGAAATTTTATTGTAACAAGTGTCACGTAGTGGCTAGTACTTTCCTTTATAGTATTGTAATTATTGTTTTTTATATTTGAAAAAAAATAAATGTAAGTTTTATTATGTGAATAAAAATAAAAATAAATTTTGTTAATTATAGTGTTTTAGTATTGTTAATTATTTCTTTGAATGACTTAACCCTAACCCTAACTCACACCCTGAATCTAACCCTAACCCTAACTCTAACCCTAACAATAAATTATAAACCATTATCCTAATCCTAGACCTATCTCTAACCCTATGGTCATAACACTATCCATAACTATGGTTGTAACTCTAACCCTAACAATAAAGAATTGTAAAGTGACATTAAAAAAATTCTATTAATTAATATTGGGAATAAGATTTGGAATAAAGATATTAGATGAATAAAATTTTGGAGCATTGTATCTATTAATCATATTTTAGTGATTTTTATTAGTAATATTTTATTTTTAATTTATTTTAATGTTTGAATAGTTCTAACCATAATTTTTACCTTATTCTTAATTCTAATCCTAACACTAATTATAATGCTTTTAGGATTATTATAATTAATAATAATATGATTAGGATTATAATTTAATTAATAATTATAATAAGTTTAATTAATTTAATTTAATTCTTATTTGTATTTATCTATGTTTTTAAGTTAATAACATTTAGAAAATAAAAAAAGTGGCAATGTCAAATAGTTTAAGATTTAATTTAAATTTCTATTTTAATTGTGTAAAATCAAATCCTAGGAAGATTATCTTTATATGTTAATTTATGAATGTGCTTTAGTTTAAGTTTTATTTTATTATTTTAATAGTGTGAATCTAAATCTCTATAAAATAACTAATTGATTTTTGTGAGATTTTCTTTAATAAAAAATAATAATTACATACATTAAAAAATAATTCTTCAAAAAATGACTTAATAAAGCAAAAAATGAAAAAAAATTCTAAAAAAAATGTTAAAAAAATAGTTTACCTTGCTTTCCCTAAATTTTTTTCCACAACACCCCAAACTTCTTAGTTAATTATGTTCAAGAGAAATAATTTTTACAATTTTTAAAGTTAAGTATTTGTAGTGTAGAAAATTGTATACTCTTGAAAATGGTACAATTTCACACTTAATTTGGACCTATTTTAGCACCCTTGCATTAAATACCCCTTTAAATAATCATTAATATGCCCCTAAGATCCTTTATTTTGGATCTCAAGGCTTATTTTAGCTAAAAACCCGACAAAATCATCAAAAATATTAAAAATCTTAACAACCCACCTCAAAAATCTAGAGTGAGACTCATACGCCACCTTGGGCATATGAGCCCCCCTAGTGGGACCCATCTGCCACAAGTTGCGTATGAGTCCCATTTGGACCCTTTTTAGGGTTTGAGCGGGAAATTCAAGTTTTTAATTCAAATTTTTGGTTGATGCCAGCTTTTGAGATTTAAATAACAATAAATTAGGAGTATTGCCTATATAAACAAGCTTCTAAGTCATTTCATCTAAGCAATAATCTAGAAGAGCAATTTCAAGATCTAAGCATCCATAAGCATTAAAGCATTCTTCACAAGAGCATTCAAGTTTCAAGAGTAAGCAAAGTTGAAGCCTTGGAGCAACATTAAAGTATTTTTCTAGGTCTTCAAACTCACTTTCATTCAAGATCTAACATTGTCACAGATTGATTATGGTTGCCTATAGTGAATTTCATGATGGATTCTAGGTTGGGGAGATGCAACTAGCCATCAAGCCAAGCCTAATGACGTGTTTCCTAAGCGATTCCATCCTCCATTATCACTCTACCTTCAACCTAAGGAAGGTACATACACTATTAGCACTAGTAGAATTTAGCAAATAAATGACTATGTGACTAAAAAATTTAGTCACAACAACTAAAAATGACTAAATCTTACTCATTTTTTGCAACACAACTATAAATGACTAAATAAATGACTAATTTGATCATCATAAGTGACCAATTTGATCGTCGGGTAAAAAACACAGCTAAATAATTAGTCACACAAATAAAAATGACTAAATAATTAGTCACAAAAAAAATAGACAATATGATATTAAAGTGGATAATCAAAAAAAAAAATCGAATTGAGGAAGTGGGTTTTATTATAATATAATAATAATATATTATATTACAATACAATATAATATAATATTATATTATATAATATTATATTATTATTATATAATATTATATTATAATATAATATAATATTTATAATATAATATAATATAATATAATATTTGTATTATATTATATTATAATATTATTTTTTAGTGGGAAAAAAGTGTGAGAATTATGTATTGTAGTTTATTTTCTTTGGATTCCATTTTGAAATCATTTTTTACCGGGAAAATCTACATGGGAAAATCTACGCAAGAAAGTCTTGGCCGTAATTTTTATTTTAATAAACATACTCTAAAACCATCGTCGAAACCTTATTTTCAGGCTGTAGCTTGCCAAATTGGAGAAGTGAAATTTGGCTAAAATTTGAAAACCCCAATCCATTGTTATTAGGTTTGTCTAGAATCATTGGGCTAGCGAATGAGTTGCGGGGAAAGGGAAATCTCAAAATTTCTACTTCTTCTGTGGGCATTGGGCATGGGCGGGAAGTGGTTGCAAATATGTATTTGAGAGAGTAAGCTCGGGATTCTTTCAATCTTTTGTTTGCTTATTTTTCAATCTTTATTTCATAAAGAAATCAGCAAATATCTTATTTGCTAGATTTCCTTGCATTTCGTTGCTTGCATCTCATGGATTTTTTTCTTGCTTGCTTAGGGAATGTAGCACCTTTTAATCCTATAGTTAATTTAGTGCTTGTAGGGTTTTGTTTTCATCTTCATCCTAGGGTTTCTACTGTCCCTCCTTGTTTTGATCCTGGTAATGTTGTAGGGTTTAGGTGATGTTTCCTATTCTTGAAATCTAAATATTAGTGGTATAAATCTACGTAGCTTAAATCCCAAGTTTTTGTGCTTTTTGGATCAAAACCGTAAGTCATATCAGCTTTGCTTTGCATTTGCAAGATCTAACCCTACGTTGCATCATTAGTTATCATGTCGATATATTCATTATGTATCTAAAATTATCTAGTCATGATCTCAATCTTCGTATTCACTTTGACCTTGAACCGTAGGTTTTACCTTTGTGTCTTTGTTGGGTTTTTTCTCTTATTGACATTTGTGATGACTTCTCCTACAGATTCTTCCAAAGTGTTTATCCACAAAAGGTGACTGTATATTTGTAGAAACCAAGGATGGGATTCTCCCTCTGGTGGGGATTGGTCCTTCAGCAAGGGCCTCAGAATTGAAACAAAGACTTGACTCTATGATAGGGATTCCAACAACTCATCAACTCTTGTCTTTAGTTGGACAAGTCATGCATTAATATAGAGTGATTCTTTGTTTTTATACTTTTTTGAATTCTTCAATTCTTCAATAAATGTTGTCAAACAGTAAGTGAGACAAGTTGCTAGTGAGACAAGTTGCCAGTGAGGCACATCATTGATATGTTTTGACTTTCCAGTGAGGCTATAACTAGTGAGGTTTTAATTTTCCAGTGAGGCTTAATGAAGTAAATTTTCAAAGTGGTTTTTTTCCACTCATAAATATTGTGTTGTGGCTCCTCTTGATTTGTGGTCTATTTGTGTCTGATCAATCATATTTGTTCAAGCATTTTAGTCTTCATTTCATGGAACTTCTCTCAATATTTGAATATCTATGATACTTGAAGTTTATATTCATAAATTTGTGAAGATTAATCAAGTTAGATTTGATTTGTAACTTGAATCACTAATTCACCCAAATAAATGACTAAACCATGACTAAACAAATGACCACCATGAATAAAATAAATGACTACCATAACTAAATAAATGACTACAATGACTAAATAAATGACTACAATGACTAAAATAAATGACTACCACAACTAAATAAATGACTACAATGACTAAATAAATGACTAGCATGACTAAAATAAATGACTATTATGACTAAATAAATGACTACCATGACTAAATAAATGATTACCATGAATAAATAAATGACTATTATGAATAAATAAATGACCAGTTAACAAAAATCAATGACTAAATTAACAACTAAATATACTACCAAATTAATCAATCAAAACAACCAATAAATTACTAAAAATGGTTTAGTCATGAATTTGGTCGTTATAATGACTGGAAATAAACTACTAATGGCCAAGTGACCAAGCTAATGGTCATGTAACCAATTTTTAGTAGTTTTTTTAGTCATTTATTTTTGTTTTTGTACTAGTGTAGGGCTCATTTGGGTGATTAGGGATCTCTCAAAGTGAGTCATTCATCTTCATGTTCCATTCGTGCATGTCATTCTAGCACATTAGAATAGGGTTGCATTGCATTCTAGATTTCCTAATCTTAGGCACACTTAGGGTTATGGTTTATTTTCACATTTACATTCAAGTTTCATTGTTTCTATCAAGGTTTAATTACTGAACTAGGGGCTTGACCAAGGCAAATCCCCACAAGAAAATCAATAATATATTCTATTTTGTAGGTCTTTTTACAAGTCCAGATTCAAAAATTAGTTTGGAAGGAAAGAGCAAAGATTAGAGCATAGATCTAGACTTTGAATTCTTGAAAAAGAGGATGGGACTGATACACCAGAAGTGGCGTATGAGTCCAACTAGAGGAAAATTCTTAGATTTTTGAAGATCCCAAATCTACACTATCGGAAACCTATTCCAGTCTAGAAACCCTAGATTGGGACTAATACAACAGGTGGTGTATGAGTCCCATTGTGCCTTAAAAATATCCCTTTTAGTGTTTTAGAGTTGATTCTGAGCTCTTTCAAATTTCTAGGCACACTTCTATGTTTTTCTCATTTACTGTTCAAATTTACACTCTTTTCTAGGTCATTTAATAAATCTTGCATGTCATTAGGTCTTGCATTTCATTGATCTATCTAAGCCCTAGCTTGGTGGTGAACCCCTCTCCAGTTTCTAATTAGACCCTAGGATAGCCTATTGTAAGATCTTTTTCTCCTACTTCATCCTTGGATTGAGGTCTCTAGGGTTTCCTTGAATGAGAGTGAAGAAGATTGTTGTTCTATGAGGGTTTCCTAGAGCATAAGCAACGATAATTTTCCACCTTTCATTTTGGTGAACCTGTATTTAGGAAATTTTAATTCTAATTTGGAGTGCATCATCATCCTAGATCTAGCTTGCATTAACATTGCATTAGGGATTGCATTAGTTAATTGGCATTCTATGGTTTCTAAATCTTGCATTAGTGAAAGTACATATAGGCTGAGTTTTTGCATCTTACATCATTGAATTTCATCTGAAATCTACATTTTCATTTAGTCTATAGATCATCCAAACTAAAAAGCATTCAAATCACTTAATTTTTTTTAAAATTTATGAAAAAAGCCTCACTGAGACTCATATGCCCCTTTGGGCGATTTAGTCCTAGTGTAGATTTTAATTCATTAGATTTAGGTTAGTTTACATTCATTTCAATTGTGGATAGAAGTAGATTATTGTACTTTTCATTTTTAGCATTAGTTCATAGTTTGGTTAGACTAGATTACATTTGGCATTCGTTAGGAAAAAAAAAAAAAAAACACCTTCAAACCGATGAACCACTTGGAGAAAGCATAGTTATTTGAATATGTCAAATATATTTTTCCAAGTTAAACTACCCTCAAGACTTTTAGTAGTGATGAATTTGATATGCTAGATGAAGCCCTTGAGGAATCCATCTCACAAGGTTCATCCACTAAGGCTAGTTATGAAGAACTGAAGACAAGAGAAGTAAACGTGATTCAACTTCATCTCGTCATCTACTTGCATTCACACAAACCTAAAACTTAAAACCAACCCATTTTTACCCTTGAACCACCTAAGAAAAATATTTCACATCAATCAAGTTATAATACTATTGCTCATACATATAACACTCAAAAAAATCCAACTCAAAACCAACCCATTTTTACCCTTGAACCACCTAAGAACAATGTTTCACAACAATCAAGTTATAATACCATTGCTCATACATATAACACTCAAAACAATCCACAACCAAAACAACCAACTCCAACAACCTTACCTTTTGACAACCCCATCTTTCCCAGTGTTCCTTGTTTACCTTTGAATAGTGGAAAGGAGTATGATCTTGTTGAACAACTTAAGAATATTCCTACAAAGATATTCGTATGGGACCTAATTCAAAATTCACCTAACTATCATACTATGCTTCAAATAGCCTTGCAACAAGTTGTGATCCCCTCTAATACAAAAGCGAGTGATGTAGCATCTTTAATTCAAGGAATGAATACGATTAATGTAGACATTACTTTTCACCAACATGAGCTATCTCCCTTGGAAATGAGAAAGAAAAATAAGACCTTCATGATAATAGCTAGATTTAACAGGATGAGAATAAAAATAACCCTTTTTGATAATGGCTATGCTCTTAATGTATGTAGTGTGCATATTTTGGATAGAATTGGAATAGATAAATCAAGAATTGAACCCAATTCCTTATCCATTCGAGGAGTCAACAACACAGGAAAGCAACTACTTGGTGTGATTACTTTACCTATTACAGTTGGAAAGCTAACTTACAAAATCCTATTCATGTCATGCCTCATGAAATTTCATATAATCTTCTTTTGGGAAGACCTTGGATTCATGAGATGCATGTGGTGCCTTCAACTCTTCATCATATCATGAAGTATGTCTATAACAATAAGGTATACCAAGTTGAGATAGACCCTGAGCCTGGAAGTTGCTTACAATTTGAAAAAGGAAAAATAAATCCTCAGAATACATTAATTCAAACTTCAAACATAGAGCCTATGAAAGAAGAGAAACAAGAGATGGAAAAAGTGTTGTAGTTATTGGAAGATGATTGGGGTTCCTTAGAGTTTACACCAACATTTATGGGAGAGTACAAAATCACAACAAAAGAAACCAAGAAACAAAAACAACCAATGTTAATGCCAACACAAAACTCGAAATAAAACTCACAAGCATCTACCTCATCTACTCCAAAAGAAGATACAAGCTACACAACAAATTTCGATGAGATAGATTATCAACAACCACCAAACCCAAAAGAAATGGAAATAGTTTATGGGAGAGGTTATGTGCTTATGAAACATTGGGTTATAGTGGAAAAGGATGTGGAAACAAAGAACGAGGCATCCGTGTTCTGGTAGAGCCTAACACACAACAAATAAAAAGTGGTTTGAGGTATTTACCTTATAAGATAACACAAGCAACAAAAAGACCTTCAATAAACATCAACACCATCATGTGCAATCCTAGAACAAATTTTACCTTGAAGCATCCAAAATTGATTGATACAACTTGTGAATCATCATTGGAGTTCTTCGAAGATGATGAATCCCTAAAAGATATGTTAGGAGTTTATGATAAACAATATACTCCTAAAAAGAAATGGGTAACATGTGTTGTGATTAGTGCAAAACAAGGAGATGAAGAAGAGGAAAGTGATGACATTGAAGAATACAATCCTGATTTTTTTGAAACAAAATGCACCCCCTTTAGAAGATACCATGGACATATCGATGGATATTAACAATGCAGAAAAAGTGATTCAGATAGGAAAGTTCCTTGATGATGAAGAATAAGAGGACTATGCAACCTTACTTCATGACTTTCCTAAAATCTTTGCTTGGACTTAATCGGATATGCTGGGAATTGACCCTAAGTTCATAACACAAAATATCATCCTCACTGAAAATGCTAAACCTATTAGACAAACGATATGAAAGATGAATCCTAAGATGGCCTTGCTAGTAAAAGCTGAGATTGAAAAGCCCCTCGAAGCTGGTTTTATACGTCCTATAGATTATTCTCCTTGGATCTCAAACATTGTCACATTCGCAAAATCAGATAATTGTATTAGGATGTGTACAAAATTTCGTGATTTGAATAAAGCATCTTTAAAAGATTATTTTCCCCTTCCTAATATTGGCATGACAATAGACTCGACTGCGGGACATGCTTTATTGTCATTCATGGAAGGATTTTTTGGATATAATCAAATCTTTATCAACCCTCAAGATCAATACAAAATAGCATTTACAACAACTCGAGGAACATTTTGTTGGGTAATCATGCATTTTGGATTAAAGAATGTGGGTGCAACATATCAGTAATCTATGACATTGATATTTCATGACTACATACATAAGATCTTGGAAGATTATGTTGACAACATTCTAGCCAATTCTTTAACTCGGCAAGACAGCACAAATATACTTCAAAAGATCTTTAAGTGAATGTGAAAATATAACATGAGATTGAATCCGACAAAGTGTGTCTTTGGTGTAGATAGTGGAATTTTTTTAGGTTTTATCATATCTGACAAAGGAATTGAGGTGGACACAAAGAAAATTGATGCTATAGTTAACATGCCACCTCCTAGAAACATCTCTCAATTGTGTACTTTACAAGGAAGAATTCAGGCTATCCGTCATTTTGTAGCATCCCTAGCAGATTGAATGTTACCATTTACACATCTCCTCAAGAAAGATGTGCACTTTAATTGGAATGAGGATTGTAAACATTCTTTTAAGAGTTTGAAAGATTATCTTTCCACTCCACATGTTTTACAACTTGCTATATAAAAAAAACCATTCATCCTTTATACCGTAGCATCGGCCCATGCTCTCATAGCATTGTTGGCTCAACAAGACAAAAATGGTAAGGATTATCCTATTTATTCATTAGTCAAACCCTGATTGATTACAAAACACAATACACAATGATACAAAAATAATGTTTGACTCTTGTATTCACTACTAGTAAATTGAGACATTATTTACTGAATGCTGAAATACATGTGATGACTAAATTTGATCCTTTAAAACATCTCTTCACTAAAATAGATTTATTAGGACGCTTAGCTAAGTGGGTTATGTTGTTAATTGAGTTTAACCTTAAGTTTGTTTAACAAAAATAAAATAAAGGACAAGCCTTAACCTACCACTTAGCGGATGCTCCTTCTCCCTTGGCCTTACCTAATATAGAAGCACTTCCTTATGACAATGTATTGACTATTCAAAAAGATGAAGAAACGTGGGAATTATGCTTCGATGGCTCAAGTGTAGAACAAGATCTAGTTCAAGTGGCTTCACTTTTTACTCTTATATAGTTTAAAATTAGGTTTTTACTATATTAGGGCTAAAAGTACCTTTTTCATTCAAACTAGAATATTGAGGGCTAGAAAACTTCATTTTCGATGCCATTTGTTGCATTGGAATTGTGATTCCGCTCTCGCCCTCATTATATGTCTATCATCATGTGGTATGGTACTTGGAAATACCCTATAATACAACTTATATCATTCGATGTGGTTAGATTGCTACCTTGATTCCACCTCCATAAAGCAAGTAGAATCAAGGGGGGCATACATCTACCCTCGAATTTGATTTCTAGAAGAAGTTAGATAAGAGGATTTTTGAACGACTAACAAATTCATGTTGCAGGATGCGGTTCCTAACATTGTGGTTTCGTAGGTAGCTACAATGGGGGCTTCATTCTCCCGTGTTGTGAATGAATCTATATGATTATCCTTTTATTGTTTGGGTTCCTTTATCTTACATATGCACATAGAGTCATATGGGTACTAAAGTGAGGGATAAATGTAGTGTAGAAAATTGTACTCTTGAAAATGGTACAATTTCACACTTAATTTGGACCTGTTTTAGCACCCTTGCATTAAATACCAATTTAAATCATCATTAATAGGCCCCTAAGACCCTTTATTTCAAATCTCAAGGTTTATTTCAGCTAAAAACTTAACAAAATCATCAAAAAAAATAAAATTTCTAACAACCCACCCCAAAAATCTAGAGTGGGACTCATACATCACCTTGGTTATATGAGTCCCCCTAGGTGGGATCCATATGCCACAAGTGGCATATGAGTCCCATTTGGGCCCTTTTAGGGTTTGAGCAAGAAATTCAAGTTTTTAATTCAAATTTTTGGTTGATGTCAGCTTTTGAAATCTAAATAACAGTAAATTAGAAATATTTCCTACATTAACAAGCTTCTAAGTCATTATTCCATCTAAGAAATAATCTAGAAGAACAATTCAAGATCTAAGAATCCAAGAGCATTCAAGTTTCAAGAGCAAGCAAAGTTGAAGTCTTGGAGCAACATTAAAGTATTTTTGTAGGTCTTCAAGCTCACTTTCATTCAAGATCTAGCATTGTCAATGATTGATTATGGTTGCCTATAGTGAGTCATGATGGATTCTAGGTTGCAGAGATGCAAATAGCCATCAAACCAAGCCTAATGACTTGTTTCCTAAGTGATTCCATCCTCCATTATCATTCTTCATTCAACCTAAGGAAGGTACATACATTATTAGGGCTCATTTGGGTGATTAGGGATCTCTCAAAGTGAGTCAATCATCTTCATGTTCCATTCATGCATCTCATTCTAACACATTAGAATAGGGTTGCATTGCATTTTAGATTTTCTAATCTTAAACACACTTAAGGTTAGGGTTTATGTTCACATTTACATTCAAGTTTCATTGTTTCTATCAAGGTTTAATTACCAAACTAGGGGTTTGACCAAGGCAAACCCCCCACTAGCAAATCAACAATATATTCTATTTTGCAGGTCTTTTCACAGGTTTAGATATGGAAATCAGTTTGGAAGGGAAGAGCAGAAATTGGAGCACAAATCTAGACTTTGAATTCCCCAAAAAGTGGAATAGGACTGATACGCCATAAGTGGCATATGAATCCCACTACTGGAAAATTCCTAGATTTTTTAAGATCCTAAATCTACATTGTCAAAAACCTGTTCTAGTCCAGAAACCCTAGAATGGGACCGATATGCCAGAAGTGGCATATGAGTCCCAGTGTGCCCTAAAAGAAGCATTTTCAGTGTTTTAGAGTTGATTCCAAGCTCTTTTAGATTTCCAGGTGCACTTTTGTGTGTTTCCCATTTGCTGTTCAGATTTACACTCTTTTCTAGGTCATTTACTTAAATCTTTCATGTCATTAGGTCTTGCATTTCACTAATCTTTCCAAGCCCTAGCTTGGTGGTGAACCCCTCTTTAGTTTCTAATCAGACCCTAGGATACCCTATTGCAAGATCTCTTTCTCCTACTTCATTCTTAGATTGAGGTCTCTAAGGTTTCCTTGAATGAGAGTGAAGAAGATTGTTGTTCTATATCTTAAACCATAAACAACGACAATTTTCCACCTTTCAGTATTTAACATGTTCACTTTAAAAAAATTAAATATATTTGAAGAACATAAAATTCTAGTTTTTAATTGGTTCAAAACCAACTTATTAATAACTAATTAACAAAATGGGTTGAATAAATTATAAAGATAAAGTATAAAAAAAATGTTAAAAAAGATAAAATATAAAAAAATATGTTAAATTATTAGACATAAAAAGAATTTTCTAAAATTTAGAAAATTAAGTATAAAAAGAAATATTCTAAATTTACTATTTCTTATAAAAGTAATTTTATAAATTAATATACTTAAAATTAAAAAATATTCAAGATATAGGTTTTTCATATAGATTTATTTAGGTAATATTTTGCAATAAAAAATATTAATTATTTATAAAGATAATATATACAAATATGTTAAATTACTACACCTAAAAAGAAGTTTTTAAAACTTAGAAAATTTAATATGAAAGAACTTTCCTAAATTTACTATTGCATATAAAAGTAAGTTTCTATACTAATATACTTAAAATTAAAAAGTATTGAAAATCTTTTAAGAAGAAAATATTCTTTGATTCATTGTGAAATGTTTTTTAATTCTAGAATGGATATAAAATTATAAATGAATGAAAACAATTATTCTTTTTAAAAATTCTAAATTAATGTATTTAAAATAAAAAAAATTTAAAATTAAATAAAAAAGAAATATCCTAAATTTACTATTACACATAAAAATATGTTTCTAAATTAATATATTTAAAACATAAAAATATTCAATATTTAAAAAAAAATTAAAATATTTCAAAAATAAAAAATTATTAATATTATATTTTATTCAAAATTATTATATATTTATAAAGAAATATTATAAGTTTAAGGCATTACTAAGGATTTAATTGTATAAAAACTATAACAACTTAAATATATAATCTAATATAAAGGTTTTTCATAGTAATGCACATATAAAATCAATTTAAAATTACAAAAGTAAATACAAAGAAAATATAATAAATATATTATAACATATAAAAATAAGTTTTTAAACTAATATATTTAAAATTAGCTTATCTATCTTTAAAAAAAATGTAATTAAGAATTACATTTACACTTAACTGTATCATATAATTTAAAAATAATTTATATAATATTATTATTTAGAATTGGATTATGATTATGATTATGATTTAATTAGGGTTAGGGTTCAATTAGGGTTAGGGTTAGGGTCAGGGTTAAGGATCAATTAGGATTAGGGTTCAATTATGGTTAGGGAATATTGGGGTAAAAGTTAGGGTTAGCGTTAGGGTTAAGATTCATCTAAGGTTAGGGTTCAATTAGGATTAGGAATAATTATGGTTAGGGTTAATGTTAGGTTAGGCTAAGGGCTCAATAAATAGGGTTAGATTTTAATTGGGGTTAGGGTTAGGGTTCAATTAGTAATATATTTAGAATTGAGGTTGCTATTAGAATTAGGGTTAGTGTGAGAATTAGAACTGTGAGTAGAGTTAGAATTATGGTTAAGGTTATGTAATGTCATAAAATTACACCCCTTCCAATTTCACATACACTCTTGCATCCATTTTAGTGTTCACTCCCTTAGCCCTTGTGTAGGCTCATTTTAGCCCTTGCATCAACCTTTTTCCCTTCTCAGGATGCTCTGTACCCCTTTTCAGCAGCTACCCTTTACATGTTAGCTTTGCGTCAAACTTTGTGCTTTTCCCGTTCTCATCATTTTGTAGCATGATGTGTCTAGACACTAGTGGGGGGCACATAAATCAACACAACGTGCTAGCGTCCCGCAATGTTTCAGCATTCAAACGATCGCTTTCGAGCATGTTTTCTACTGGTCAACAAGTTTTGTCGGTGGTAACGGCCCGGGATACCTTGTAACAGCTAAGGAAGCTTCTTTTCCTTCTTTAAATGTATCTTTTCAATTCATTTGGCCTTCTACTTATTGGATTCTATCTTGCACTTTCTCTCCTCTCTCTTGTTCCCTCAAGCTTGCACAAATCCATTTCTTGCTACAAAAACATTCTTTCAAGTTCTCACAACACCCTTTGCAACACTCTTGACTCTTGCAGGTATATTGTTCTCTCCATTTGGCTTCCTTAAGCTTTGCAACTTTGTCTCCCTCACCTTGTGCTTGTGAGAATCTTGGGATTTCACATATCCCCTATCCTTTACATCTCTACTTTGTGATATAGGTTCTCCTCCTCAAGTAGGTATTGCTTTTATCACCCTACTTCATGATACGGGTTGTCCTCCTTGAGCGGGGATTTATTTTATCACTCCTTTGTCCATTTCTCTCTATCTATTTGGCTGTTCGTGTAGGTGGGAATACCAAAATGAGGGTTTAACTAAGGAAAACCCCTATATAGGCCCAAAATTTTCTCCAAATCTTATGCATGCAGGTATTGAAGATATTCATTTGTTGGAGGCTTCATTACTAGGGTGGTTGTAAGAAATTTCTTTCTTCTCCTTATCTTTATCATTTATACTCTACTTCATTTCAACTCTGTTACGTTCTATCACTTTCCTATATTTTGGAGGTTCTTAGTAATTAGAGTAGAAGTAGCCACTCTATCATTTTCTTTGATAAAATTTCTCTCTAGTTTGTATGAGATGCCAATGTGCCTCTATCTGTATCCTGTGCTATTGTCCTTTGGTCGAAAGTTTGTTAGTTTGTCTAGAGAATCTTCGTGACCTACTCTTTCTGATTCTAGAACTCTTGTTGTGTCCCTTGAGGTAGTTTAGGGAAGTTCACCCCTTGGGAATCTCTTGAGAATAAAGAGACTCACGAGTAGCGAATCCCCCTTCTCTATAGGTTACAATTAGAATTAGGTTTATAGTTAAGGTTAGGGTTAAATTAGGGTAAGGGTTATAAAATAAAGCTTGGGGTTAACATTAGGGTTAGGATTCAATTAAGGTTTGGGTTATAGTTTGGGTTCAATTAGGGTTGAATTTTAATAGGGTTAGGGTTCTAATATAATCCTAGAGTAAGGGTTTGTGTTCAATTAGGTGGGTAAAAACACAAAGTTGTGTCAAACTTTCAACCAACTTATCAGCACAACTAAATTTAAGTATTCTAACTAAAAATCAATTTTGGTCAAACATATGATCTAGTAAGATTCATTCTATCTAAGTTAGATACTTCCACAACTTTTTCAACTAAAATTGTTGGCTAAAAATATATGGAGCACCACTTTGAGTCCAATTTACCAAAAAAAATAAAATTATTTGAAAAACTTGAAGTTTCAATAACTCCCACTAATGTAAATAACATTTAAAAAAAAATATAAAAATACCCTTTTGTAGATCCATAAGTGTAGTTTTCAAAAATATATTTATTTTAATAGTTTAATTATTATTTATATTTTATTTTTTATTTTTACTAAAAGTAGGTTATTAGAACAAAATATTAGGTTCAAAACTATGCCAAAGAAAAATACAAAAACTTATTAAAAAAAATATAAAAAAATATGATGCACTAGATAAAAGAATCTATTTCAAGATGGTATATTTTTTTTCCATTTTAGATAAATATTTAATATGAATTCTATTTTTTTTAGGAAAAAGTGGCAAGCCACTATAATATTATATTAAATATAAGAAGACTATTACAAAAACTGGTTCTTAAGGGCATACTGGTAGGAAATAACCAACAAGAAAACCTCTAGTTATAGCCCAAAATTGAAACTACGATTTTGTACAATTTTGCAACTCAAAAAAGCATGCCGATAGTTCAAAAATTCAGCATCCAGAACCCAAAAAACTAACCCTTCATCCTGAGCTAACAACCCTTAATAGGAAAAAATAACGTTTTTGACACTTGGAACCCAAGACACTTACCCCAAGAACTATACTATCCCATATTAACAAATAACAATTTTAGTACCCTTACAATTTTAAACAAAAAACCCACGAACAACAACTTTTACATTTTTAATGAGCCCCCATTGATAGAATTCTCATCTTGCAGTTTGAATCATTCAGCTAGTTGAAGACCCCGCTCAAAAACCCTTTTGTTTCATACAGGAGCACTATGAAATTGGGGCTATAAAGCCAACCTCACATTCACCATTATTGAATTTGCTTGACCTCTATTAGGAGCATTTTGATGATGACCCTGACCATGAGATGGTGAATTAACATGAAGCTACAAATCTAGTTGAAAACCATTGTTTGGAGGAGGAGGAACATACACACGAAGATAAGCCAACACGAAATATTTTTCCTTGATCTCCAGCTCCATTATAGAGCAAATAGAATGATGATTTTTTCTTATGGTGCACAACAAGATGTTATCATTGTTGAATTGTAATGCCAATCTGATGGCATCAAAAAGTTCTTCAAAGCCCTTGGAAACAAACCTCCAACAAACCCTTCCCCAAAGAAGAAATTATAGTTTTGCATGGCTTGAAGAATTGCATTATCTAATAGGAACTAAAAATTGATAAATTTTCTAGACATTTCCTCCTGACATTCAACGACTTAATTAAATCAAGTGCATTGGATAAAAATATTGAAATCACCTGAGAAGGGAATATAATCCATCTTGCATGCAAACTAGTAACTTTGAGCCTCAAATGATGTGAATGCAATCTTCGATCCTTGCATTATCTATCTTGAACATGGTTCTTAAAAAATCCCGAGCAATATAGTCTTCGATTGGTCTCTCCCACGATTGAATTGGTAAAGACACCCTTAGATTTTATAGGTGGAGCGCCATTATCCTACAACTTGAGTGACGGGTTCCCTATATGCGCCTTCACCAAATTTCTTTTCTTTTAATGTCCCTGCTATTAGAAATTGTAATGTGCAAATATTCTTCTTTGGAGGCCTATTTAATATCAGTTTAAACGCAAACCATAGGCAAATCATAATGAGAGGGAATGCATAGAGATGAGCATTTGACACATCACTATACCTTGCCATTGTTGGTGTTGCCATATTTTCACTTATAGCTCAATCAGGTTGAGCTTGATGATTTTTAAATTGAGAAAGAGGTACATTTAAATCATTCTTACATTACATTCAAATGCATAAATTAAATAATCCAAAAAATATTGCATTTTATAAATTACTGCATTCATACATATGCATGTAACAGAAGAAAGATTCAAAATATTTTCTGAACAGAGTAATCTTTATTGAATGTATAAGTGTACATTATCTCACACAAGCCGTGAGATTGACTTAACTTATTCAATACAGTTAAAGAAAATAATATTCATGAATAAGTAAAAGAAATGTGCATATAAAGAAGGAAACAAGTCATTGCTTGTGAATGACTGGTTCTGTTGTGCCATCTTGTCCTATTGCTGTCCTGAGCTACTTTTGTCCTTCCTAGCCTCATGTTGCCACTAGTTCTTGCATTTGACATAAGCAATGGTGTTAGAGAAATTCTCTAAGCAATGAAAAGTTTCCAACTATACATGAACATACACCTATGCATATATATATTGATCTCCATATGCATTAAATAAGCTATGTACACTTTAGGTGTCCCAGAAAACCATTGAAGTCATCAAACACACCTAAGATGTACACATATTTTCCTAATGTTTGTTTCATGTGTAGATACAAGAAAAGTTGATTGTTGTTTTAATTCATCTATTTTCAGCGTGTGGGTTAAATGTGGCTCCCACAAGCGTTGATCCCAACATGCTCTGATAGATGCTCAAGATTCACGATTTTCACCCTATCATATGCATATCCACCGCTTAAGTTCTATTATTAAAAATATTTGTAAGGATTATTCCTGAAGGCTTGAAGTTGTGTGAACACCAACACTGAAGACGTGAATATGCATATGCTAGAGTAGCTACTCATAATCTTTAAGTACTCTGCCAGGTTATCAGAAATAAATCAAGATGTTCAAGAAAAGTTAATGCAGGGCCTGTAATTATTGACAGAGGCATGATGTTTGATGTCACTTGTCATGATATGCATTTTGTATTCACCATCTCAAAGGTAATACATAATATTACAAAAGTAAGTGACTGAAGTGCATTATTAATCATCATTAAACAATGAGTTTTGAACAGGAAAGAGCATTATTTCAATAAGATAATAATTGTTTTGTGCTGAGAGTTTTTTTCTTTAAGGATCATGTTTATACACTATATCTGAAGTTGTTACTAGAATTGCATGGAGGGCAAGTTACTCATAGGACAATCACCTTCTACCATGGTACGGTCTATATAAGGGCACTATGAATGGACATGATGAAAACAAGGTAATGAGGTAGTTTATAAGACTAAGGTCAGTATAAAGCAAAAATTGAAGTATCAACTGGTATAAAAATATGAAAAAATCACAGTTAATGGACAATGATCAACAAGTTTGTTTGGGTTTGAAAAGGTAAATGTGCACTTAGCATGAATATGAAGTCTAAAACCATGTTAGTCTTTCTCAAAAAGTGAATAAACGAAATGGCTAGAACCTAGGAGGAATTCTTACGTTAGAAGCAAGCTTGAGTTTTATCACAAAAGCTACAGGAAATAGCATGGTGGAGAGTTAGGGAAAATCCTATTATTTTCTGCTTCCAAAATACAAACCCTAGTAGTTCTCATGACCTGTGTGTGCATGAAAAGGTTTTTTAAGGCATATACCCACGTCCTGGAGGTGGAATCCTTATGGGTTTTTAGTCTAAAAATGAAGGAAAAAAAAAGGGTTGACCTGATAAAAGCCACGACAAAAGGATCTTTTTTTAGAAAAACTAATACCCAAAAGCATAAAGGTAAGCTACAAAAAGAAAAATTGCGCAGAGCTTTGAATCATACCAGTACTGTGAAATACCAGAGATAACTCTTTTAAGCTCTATCTTTTTTCTTTACACACAGGGATACAAACCATAGGAAAGTAAGGCTACAGTCTGGAGGTTTATAAAGGAATCACAGAGAACATAAAACACTCGACCATGAATAAAGGGCCAAAAAGAAAAATGCAAAATGGCTCGACTTTTTAAGCTCATTATTATAGGGTTGGCCATGGAAAACAAAGAAATATATATTTATACCCAAGTGCATTTTGAAAAGGCCGCAGCCTGTGAACACATTTTCCATTTTCCTAAGCTTGAATGCATAAGATCATTGAAGATACAAAGAAAAACATATGAAAGAGAAATGTAGAGAGTGAATGCAAAGAAAAGCACAAAATATGAGTATGTATTATTTTCTTTTTGTAAAGATGGCTCGATTCGAGCTCTTTCTCTTAAGAAATTGAAACTAAATGACATTAAAATTCCTACCTGAGCATGAAAAGCCATTTTTCATTAGAGATTGTGAAGAGAAATGCCACTGTAATGTCTGAGTTCGCCATGAAAGTTTCTTTATGATGCTCTAGTTTGAAACCCTTGGCGACCACAACTTCTTACTAAAGCTTTGCAATAAGAATGAATATATATATATATTTCATTCTTTTTTCTTTCAATTAGGGTTGATACCCTAAGCCACATGTTGAATGAAGTTAAGGATTTTTTTCCCTTGTTTTTAAGGAAAAAAAATGTGGTACAACTAATACCCCACAAGCCTTGTTTTGTGCCCTTATTCATTCTCAATGTTTGTAACTTGAGCTTTTTTAGTCACTTTTTTGACTTAGCAAGTTTTTCTTTTATCTTGGTCGATGCATAGAGATTAAGTCTTGTATTTTTGCATTTATTATATATTGTAAATGATTAATCTAAATGATAGTTTAAAAATCATTTAGTTTAAATCATTATCTTTTGAATGCAAATAGGATCATGTGTCGATGTGACTAAGTCATGAGGGAGGAGGATGTGTTTGAATTTATGATCATGGAGGGAATAGAGGGAAGTTATTTTCAGTTTGTAAACATGTGGAGGGCATCTAGGAGTCATTATTTTGCTTCTTGGAGACATTTGGAGCAAATTTAGGCTTCTTGACTCAGTTTGAAGCATTTTTTAGATGCTTTTATGGTTTGACAAAGTAAAACTTAACTTTTTCACCCATTTAGAGCTCTTTTGGATGAGATCTAGAAGCTATATTTGTGGGTTTATTGTTGCATCCGACCCAAGATGCTTCTAGTTCCTTTTTTGATGGAACTACTTGATGTTGGTTATTTAACCACATTTGTAATTCAGTTGATAGTTAGTTCTAATGATGTAGATTGAAGACATAGTGACTAAATTTATAGTCCTTTGATATAGATTTTTGCATCTTTTGTAACTCTTAGAGGTATTGAATGAAAGTTTACCTTGTTCATTTCTGAAATTGATTCATCTCCTTCTTGTTCTTACAGTTTAAGTGTATGCTTTGTGATTGATCAAACTATCTTGTAAACATACTTAGTTTCATTATAGTTTTGTCTCATGCCTTATTCTTTTTCTATAATTAGCATGTTCATTTAGGTTGCTGGTTGTGCCAATTAAATACAACCATTTTCTTATTGTGAAGTTTTAATTCCTTTTTCAAGTCAAGGTATTTGACCTTCTAGTGAAACATTTATGCATGAATATTGTTGTAACAAGTTGTGTGAACCGAATTTCTGTTAGATTAGAATCAAGTGTGAAGTTTTGAGTTTCATTATCTCCTTTTAGGTTTGGTCTATCACTTCATTTTATGCTTTCAATTTTATCATTTTCAGTATTCCTTCTCCCTTGTCCTTACATAATCAGTAAATTGGGTGATATAACCAACTAGGAAGCCGACCTATCCGGAGATTCACTTCAATCATTAGGTTCCCCATAGCCTAGAAGTGTTTCCATGTTTCTTTAGCTAATTGAGTTTCACAACTCAGTTTGGGTGCAAGCTTAGGAGATAACAATTTTGGCACACCCAGTGGGACACACTCATGAATTCATTTTGCTGGTTTGATGTGCAACAAGTAATTTCCATCCTTTTCAGAGGTAGTATTTGCATATGTGGTGACTGCATGAAGTATAGAACAATAGAATCAGTGCTGTTACAACACATGAGAAAGATACAAACAAGGAGTTCCAATTTTTTTTAATTTTTGCAGTTGTCACCACCCTGAAGACAAGGCAAAATAGTGAAGAGAACTCCTCCATTGAAGAGAGTTCAGTTGACACCACCTGGTGTTAGGTAAGAATTTTTCTTCTCACCATCAAGGAGAAGAAGTATACCATCTAAGAGGTAGAGTAAGACTCATTTTTCTTCACCAAGCTTTAGAACAGTAAGCTTACCTTCAAGCAGCCCAAAGAAAGTTACATTTGCTACTTCTACAGGTTTA
Organism: Sequoia sempervirens; assembly: GCA_007258455.2. Classification (NCBI taxonomy): domain Eukaryota; kingdom Viridiplantae; phylum Streptophyta; class Pinopsida; order Cupressales; family Cupressaceae; genus Sequoia; species Sequoia sempervirens. The sequence goes on from VDFB02000019.1 coordinate 22,234,278, forward strand.
GCTTTATTTACATTTTCAAGTTCTGCTGCTTTAACAAGTTATGTACCTGTTGTTCAAGTACAAACTAATCCATCTCAACCACTTCTAATGGCTATTATAAACCAAAATTTTGTGCCATTTAATGGAGGCAGTCCATTAAATATTGCACAACATAATGACATACCAATAGTTGCACTCAATTTTTTTCCAATTTTCACTGGCGAGGATCAGACAACACCCATTGAGCACATAAGAGATGTAGCCTCATTGTGTGGTGTTCATCACATAACTTAGGAGGGCGTAGTTGTTAGGTTACTTGCAACTTCATTTAAAGGTAAGGGTTTGCAGTGGTTTAGGGGTCTGCAAGTTGGGTCCATTGCAACTTGTGATGAACTAGGAGACAAATTGCATAAGCAGTTCCAAGACAAGTCTGATCACCTATAACTGGTAGAGCAGTTAACAACTATAAAGAGAGATCCTCAAGAGCAAATGATATATTTCAATTTCCAATTTCAGAAGACTTGGGACAAAATCCTAGCTACGGTGAGGCCTTCTCCTGAGCATGCTTTCTTATACTATCTAAAAGCTTTAAATAATGAAATAGTGGTTACGACATAGTCAATGGGAGAAGTGTCTATACTATATGCATATGAGGTAGCAATTAGGGAAGAAAACTGTTTAATTTAGGTAGGTAAGATTGCTCCTAGGCCACCAATGCCTATCTTTCTAGATATCCAACCTAATATGCCATTGCAGATTCCACCTTTTACACCTTTGCCAGTTGTACCAATGTTACCAGCTACTATTCCAACTATTGTCAGTCAAGAAAATGCTGCTCCAAGCTCATCTCAAGAGCTACAAGAGATTAAAAGTTTGCTTCAAAATTTTGGTAACAAGTTGGTGAATTTAGAGAAGCAACAATCTCATACCAGACCTTTTCAACAATAGAATCAAGCTGCAAATCAGCCTTTTCAAGGTTAGCAACAACAGTACCAAGGCAATAGGCAATAATACCAAGGTAATTACCAAGGTCCAAGATAGAATATAAACACAAGGCCTTTTCAAATATATAATCCTGCTCCTACTAGTGCAACTAGGGACATTGTCCCTGTTTAGAACAACTTGGTTACAAATTACAAATGGTGTTATCCATGCAACCAACCACATGATCAAGCCGCATGCTCTAATGGAGTTATAAATCAAGAATTAATGGTGTAGAGTGCTTCAAGTTTGCAACAAAACACACCTAATGATAGAGCTCCACAGCAACAGGATCAACCTCCAAGTGATGCTACTCTGCTTAACTGGTAGGGAGAAGAGTTATATGGTGTTAATGTAGAAGATTCTCCAGTTGCTGCAAACACAAGAGAAAAGAAAAGAGCCTTTGAACTTAAGCAAGTGGTTGATAAAGGAAAAGTAGCTGCTACATAACCATCTACATCACAAGTCTCGCATTTTGCAGAGGAATCAACAAGTCATTGCCAAGGAGCAACCACACCTACAAGCAAATCATGCTGGTGTAAAGACCCATCAAAAGGTAAATCCAGCTATGCCTTTTAATATTATTGATAACATGAAAAGGATGAATGTAACAATGTCAATGTGGGACTCATTAGCTATCTCAGGTCAAAAAGACATGTTATAGTCAACTCTGTCAAATTTGAAAGTGTCTGATGAGCCATCAGTAGGTCAAGTTAGGACTATTTTCACAAATACTCTTCAGGACAATAATTCACCAAGTAAAGAAGTGAGTAAGGATATCAAACCACCTCCGTTTTATGTATCTATGATTATAGGTGATAAATTAGTCCATATTTGTATGGTGGATAGTGGAGCTAGTAGCTCAGTGATGCCAAAACAGGTTCCAGATAAACAAGGGCTGAAATATCAGCCTCTAGAGAAGGGAGTCATTCAGTTAGTTGAAACCTTAGTTAATACCTTAGGTGTCATCAAAGGCTTGAGCCTTACACTTCATGCTTGTCCAAAAATTTTAGTTCCACAAGATATATGTGTCATAGATCTACCACCTTTCTTTTCCTTGTTTCTTTCAAGAGACTTTACAACCAAGATAGGAGGTTATGTATTTATTGACTTGTCACATATGTTATTTAGAATGAGATATGGAACTAAGGTTACCATAAAGTTTGAAAAGTTGGCCAAGGATCACATAGAGCCTTATAATCCAAGTGTGATTAATGTTGTTCCAAATGCTACAAACAAAAATTGTGTTGCTTTTGATGATAGTGAGCTTGCAACTACTCAAGAGCTGTAAGCTAAGAGTGTATCGAATGTGTTGTTACATGAATGGGCAGCAAAAAATGTAGTGGATAGTGCTGATGACCACATTCAAGATGTTGGTATGGGTATTTATGTGCTGCATGAACCTGATGTAGAGGTTCCAAACCTTAAGTATAAATCAATTACTAAAGCAACAAGATGAACTTTGGGAAATGTATTTTGATGGTTCCAGAAGTAAAAATGGAGCTGGTGGAGGTGCAATGCTTATGTCCCCACAAGGCAACAAGTATTTTTCAGCCTTCTGTTTTTATTTTGCATGCTCTAATAATATTGTTGAGTATGAGGGACTTATTCAAGGTCTATGGAGATAGTGAGTTAATTTTTAATCAGGTTAGAGGCCTAAGTGTTTCTAAGAATGATGCCTTAAAGTCATATAGAAATAGAGTATGGGACATAATTGAGGAATTTGATGCCTTTAATATAGTTTCTATCCCAAGAAGCTAGAACAAACATGCTAATAGGCTTGCAGCCATTGGAGCACAGTTTGACATTCCAAATGATATCAAGAAGGAGAAGGTACAACAATATGTGAAAGTAGTAATCAAACCTTCCATTCTAGATAACAATATTCACTGGAAAGTATTTGATAGTGATGAGCAGAGTTTATCTTTTCTACTTGAAGAGGATCAATTTTATGTAGTGAATCAAGAGAAGCTTAAACAACAGTATGATGAACAGATCATACAACTAAAGACCAACAAGCTGCCCAAGCGTTTAGTTACCTTGGAGTCAATTTTTAATACTGATGAACAACTTAAGAAGAGTAAAATTAGTATTCAAGTCAAAGAGGACCATTATGAGGAAATTGAAATCTTTAAAGGTAAGCTTCTTAAGATAGGAAAAAATTGTTCAGCTAAAGATAGGAAGGCTTTTATTGCTTTATTCTAAGAATTTCATGATGCTTTTGCATGACAATATTCTGATTTAAAAGGTTTTGACCTTCATATTGCTCAACATATAATTGAATTAGAACCTAATGCTAAGCCTGTAAGGAAAAAGAAAAGACCTTTGAACCCCAAGCTTGAACCTTTAATGATTAAAGAACTGACTGAGTTAGTTGAAGGAGGTATTGTATTTCCAATCAAACACACCTCCTGGGTTTCTAACCTTGTTCTGGTTAGAAAGAAAAATGGGGAGATAAGATTATGTGTGGATTTTAGAGATCTTAACAGAGCATCTTTAAAAGACCATTACCCATTACCCTCCATGGAACAAATTCTTCAAGCTGTTGTTGGTTTAGAGAGATTTTCTCTTCTTGATGGTTATTTTGGTTATAACCAAATTTTAGTCAAGGAAGAGGACCAATATAAAACAACATTTACAACAAAGTGGGGAACTATGGCCTACAAAAGAATGCCTTTTGGTTTATCTAATGCTAGTGCCACATTTCAGAGGGCCATGGATATAGCATTTTAGAGTTGAATTTAGAAGTTTTTACTTGTTTATCTGGATGATATAACGATATATTCAAAAAATGTAGATGAACATTGGTCACATCTCAAGCAAGTTTTTGAAAAATGCAGAGAGTATGGTATATCTCTCAATCCAAAAAAGAGTATCTTTTCTATTCATGAAGGTAAAATGTTAGGACACATAGTGTCAAAAGATGCGATCACTATTGATCTTGAAAGAGTTAAAGCAATTTTAGAGCTGCCTTTACCTAATCACAAAAAAGGGCTGCAAATATTTTTAGGAAAAATTAATTTTGTAGGAAGGTTTATACCTAATATTGCAAATTTGTTACATCCTTTGACTACCATGCTTAAGAAGAATGTAGTTTTCAGTTGGACTAGAGAAGCCAAGTATAGTTTTGAAGCAATCAAGGAAGCTTTAACATCATCTCCTACACTGGTAAATCCAGATTTCTCAAAGGATTTCATTCTGTATTCTTTTGGTAACATAAGTTCAATTTTTGCTATGCTAGTTTAGAAAAATAATGATGGTTTAGAGCAGCCAATAACTTTTTTCAGTCAAGGTTTAGCTGATTATGAGTAGAGATATACATGTGTTGAGAAACATGTTCTTGCTGTGATCAGAAGTTTAAAGAAATTTAAGCCTCTAATCTCCAACAACAAGATTCATCTTATGGTTGCACACCCTAGTGTGAAAGAATTTCTGTTGAGTAAAGACCTGAATGAAAAAAGAGTAGGGTGGATCACAAGAGTTATGGAGTTTGATATTGACATCAAAATCACAAAGATTGTTAGAGGTAGAGGATTGTGTGAACAGTTAGCCTCAAATCTTGAAGAGGAACATAAATCAAAATCAGAGACTGTTTTAGTTAATGATAATGAACCTCAGGATACTGCACCTATGTTAAATGCAAGTTGGGTTCAAGATATGACCCATTTTTTACAAACTGGTGAATGTCCACCAGGTTTGGACAGAGCTAAAAGAAGATACTTTAGGTTGTAGTCCATTCCATATGTCTTGATTGATGACATTCTTTTTAGAAAAGACCTTAATGGTGTTTTATTAAGGTGTATTGATACAAATCAGATTGATAAAGTACTTCATGAGTTCCATGATGGAACTGCAGGGGGTCATTTTTCCCCTAGAACAATTGCATGGAATATTATGAGAGCTAGTTATTACTAGCCTAGGTTGTTTAAGGATTCCCATGCTTGGGAAAGAAAGTGTGTTAAATGTTCCTTATTTGTAGGAAAATAAAGGCTACCAGCTCTGCCTTTGTAGCCAATTCAAGTGGAACAACCTATTGTGCAGTTTTTGCACACACACCCCGCTGAAACTAGGGACCCTCTTTTGTTTTCGCTGTTGTTGTTTTGGCCCTTTGATTTTTGGGATTTTCCTTGCCTTGGCATGAGCTTATAATGTTTATCTTGCTTGCCCAAGTGTTTTCCCTAAGTTGTATATTGAAAATCTTAAGTTTTGGGACAAGTTCGGGTTTTTGCCCTGGTTCAAGATTTTCCGCCCCATCCGGATTTTACCAGATTGCACTTAGGGTTTGGCTCGGTCTGTTTTACACTGCAGTTCAGAGAATTTGGGTCTTCGCGGAATTCTTCCTGGGCCAGATTTTTCTGGAATTCCGTCGTGCCGTCTATTTTCTGAATTTGGTTGATTTTTGAGCTTTATGCCATTATGATTTATCATTTGTGTTCTCTTGAGTTGGGATATTTGATCCTGGGGTACTTGGCATGTTGTGGCCTACTGAATTTGTGAATTATTGATCTGGTTGTGATTCCCTCAGTGTTCACATCATTGTTGCTTGCTTTGGCGTTCGACATTGTTGTTTGTCTTTGTTGGAGTCGACTGGCATTTTATTCATAGTATGTACATGTTTCCTTGCTTTCAATTGATGAATGTGAGTTGTGCTTTGGCGTTTTAGCTTACTCGTGGGCCGTTATCTATGTGTTTGGACATTTCATGGCTTGCTCATGTGTTCATGGTTAAAATTCAGGTTTCACGCCTAGAGCGTCCCCATTTTGTCTTGATTTGCTTTTAAATGAGCCTCAAATTCAAAGAAGATCTATAGGAGGTTCAAGTTAAACGATTTCCATGCCCAGGGTCCTCAAATTTGTGATCATTCGATCAATTTGAGCGAAATCGTGAGAGGATGCTGATATTCGGGTTTTCTTCTAGCCTCAGGATTTTCCTGTCTGGTCAGATTTTCCCGGTTTCTCCTTCTTCCCCTCATTTTCCCAAAATTCATGTAGTGTATCATTTTCACGGAAATACGGTCTAGCTGGATTTTTCTAGATTTTCTGGGAAGCTTGGTGAAACATAAAAATTGGTTGAATTAGATGGTTTTAATGATGAATTCTTATTATTCCATAATTTTAATTGATAAATTACACGGTTATCTGCATCTTTTCTACATTTTTAGTGATTAGTGGTCGATTTTGTGCCTTCTTCACTGGAATCCGCCTGGCCTGGATTTCCCAAAAATTTCCCTTTTGGCCCGAATTCCGCGGCTGGCTCAAAATCCTGGATTGTGTTGATTGCGATTTAACAATGTTTCTGGGTTGATTTCGATCTTTGCTCAGATTTGTTTTGATGATGAATATATTATTGATGATGGACTAATGCTAATTCTTCATGTTAGGATGGATATTATTAATGATGGTTTTTGCTGAGTGTAGGCTGGATTTTGCTGGGTCATCAAGGAAATTCTGGAGATGAAATTGACTCTATGGAAAGGAAATTTGAAATACTAGTTACTCCACCCCTTGGCCGACTTAGTTAGGTGCGCTCAGGATAAGAATGCATGGAAACAGTTAATATAGGGCTGCATTGAAATTTGTGCCTTAGCCCAAATTGCTTTGAAGATCCCAGGCCGACCTGGATTGAGTTCAAGCATTTAATGCCTATTTTATCTAATTTCAAATTCTCCTTGGGCCAACCTATTTTATGGCCATTTATTATTGTAAACATTAGTTGGCCTGACTCGTTTGTGGCTATTTTATGATTGTAAACCTTTGCTAGGCCGACATGCTTTGGAGGTTCCTATAAATTGGGCATTTTGCCTCATTTGTAATATGTACACAAATAGAGATAATTTTGCTACAAGAGCAAATTAGGTAGTAGAGCAGAGATAGAAGTTAGTTAATTTCTGAGCAAGTACTGTAACAGAACATTGGAATTATTGCTGAAATTTGGTGATTCAATACAATTGAGGACATTGTGATTTTTTGGTGATCTCTTTTGTGTTGACTTATCTTGCATGGTTCTTATGATTCTATCTTTCAAATTGCTCAAGGTTATTAGATTTATATTTAGATATGATTCAATGATGTTTATGATTTGATGCTTGAAGTGTTTGCAACAATCCATGGTCCATACTTTTTGTAGCTAGCTAATTGTTAGTTGCTTTGCAAAGTTAGCCTGGACTTTTATATTCATTGCACTTAGTTCAATTGTGGATATTTATTCATTTCAATTGCAATTGGGTTGTCTTGGATGAATGTTCATGATCTGAAAATCTTAATACCTTAGAAGATTAAATTGTTTTTGTGAGATTGTAGATTTATCTTGGTCAAGCAGGAATTAGTTTATGAGGGATTGGTCCATTTCAAGTATTTCATCATTTGCATTGTTAATCTTAGGAGTAGTTAAATTTAGATATCTCTTTGAAACCCTAACTTTTGTTATTTCTTTATTATTTGGATTAGATTTAGGATTGAAGTATCATTACATTGCCAGATTTGATAAATTCTAGATTCAATTTTTTCTTGTAGTAAGATCCCTTTGGGATTACCAACATTTTCACATTTATCACTGAGTTGTTTATGCATTGCCAAGACCTAACATTAGAGACCTTAGGGTTATCTTTTGAGGCTTGCTGATAGAGATTTACCTTTCAAGAGAGATAGGATATGATATTCTATCTGAGTTGTTGTTTTGCAGAAAACATCATCAATAGATTGGCGCTAGAAGGAGGGCCTGAATAAGCTAAGCTGGATCGATTTCTATCTACCATCTCTCCCAAAATATTTATAAGAAGAACAAGATCTACTCTAGGAGAGGAGGAATTTCAAGAATTACCAGTCCCTACTAGGTCAAAAAGGACCAACAGAAGGGGAGAATCATCATCCACCCAACCACTTCCATCATCTCCATCATTATCGTCTTCATCAAGTTCATCTTCATCTTCATCTGAGGACATTCCCATCCAACAACCTCAGCTGGCCATAAATCAGCCATTACCACCCCCACCTCCACCAATGGTTTTCCTAGCTAATAACCCATCTCCATTGAGTTTCGCTAATTACAATGTCATGCCCAATAACCTTGCACACTTTTGTTCAAAGTTCCATGTTAATGATCCCAATAGAACTGCTGAGGAACACATCAGGATCTTTTAGACTAGCCTTAAGGATAGGGGAATCAATCATGAAGATGTAGCATGTAGGCTCTTTCCTTATTCCTTAGGAGAAGATGCATTCTATTGGTATAATCACTTACCTATCGGGTCTATCCAACATTGGAATGAACTAGAGACTGCATTCTTGCAGAAGTTTAGGATTCCCATTAGTCCCAATGAGCTCTATCTTCAATTCAGTAATGTTAAAAGAGAATTCCATGAGCCTATAGGGCCCTTTAACAATAGGTTTCATCGTGCCTATACCCGACTGTAGGCTTCCTATGCTATTGATGACACCACTACTTTAGAAGTCTATTATGAGGGACTTGATAGTCTGACAACCACCTTCATGAAATGGAGAAACAACCCTCCTAATACCCTACTTGATGCATATGCAGAGGCTGTAAAGGTTAGCACTGCCCTAAGACAACATTTGTCTGGACCTTTACCATCATTAGGACCCGCTGCTCACCCTGGACAAGTCCCAGCTCTCAATTAGGCTCTCACCAATTATACTCCAATCATGAATCTGGTCCCTCAATTGCTTATGGTCCCCCACCCAGAGCCTCCAGTGAGTCAAATTCCACCTACAGTCAGCTATCCCTAGCAAAATGTGAATCATCCTCTTCATCCACAATCTCATGCTATCTATCCCCCATATCTACAGAATTTTGAAGTCTTGAACCAGTCATTAAATACCAGCAATGTAGTAGGATATTCCCAAAATAATGTGAGCCAACCTCCATATAGAAATCTTGACCAAGAAGACTGGATGAATTGTATGAATAAGTGAAGAAACTGAATATGGAGGTGACTTATCCGAGGACTAGAATAGTCAGTTGCAAGCTGCTTAGAGAAATATGCAGTCTAATTATAGCAAAGAAAATCAACAAGGACAACATTTTGATAGGTGGAAACATCCTAACAAAAGATACAACAATGATAGAGGATATAATAATGATAGAGGAAAGAATTATGATAGAGGACAATCCTCAGGCCAAAACTTTCACCGAGGGCAAGGTGGTGGACAAGGGTTTGACAGGAGATAGCCACCAAGACAAAACATGACTTGGAACACGAGGCCTAATAATGGAGGAGTCCTTACTCCATTGGATCAACCAGTTAATCAAGAGAAGCCTCCTAATGGTGTATATTTAGTTGAAGCTAATTTATCAGGATGGTGTAGGCTTCATAAAACAAGTCAACATTCTGAGTTAGATTGTCAAGAGTTCCACACAACAACTTCAATCTTCCAGTATGAAGTGGAGAAAAATTCAGGTAGTTAGGAAATGGTGCCATCTACTCCCTATGATTCACTAGTGTTAGTCCTAAATCATGCTTCTTTTCCACAGAGCAAGGAAAATGTACCTGAAGAAGAATCAAACTAGCTCAAGGAAGAGGCAGACCAGGTATGCAATGGAGATGAGATTTCACAGTTGTTTGATGAAAATCCAGTAAATGACAATGGCCCCCTGGACGAAGAAGAAGCTTATGTTGAAGAGGTACATAATTTACAAAGGCCTATTAAGAAGTATGATTTGAGAGACATGCCACATAGACATCCACCAGCTGGAGGCCCCTTCACCACCTCCATTCCACCAAACAACTTCACCACTCCTCCAGATCCTAATGCCAACAATAATCCATCGTATCCTCATGTGTCTAAGCAGTATCTGTCAAAGGAAGGACAAGCACAGATGGACATGTCAAAAGGGAGGAGTGTTGAAGCAAGCAAAGAAAGAGTGGTGGACTATCCAAAGGAGACTCCTGTTGATCTAAGTGAAGAACAATTAGCTATATATGTTGCAGAAGAACTCAAGAAGCTAAAGGTAAGCCTCTCTGCATTTGAGTTATTGAGAGTTCCAACCATTAGGAATGCAATTCTAGGATCTTATAATGTGAATTCCATATCACAAGATGGATCAGTTGGTGAAAGTATCAATAAAGCATCTAGCTCTCAAATAGTAGGAAGGAAAAATCAGACTCATAATCAAGTTCATGTGCCTCTTGGAGATAAGGGAAAAGAGAAAGATAGAACTCAGGTTGCTCAAGTAGATACTTCCTTAACTCTATTTCAAGGGAAAAATGAGACTCCTCCATTCCTTATTTTTGTCTGCATATTTGGTAAGAACTTGCATAATTGCTTGTTAGATTCTAGTGCTTCCACCAATGTAATGCCCTTTGGTGTCTGTCAAGCTTTGGGCATTACTCTTGCTGATTCCCAAAATAAAGTTACATAATTGGATAGAACTGAAGTCAATGTTGTAGGGGAATTAAACATTATTCATATGCAAGTTGCTTCTGATCCTAGGATTCAACAGGTTATCAATATACAGGTGGCTAATATACCTGATGCTTATGGCCTGATTCTAGGAAGAGACTTCACCAGGGCCTTGAATGGATATGTATCGACTGATAACTCTCATATGTGGTTTCCTTGGAAGGGAGTGCCAAACCAAATTAGAATTGAAAGGGAACCCAGGATTGAGGAAGTCCTTATGTTCCACACAACGCCTGTTGATCTCATAGTAGAATCCAATAGTACTGAAGCCTTGGTAGAACCAGTTGAAAATGATGATGATCTTGAAGATAGTCAGCTCAGTTTACTAGATAATTTCTAGGAATTCATTCAGAATAAGGACCCAATACATAATAGACATGAAGAATTTGTTGCCAGGATTATAAAAGATTGGTGAAGCTTGATTTATAGAATCGACCTAGAGGACTTGTTGTTACCAGCTTGGTGTAGGATACATGAGGAAGAGAATTCATAATTCACATGCTTCCAGTGTCAGGCAGCCATAAAAGAGGTGGAAGAACAAATACAACTACCACAACATGCGAGGGATACACAAAAGGATCCAATGGGAGAATTTCAACAAGTTGCTGATGAATGTCTTGAAAAACATGAGGAAACACTTAATGGAGTAGTCAACATTCCTGATGACTGTGATCAAGAGTATGAACCAATGCCAACAGAGGAAGAATTTAGGGAGTCTTTTCATTTATCAAATTTTGTTTTTTCTTCTATCTATTGATGAACTGAACATTGAAAATTCACAGACTTTATGCATCAATGATGAGATAACTAATGTGGCTCATATTGATATGCAGGAAAATTTGAATAATGCTGAAAATAGTAGTATTACAGTCATAATTGATGGGCATGATCACATAGTTGCAAGTGAAAATGTGCTTAAAGGCCAGTTTGTGATGCTTCTTCATGAGCGTCCTATTGAGAAATTTATTGTACAAGACAATGTTTCTGCATTCTCATCATTGATTCCTCATGAAAATACTCCAATGGGTGAAAATTTCCACGTTGATAATTTTGGTTTTGTTCAATCTAAATTTCACTTTCCATTACATAGTGATGCCTCCAGTTCTGTTTTGCATGTTTCCAACATGAGAGGATTGTTGTACCATCGGTGGAGACCTCCTAATGACATAGATATCAGCCCTTCACAAGTGCAGGATGCTAAGCACAACATTCAGTTTACAACATTACAAAATCAGGTTGTTTCTTTCCCTGCAAAAAATTATGAAGCTTATCAATTTGATTATGGTAGTTTAGGGAAGACAACTTGCATTGGATTGATCATGGTTTCAATGAGTTGCTGCAATTATTGATTATTCCTGATTATGAGGTTGAATTTGAATGCTGCCTTTTTGAGGTTTATTTTGTTGAATATAAAGATAAATTTTCATTCTTGAGGACTGTTTCCATTACCTTGTTGCTTGTCCATGCATTGATCAATCATATGGGGGTGGGTCTCAGTTCACCCTGTTTGATAATGAGTTGCTTTGAGTCTCTTTGTATATAGTTTGATTTGAATAAATGTAGATTGCTCTGCACTCTTTAATTTTTCTTTTTTGTTCTTGCTTTCTTTAGATTAGGTTGCATTAGTTTAGGCTTGCTTTCAGTTTGGTGTGTTTTTTGCTCTGCTCTTGCTTTGGAGGTCTTCTTGTTTTCTTCTGGATGTGTTCCACCTGTATGGAAAATATTCTCTTGTCTGGGACTATTCTGAGTATTTCCTTGATGAACTTTAATCTTGTGTTTTGAAAGGATGGTTGAGGTTTTCGTTATCGTCATGCAGTCTAAATGTTTGATTTAAAGAGGATGGGTCACTGGTTTGATTCAAATTTGAAGTATTCTAAAATCTTATATCTTTTATACATCTTAAAAATCTTGAGGTTGTTGTAGGATCCTTGTGAGGTCTTTTCAGGTGAAAATTTTTATTTATGCTTCAGTGCCATTGTGGTTCTCAGCCCTGAGTGTGAACTTCATTGTTCATAGGTTGAAAAAGTGAAAAGAAAACAATATCAAAAGAAAAGAAAAGAGAAAATATTGAAAATCAAAAGAATGAATTCAACTTATCAGGGGTATTTGAATATCTCTATCAGGGCTATAGATGCCTAGCTGGCAATAGAGCTATGTTCGAGAGAGTCACAACGATAACCTCCTCGGGGCTATAGATGCCTGACTAGCAGCGAGGTTCTATCTATGTTGCTTTTGGAGTTAGAATCTTTATGTAGCTTGTCCTGACTAAACTTGGTTTTTGCAGTAGCCCAAGGAGGGAAATGAACTCATGTGCACACACTTGGATTTTCAATCTATGGAAGGTTCAGTCCACCTTTGGTTCTAATTCTTTGATCTTACATTTTGATTTGTTTTTCTGATAGTGAGGTCGAAACTAGAGATTCTAGGTTCATGATTCTTGTCCATCATCAAATGCTTTGGAGCATTTCCCCACCAGAGTCACCATTTGTTGTGTAGTTTTTGTACACACGCCCCACTGAAAGCAGGGACCCTCTTTTGTTTTACTCTTGTTGTTTTGATTTTGGGGATTTTCCTTGCCTTGGCATGAGCTTAAAATGTTTATCTTGCTTTCCCAAGTGTTTTACTTAAGTTGCATATTGAAAATCTTAAGTTTTGGGCCAAGTTCGGGTTTTTGCCCTGGTTTGAGATTTTTCGCCCCGTTCAAATTTTCCCATATTGCACTCGGGGTCTGGCTCAGTTTGTTTTACACTGTAGTTCAGAGAATTTGGGTCTTCACGGAATTTTGCCTGGGCCGGATTTTTTTGGAATTCCGTCATGCTGTCGGTTTTCCAATTTTGGTTGATTTTTGAGCTTTATGCCATTATGATTTATCATTTGCGTTCTATTGAGTTGGAATATTTGATCTTAGAGTACTTGGCATGTTGTGGCCTACTGAATTTGTGAATTATTGATCTAGTTGTGATTCCCTCAAAAATTTTATCATTGTTGCTTGCTTGGGCGTTCAACATTGTTGTTTGTCTTTGCTGGAGTTGACTGGCATTTTATTCATAGTATGTACATGTTGTCATGCTTTCGATTGATGAATGTGAGTTATACTTTGGCGTTTTAGCTTACTTGTGGGCCATTATCTAGGTGTTTGGGAATTTCGTGGCTTGCTCATGTGTTCATGGTTAAAATTTAGGGTTTCCTGCCTAGGGCATCCCCATCTTGTCTTGATTTGCTTTCAAATGAGCCTAGAATTCAAAGAAGATCTGTAGGAGGTTCAAGTTAAATAATTTCCATGCCCAGGGTCCTCAAATTTGTGATCGTTCAATCAATTTGAGCGAAATCATGAGAGGATGCTGATATTCGGGTTTTCTTCCAGCCTTGGGATTTTCCTGTCTGGTCAGATTTTCCCGGTTTCTCCTTCTTCCCCTCATTTTCCCGAAATTCATGTAGTGTTATCATTTTCACGGAAATCCAGTCCGACTGGATTTTTTTGGATTTTTTGGGAAGCTTGGTGAAACATAAAAATTGATTGAATTGGATGGTTTTAATGATAAATTCTTATTATTCCATGATTTTAATTGATAAATTACACGGTTATCTGCATCTTTTCTGCATTTTTAGTGATTAGTGGTTGATTTTGTGCCTTCTTCATTGGAATCCACTTGACCTGGATTTCCCTGAAATTTCCCTTCTAGCCTGGATTCCGCGGTTGGCTTGAAATCTTAGATTGTGTTGATTGCGATTTAATGATGTTTCTGGGTTGATTTTGATCTTTGCTCAGATTTTTTTGGATGATGAATATATTATTGATGATGGACTAATGCTAATTCTTCATGTTAGGATGGATATTATTAATGATGGTTTTTACTGAGTGTAGGCTGAATTTTGTTAGGTCATCAAGGAAATTCTGGAGATGAAATTGAATCTATGGAAAGGAAATTCAAAATACTGGTTACTCCACCCCTTGGATGACTTGGTGAGGTGCGCTCAGGATAAGAATGGAGGGAAGTAGTTAATATAGGGTTGCATTGAAATTTGTGCCTTAGCCCGAATTGCATTGAAGATCCCAGGCTGACTTGGATTGAGTTCAAGCATTTAATGCCTATTTTATCTAATTTTGAATTCTCCTTGGGCCGACCTATTTTATGGCCATTTATTATTGTAAACATTAGTTGGGCTGACTTGTTTTTGGCTATTTTATGATTGTAAACCCTTGCTAGGCCGACATGCTTTGGAGGTTCCTATAAATTGGGAATTTTGCCTCATTTGTAATATGTACATAGATAGAGATAATTTTTCTACAAGAGAGAATTAGGTAGTAGAGCAGAGATAGAAGTTAGTCAATTTATGAGCAAGTGTTGTAACAGAACATTGGAATTGTTGCTGAAATTTGGTGATTCAATACAATTGAGGACATTGTGATTTTCTGGTGATCTCTTTTGTGTTGAATTATCTTGCATGGTTCTTATGATTCTATATTTCAAATTGCTCAAGGTTATTAGATTTAGATTTAGATCTGATTCAATGGTGTTTATGATTTGATGCTTGAAGTGTTTGCAGCAATCCCCGGTCCATACATTTTGTAGCTAGCTGATTGTTAGTTGCTTGGCAAAGTTAGCATGGAATTTTATATTCATTGCGCTTAGTTCAATTGTGGATATTTATTCATTTCAATTGCAATTGGGTTGTCTTGGATGAATGTTTATGATCTAAAGATATTAATACCTTAGAAGATTGCATTGTTTCTGTGAGATTGTAGATTTATCTTGGTCAAGCAGGAATTAGTTTATGAGGGATTGGTCCATTTCAAGTATTTCATTATTTGCATTGTTAATCTTAGGAGTAGTTAAATTTATATATCTCTTTGAAACCCTAATCTTTTGTTATTTCTTTATTATTTGGATTAGATTTATGATTGAAGTATCATTACATTTCCAGATCTGATAAATTCTAGATTCAGTTTTTGCTTGTAGTAAGGTCCCTTTGTGATTACCAACATTTTCACATTTATTATTGAGTTGTTTATGCATTGTCAAGACCTGACATTAGAGACCTTGGGTTTATCTCTTGAGGCTTGCTGATAGAGATTTACCTTTCAAGAGAGATAGGATATGATATTCTGTTTGAGTTGTTGTTTTGCAGAAAACATCATCAACACAATCCTTCATGAGATGGGGCATTGATTTTATTGGACCAATAAATCCACCTTCTAGTGTTGGTCACAGGTGGGTACTTACAACAACTGATTACTTTATATTGTGGATAGAAGCAGTAGCTTTGAAAGAAGCTAATGAATCTTTTATTTTAAGCTTTTATGAAGATATAGTAACAAGGTTTGGAGTTCCTAATTCCATTATCTCAGAAAATGCCTTAAAATTTATTGGTTTAAGAGTGACTGATTGAGCTGTTAAAAATGGCATCCATTTTAATACATCTTCTAATTATTACCCTCAAGGTAATGGTTTGGCAAAGAGTACACACAAGAAACTGATCAGGATTATTAAAAGAACCATGGAAGATAATCAAAGGACTTGGCACACCAAGTTAAAATATGCACTATGGGTAGATAGAATAACTCCTAAGAGATATGTTGGAAATTCCCCATATGTACTCATTTATGGTAAAGAGGAAAGACTGCCTTTATTTGTAGAGATTCCAACTCTTGATATTGTACATCAATTGGAGATGTTCGAAGAATAGGACCCAATGTTTGTTAGATATGTTGAGCTCATGGAGCTTGAAGAGATAAGAGAAAAAGGCAATGAAGTATTTGGAGTATCATCAACTCCAAACAAAGAAAATATTTGATAAAAGAGAAATTCCAATAGTTTTTAGAGAAGGTGATGTTGTGCTCAAGTGGGATGAATTGAATAGCAGGCCAGGCATGCACACAAAGTTTGACAACTTCTAGACTAGCCTTTTTGTTATCACTGAATGCAAGGAGCACAATGCATTTCAATTATCAAAGATGGATGGAGAAATCTTTCCTATCCCAATTAATGGGATTCACCTCAAACGTTGTTTTGAGGTATGATCTACTTTCTATAAATATTAGGTTAGGTTTATGCTTTCAATAAAGCACCGCTGCACTATAGTTTAGTTGCATGTTTCATTCCCTAAGTGTTTTTCAACACAGCTAGTTAGTTTCCCTTCTACTGTTTTATTTTCAATAAATGCCAAGGTGTCATTCATGCTATCAATCTAAGTTATGGAAGTTCTAAGTCTGTTTTGTAAGGTATGAGCCTAGTTTCTGAGTGACTCCATGCCCAAGGATAGGTGACTGGTCAAAATGTTTAGCAGGAAAACATGCAACAGATGTCGCGAGAAATGTTACTAGATTTTCACTTATAGCTCAATCAGGTTAAGCTTGATGATTTTTAAACTGAGAAAGAGGTACATTTAAATCATTCTTACATTACGTTTAGATGCATAAATGAAATAATCCAAAAAATGTTTCATTTTATAAATTACTGCATTCATACATATGCATGTAATAGAAGAGAGATTCAAAATCTTTTTTGAACAATAGAGTATTTTTTATTGAATGTATAAGTGTACATTATCTCACACAAACCGTGAGATTGACTTAACTTATTCAATAAAGATAAAGAAAATAATATACATGAATAAGTAAAAGAAATGTGCATATAAAGAAGGAAACCAATCAATTCCTATGAATGATTGGTTCCATTGTGCCATCTTGTCCTGCTACTGTCCCGAGCTGCTTTTGTCCTTCCTAGCCTCATGTTTCCACTAGTTCTTGCATTTGACATAAGCAATGGTGTTAGAGCAATGCTCTAAGCAATGAAAATTTTCCAACTATACATGAACATACACCTATGCACATATATACTGATCTCCATACGCATTAAATAAGCTATGTACACTTTAGGTGTCCCAAAAAACCATTGAAGCCATCAAACACACCTAAGATGTACACATGTTTTCCTAATTTTTTTTCATGTGCATATACAAGAAAAGTTGATTGTTCTTTTAATTCATCTGTTTTCAGCATGTGGGTTAAATGTGGCTCCCAAAAGGGTTGAGCCCAACATGCTTTGATAGATGCTCAAGATTCACGATTTTCACCCTATCATATGCATATCCACTACTTAAGTCCTGTTATTCAAAATATTTGTAAGGATTATTCCTGGAAGGCTTGAAGTTGTGTGAACACCAACACTAAAGAGGTGAATATGCATATGCTAGAGCAACTACTCATAATCTTTAAGGACTCTGCCAGGTTATTAGAAATAAATCAAGATGTTCAAGAAAAGTTAATGCATGGGCTGTTAATTATTGACAGAGACATGATGTTTGATGTCACTTGTCATGATATGCATTTTTTATTCACCATCTCAAAGGTAATACATAATATTACAAAAGTAAGTGACTGAAGTGCATTATTAATCATCATCAAACAGTGAGTTTTGAACAGGAAAGAGCATTATTTCAATAAGATAATAATTGTTTTGTGCTTAGAGTTTTTTTCCTTAAGGATCATGTTTATACAACTATATCTGAAGTTATTACTAGAACTGCATGGAGGGAAAGTTACTCATAGGACAGTCACCTTCTACCATGGCACGGTCTATACAAGGGCACTATGAATGGACATGATGAAAACAAGGTAATGAGACAATTTATAAGAGGTCAGTATAAATAAAAAATTGAATTATCAGCTAGTATAAAAATATGACAAAATCATAGTTAATGGAAAATGATCAACAAGTTTGGGTTTGAAAAGGTAAATGTGCACTTAGCATGAATATGCAGTCTAAAACCATGACAGTCTTTCTCAAAAAGTGAATAAACAAAATGGCTAGAACCCAGGAGGAATTCTTACCTCAGAAGCAAGCTTGAGTTTTATCACAAAAGTGTAATGACCTAACCCTTGCGTAAATTAAAATTTTCCAATTCTCACTTTATACATGTAAAGGTAACAAGTAACAAAGACAATACAATAAATTTTTTCCTTTCTTTATTGATAAATACGTACAAGTTACAATATGTTTCCACATGAATTTCATTTTCATTGCAAATATAAACCAGAGTTCAAAAGTAATACAATTACATACATAGCTCATAAGCTTTTGCACAAATAGAAGTAAGAAGGTCCAGGAGTCCGTCCTTTCAAATCTTGGTACATTGGCCGCTTGCTGTGGAGGAGAAACATCACTCGGGCGCTTTTCCACCAACCACGGACTTATAATGTGGTCCCCCGCACGATCATTTCACAATGAATGACCCTCTCTTCGAAGAAGAGATTGGTAGGGTATCCTTTAACCATTACCAACTGAGCATAGTGATGTGTCCTACACAACTAGAACCTTGCTATTTCACAATCTTGAACTAGTACTCGGATCACAATGAACTGACAGTGTAGTCTCAACTAACTCACATCTATGTGGCAGTCGTACATTTCACTACTTTGGCCAAAGTATTCTCATTTAGTACTTCGAATGAAGGTCATCTATCATAAACACTACTCAGGGTCGATTTGACTTGAGGCTTCCTTACTCGACACATAGGTTTTATCCTTCATTGGGTAAATCTGTCACCCCAGATATCCTACAATCATACGAACCTACTAGAAATGAAACAGTCTACAAGTGTCATGTATCAATCCTCCTAATTAGGAAATCTTTATCCTAGGAGTACTTAGCTTGCCTCAGTTATCCTAATAACTTAAGCTAAAAGACTTTACTTGATTCTGCCTTCATTTCGATCCTAGTAGATAATAAGTACATCTACGTATTCTCCATATACAGAGATCATACACAACATGCAATAGTCATTCAAAAAGAAAATAAATCCCTCCCTTTTATATTTTTCCATTATTTCTCTTTAATGTAAGATAAGTAAACTAATCTCTTAAGCTTTTTACTCATATAATCCCTTTTTTTACAATCCTTTATTCATTGAATCCCTATATACTCCTCATATGGAGTTCATACATAATTCACACCTTAATGCAAAACACACACTTATGCATACAGGTATACACTTCAGAAAACATGCATAACTATTCCTTAAGGTAATTTACTTAAATGGTGCAACATAGAACCACTTCTTTGTTTATCTTAACTGAAGTATTGAACTCAATGCAATTCCCTAACTATGCACATTCAGTAACTACACTTTTAGATTTATATCAAGAAATATGCTCTAGAACATGAAAGAAGAAACATGCCTGTTATATGCCTTTCCCTTTAGAGGATGAACTTGATTGTGTTTGCAGCTCCTCCGACCTCCAACAAAAGACCTCCAACAACTTCTTAGATCAATCTCTAACTCTTCCTCAGAAATTAATCACTTGCTACAGCTGAAAAGTAATCTCAACTTCTTATCAGAAATATTTTGAAACTCTTAGAATGAGAAAATCGAATTATATATTATGTGTTTTGAAAAGAACAGGGACGGCTCAATAAAAATACTAATCTCAGATTGCTCCGGGTGTGTGTTTACAATGGAAGGGCATGTATATATAGGCCTGAATTGCAACAGTTTTCCACTTAAGAAGGCATGTCAAATGACAACACATCCCGAAAACACTCAAAAGAAGTCCTGGCGGGTTTCTAAACCCTAAGTCATCAAAATTGAAGGTGATTCGTCATTACTTGAGCCAGTATATCATGAATAATTCAACTCAGAAAGGTAAAATGCCACCTACAGGTTTACGTGCGTTTCCACAGGTAAAGATAAGTAAATATTAATGCTGAGACTAAGTCCCTTATCAGAAGGTGTCCACATTTCTCATTTCCCAAGTTGTGAGCACCCTCTTTCTAGCTACATCCTATTATCCTGGCAATGGTCGCATGCTACAAGCATCCATTTCATTTTCACGGGAATGGCTTTCTTCAGATTTTTCCTTTAAAATTATATTTCGACTTTACTCTTTGAAGTATTTTGTATTTACAAATATTTAACTCTCTTAATTTTTTGATTTCCCATAGTTCAAAATATTTAATATTGATTTCAAAATCAAATATTTCTTTTTTTAAAAGTCTTCAAATGTAATGTTTTTCTCATTTAAATTTATACAATTTCATATTTCAATATCATATATTTTATATATTTTATCATATATGTATTTTAATTAAGTATAATATTTTTAAATATATATATTTTCTGACATTACATCGTGATATTTATATATATTTACATATATGTAAATATTACCTTAATATTAGTACATATATTTTAAAAATATAAATATATAATATATTTACATAGATATTTATGTATTTGTGTATATATCCATAAATATAATCACATCGTTAATATATACATTTATACATAAATACATATGTAATTTTGCTAGGAAATAATATTATATATTATTTTCACTACAAACATCTGGCGGAATGTGTACATATATACTCTTTGTATATACGTATGTATGCGTATATACATATCGACACATGTGTATGAGCATGTCCGTCTGCTTAACATACACATGTATTGATATGTCTATACATATAAATACGTGTTCACAATGTATAGATGTATGTGCATTCCCAATCAATCTTTAACACATCTTTCACATTATTCATACATTGGTCATGATATAGCAAGTATGACGTTAATCATATCTCCTAAAGCATAAAGAAGTGAACTTTAGTCTCCTAATGTCAATAAACAAGCCTATGGATGACTTACCCTTATCTCGACAAACAGACTTGGTTTACTCAATCTATAGTATGCATGTGTATGCTCAATTTGGTAATTGTTACTGTTTACCCAACCAAGTTCCTCCCTGAATGATGTCTCTCCTCTATCCGGAGGAACAGTCTTCATACCTGCACACCATGACATGACATCGACAGTCATATGCTCATAACAAAGAAATTTGCATAAAATATCTCAAAAGTTTAGAATAAACATTATCCATAACTTATATGCTACCTTTATTTAAGAATTAAATCATTAGAAGTAATAATCAAATGAAACCATCATTCAAATAGGTCACATTCATTTAATAACACGATCAATCATGTTTTATTCATCACAAAGATTTAAACATTACAATCAATTGCCCTATGCAATAGTAGCTATAAAATCGGGATGTAACAAAAAGCTACAAGAAATAGCATGGTGGAGGGTTAGGGAAAATCCTATTGTTTTTTGCTTCCAAAATACAAACCCTAGTAGAAGTGCTCGTGACCTATGTGTGCAGGAAAGGGTTTTTTAAGGCACATTCCCACATCTTGGAGGTGGAACTCTCATGGGTTTTTAGTTTAAAAATTAAGGAAAACAAAAGGGCCAACAAGATAAAAGCTACGACAAAAGGATCTTTTTTCAGAAAAACTAATACGCAGAAGCATAAAGGCAAGCTACAAAAAAAAAATTTGTGCAGAGCTTTGAATCATACCAGTACTGTGAAATACCAGAGATAGCTCTTTTGAGCTCTCTCTCTTTTTCTTTACACACAAGGATAGAGACCATAGGAAAGTAAGGTCATAGTTTGGAGGGTTATAAAGGAATCACAGAGAACAGAAAACCCTCGACCATGAATAAAGGTCCAAAAAGAAAAATGTAGAATGGCTCAATTGTTTAGGTTCATTTTTAGAGGGTCAGCCATGGAAAACAAAGAAATATATACTTATACCCAAGTGCATTTTGAAAAGGCCACGACCTGTGAACACATTTTCCATTTTCCTGAGCTTGAATGCATAAGATCATTGAAGATACAAAGAAAAACATATGAAAGAGAAATGCAAAGAGTGAATGCAAAGAAAAACACAAAATATGAGTATGTATTCTTTTCTTTTTTCAAAGATGGCTCGATTCGAGCTCTTTTTCTTCAAAAATTGAAAATAAATGACATTAAAATGCTTACCCTAGCATGAAAAGCCATTTTTCATCAGAGATTGTGAAGAGAAATGCCACTGTAATGTCTGATTTTTCCATGAAAGTTCCTCTATGATGCTCCAGTTTGAAACCCTTGGAAGCCACAACTCCTTCGTGAAACTTTGCAATAAGAATGATTTTTTTTTCCATTCTTTTGTCTTTCAATTAGTGTTGATACCCTAAGCGACATGCTGATTGGAGTTAAGGATTTTTTCCCTTGTTTTTAAAGAAAAAAAATGTGGTACAACTAAACCCCCACAAGCCTTGTTTTGTGCCCTTATTCATTCTCAATGTTTGTAACTTGAGCTTTTTTAGTCACTTTTTTGACTTAGCAAGTTTTGCTTTTATCTTGGTCGATGCATAGAGATGAAGTCTTGTATTTTTGCATTTATTATATATTGTAAATGATTAATCTAAATGATAGTTTAAAAATCATTTAGTTTAAATCATTATCTTTTGAATGCAAATAGGATCATGTGTCGATGTGACTAAGTCATGAGGGAGGAGGATGTGTTTGAATTTATGATCATGGAGGGAATAAAGGGAAGTTATTTCCAGTTTGTAAACATGTGGAGGGCATCTAGGAGTCATTATTTTGCTTCTTGGAGACATTTGGAGCAAATTTAGGCTTCTTGACTCAGTTTGAAGCATTTTTTAGATGCTTTTATGGTTTGACAAAGTAAAACTTAACTTTTTCACCCATTTAGAGCTCTTTTGGATGAGATCTAGAAGCTAGATTTGTGGGTTTATTGTTGCATCTGACCCAAGATGCTTCTAGTTCCTTTTTTGATGGAACTACTTGATGTTGGTTATTTAACCACATTTGTAATCCAGTTGACAGTTAGTTCTGATGATGTAAATTGAAGACATAGTGACTAAATTTACAGTCCTTTGATATAGATTTTTGCATCTTTTGTAACTCTTGTAGGTATTGAATGAAAGTTAACCTTGTTCATTTCTGAAATTGATTCATCTCCTTCTTGTTCTTACAGTTTAAGTGGATGCTTTGTGATTGATCAAACTATCTTTTAAACATAGTTTCATTATAGTTTTGTCTCATGCCTTATTCTTTTTCTATAATTAGCATGTTCATTTAGGTTGCTGGTTGTTCCAGTTAAATACAACCATTTGCTTATTGTGAAGTTTTAATTCCTTTTTCAAGTCAAGGTATTTGACCTTCTAGTGAAACATTTATGCATGAATATTGTTGTAACAAGTTGTGTGAACCAAATTTCTATTAGATTAGAATCAAGTGTGAAGTTATGAGTTTCATTATCTCCTTTTAGGTTTGGTGTATCACTTCATTTTATGCTTTCAATTTTATCATTTTTAGTATCCCTTCTCCTGTTTCCTTACATAATCAGTAAATTAGGTGATATAACCAGCTAAGAAGCTGGACTATCTTGAGATTCACTTCAATCATTAGGTTCCCCATAGCCTAGAAGTGTTTCCATGTTTCTCTAGCTAACTAAGTTTCACAACTCAGTTCAGGTGCAAGCTTAGTAGATAACAGTTGGCTCGTGTTAAACGAAAGCTGAGATACAAGATGACAAGCCTCACATTACAAAACATAATTAAAAGGTACCTTGTGCATATAAAAATATATAGCAACTAACTTGAATGGATTGATGCAACACGAATGAAATAATTTGAGCAGAGTCAAACATCATCAGGAAGTAAGCATTAGTCCTTTATACCTGATGCAAGACGTCCTTAAAGTTGCTACGAATTACCATGTGGCTTTATGAAGCATCATTACCTCAAAAGGCCTCAAGGAATGTGATGTAATTCCAACTCATTATTGATTTTCCATGTATTAGCCATAGTGGCAGACACTCCATAATTTACCAGCGAAGGACTAGGCATGTGATGTAATTCCAACTCGTTGTTGACTTGCCCTATATTAGCCATAGTGGCATCCACAACATAAAATATCAACAAATAAAACCATATGAAGTAAGATTGACTCATTCATTTGAGTGATTACCACTTGCTTCTTGTTTGATCAAGTTAATTAACTTAGGAAAAGCACTTAACTTGCTTATATCATGACGTTCCATGGAAACAACTATTTTTTGATTCATGCACATTTTAATATTCATTTAAAAATATATATTTATCAAAATTGGAGAAAATATATCCATGCACTAAAGTTTCAAGTTATAAATACACATAAAAAATTTGAAAGTAAAAAAGTAAAATTTACTATAAAAAGTTTGACGTCTCATGCAACTTCATTTCTCAACATTTTATTAGCAACTAAATTATAGTGTTAATTTATTAAAAACTAGTTTAAATAAATTATTTTATTTTATTTTTTAAATACAAACATAAAATATACTAAAAAATACATATTTTACTAGTTTACATCATTTCAAAATTCAGAACTTATATGCCACTTTTTAGTGATTCAAGTTTAAAAGTTGGATCACTATTGGCTGATTCCTTTTTAAAGTGTGACACAATTTTGTGCTTTTACCGAGGTTAGATTTCTATTAGAGTTAGGAGTTACAAGCTAAGATTAGGTTAGGGTTGAGGATTAATTAGTGTTGGGGTTAAGGTGTAATTAGGGTTACGGCTAGTGTCTAATTGTTGTTCAATTAGGGTTAGGGTTTAAGGATAAATTTTAGGGTTAGGGTTAGGATTGGGTTAGAATTCAACTAGGATTAGGTTTAGGGTTATAATAATAGTAAGGGTTAACATTCAATTGGGATTTAATTAGGGTTACGATTAGGGTTTATATTCAATTAGGGTTAGGGTTCAACTAGGGTTAGGATTATGATTCTAATATAGTTATGGTTAAATTTAGGTTAGAGTTAGGGTTCAACTAGGGTTAGGGTTTAATTAGGGTTACAATTAGAATTAAAGTTTCCATTAGAATTAGGATTATGAATAGGGTTAGAATTATGGTCAATGTTAGAAGTAGGATAAGGGTTAAGATTATAATTAGGGTTGGGGTTATAAATAAACCCTAAACTAATTTTAAAATAAACTAATTCTAATTGTAACCTTAACCCTAGTTCAAACCCTAATTCTAACTCTTATCCTAACTCTAACCCTAACTCTAACCCTAACCCTCACACTAACATTATAATAATTTTAACTCAAGCTGTAACTCTAATTCTATCTCTAACCCTAACACTAACCCTAATTATAAGTGTAACTGTAACCTTAACACCAAAACTAACACTATTTTTAACCCTCCCTAATTCTATAACTAGCACTAATTCTAATTGCAACCCTAACCCTAACCTTGACCCTAATTCTTTAACTAACACTTATCCTAATTATAACTCAAACCCTAACCCTAACCCCAATCCTAAAACTAACACTAATTCTAATTCTAACTCTAACTCTAATCCTAAATTTAACTCTAACTCTAATTATAACCATAATTCTAATAATGATCCTAATTCTATCTCTATTCATAATCCTTACCACAATCCTAACTCTAATCCTATTAACTCTAACCCTAGCCCTAACCCTAATTCTATATCTAACTATAACCCTAACCCTAATCCTAACCTTAAACCTAACTCTAAACCTAATCTTAACCCTAACAATAATCCTAACTCTAAACCTAACCCTAATTTTATCTCTAATTGTAACCCTAACCTTAACCCTAATTATAACCTTGACCCTAAACCGAACCCTAATCATAACCCTAACCTTAACCCTAATTCTATCTCTAAGCTTAACCCTAACCCTAAGCCTAACTAATATGGTGGAAAAGAGAAACCCTAAGATTTCACTTTAGGAATTCAAGAGGGCTTTTCCACAATGAGGGTCTTATCATTTAAATTCAAGATTGACTAGGATATGAGATTGACTTGCATCCTGAAGGGGTGAGCCAACCAATCATAGGATATGAATTTGAGGACTTTGTAATGAATTTTATATGAAATGCAATGATGCAACTAACTAATGATGAAAATGAATTATGTTGATGTAAAAATAGCAAATCTAGAAAGTCAGTCAAATTTGATGTAAAAAAAAAAGACTGAGCAAAATTTTATGCACTTGTCACATAAATTTAGAGCTGAATTTGTAGGAATAATTTTCCCAAGGCACCTATGTCCTAGTAATTGAATTTGAAATTTTTCTTCACAATCCTTGAGAATCTGATCAGGGGCTTCTTCTTTCCAAATCTCACTGTCAGATATTTGATGAATTATGATATTGCTATCAGGATGAAACATGGGTCAATGAGTTTGACTCGAAACTACACGGTTGAATCCTGATAGCAATATCATAATTTGACACGCTGTGGAAAAATACCTCCTACTTATTTGATGAATGCTGAGATAATTGAGTTTTTGTATCTTATCAAGTTGTAGGGGTTGAATGCAATAATAAATAAATGATCTGCAATATTCCTCCAATCTCCCTCAAATTTTTAACCTACATATTCAAAGAGAGAGGAAGGGTTGTGCCATATAGGGAAAATGCCTCAATCAAACTCTGTGTTGGTGTTTCCACCTTCACAATGGTAAAATTGATAAAAGAGAGCTTATCCTTTTGAGGGATAGAGGCTAAATGACAAATGAATAAAGAATCAACAATGGACTGCAACTCACCACTCAAATCTAATTTCCTTGAAGGATTGAAGTCATGTACATCACCTCAAATCTTGATTTCAAATTTTCTTGGAAGACTTATAAGGGTTAGTCCCCACAAAAAAAATGATAACATAAACATGAAAAAACTCACATAAAACTTGACGTGATGCTTAAATGTTGAAATGTTGTGATAAATATGCTCTTGACTTGATAATAATCACCTGACAATTGTCTTGCTTTAAATATTCCCACTTCTTGCTTGTTAGTTTTCAAATGGTGAAATGACTAGGTATTTATATGTAATTAATCTACTTTCCTAAAAATTAAATCCTAATAGCTAACATTTGAGATTTGAAATTCAAATAATAAAATTCCAATTTCAACATATTAAAATTTGGAGGAAAAATAGGGGGACTAAGTCGCCCAAGGTGATTATGTCCCAACCCTATTTTGTGGGGTGTAAAGTGTCGGTAGAAAAATATTAAATGTTTTCCTTAGTTTTGTATATGGGTTTTCTTGATAAATATCCAAATGGGCCATGGAATGCATAATTTAGGACATTAGATGTACAATTAGGTCCATGCACTTAGGAGGGAGAAAAATCTCTACTGTGCAATTTTTTATGGGTGAAAATTTATGATGCTAAATTTAGCCCCAACTTTAGTGAGAGAGTATGAACTTACGCTCAGACTCTCATTAAAGTAGAAAATATGTCAAGAGGGATCTGAATGTCTGAATGTTGGAGAGATAGGATGATACTGAATCTAGGGGGAGTGCACAAGCCCCCAAGATTCAAGATCCTATGGCAAAAAAAAATAAAGACAAGGGAACACACATGTATGTAATGTAACAAGATAAAACAAAACATGCAATGCCAACATAAATGCAAAAGGAGGGTATGGAAATCACATACTAGAAAGTTATATTATGCTAGGATCCATACCCAAGGCATTCATGACTCACGGGCTAACGTAGTCCAATATTTTCTAGGTGAATTATGAACCAGAGGCATGATGCACTAGTCAAGTCATATATTCACTAGGTGAGACTTTCAAAGATAGTATAAAAATGAGAAACACACAAGGATTAGTGAGGACTAATTTTCATAAGTGTGTACCCATATCAACCATACCAAGATTTATAGTCCCAATAACTTTGACAAGGTGCTACAAAAATGATCAAAATTCTATGCCAACACATCACTAAGTCTAGTGTGTGTGAACAAAGTGAAACACATAATGGCATGTATGCCCCCACCTTAAAGCAATTTCTAAACACCATGTTGTGAGAAATTGCTTTAAGGTAGAAAAATGATAAATATCACATTATAAGGTCATAAGAGTTTATTTGGAAGGCCCTATTCCAATGATTTCTTTCCAAATAAAGCTAACTCATGATAAGGGGTTGCCCACAATGTAATGCCACAAACAACATAAAAGATGAAAACATAAGGGATCCACGAATCCAAGGTTAGTAAACATCATTGCTATAATATAAATAATCTTGGAATTGAAATCATTCTCCCAAATACTCATGGAAGAATGACACATAGAGAGAACAAACAAGATTTTGGGTCAACATGGAAGAGACCTAAATATCTCAACACCTTGAATTGTCCCCAAAAGAAAAAAACAAGAAAAAAAATGTTTATGACATAAAGAAGAATGGAGATACAAATAGATGAATGTCACAATAGATTCATTTCCTTTGTATCCTTGTGCCAATAGAGAAAAAAGGGTCATCCATAGAAAAATCACAAACAAAATGATGTTCCAAGCAACATAACACAGGAGATCACATCACATACAAGAAAACACAAATAACACATAAAGAAAACACAAAGGAGTACCACACATGTGAGCCTATCTAAAGAAAATCGTCTACATCCCAATATTTTTCATTATATATGGAAGGCATTCAAATAGCCAAAGGGACTAAAACAAGTCCTATACTAGGAGAATCACCAAGTTCATCACGTGGTGAATCACTCTCATCAAGAGGTTCATCACAATTGTCCCCATCTAAATAAATAAACTTAGAGAAAAAAAAAAAGATGGTTCATTATGCACTTGTTTACCAATCTTAACATCTTCATTCTCATCATCTAGATTTATCACAATGGGTGGTTGACTGACAATGTCTATTGTATGTTCTTGTTTCATTCTTTGTTTTGGTTGGGACATGTAAGGTTCAATTTTATGTTTTGGTGAAAGTTGTAATTCATCTTGATTTGTGTGCATAGGTGTTTGATCATCAAGTATTGTTTTATTTTTTTCACCCAACTAGTGAGCAATAGCATGATGTCTACAACTAAGATATTTTGTATTTCTATTTATTCTTGTGTGGTTTTCAATTTGTGAAGGTGTAAAAGTAGGTTTCTCAACCATTGGTCTCTTTTCTTCCCTTGGAGGAGGAACTGATGGGACTATTAGGGGTTGGGAAGCCAATGTCTCCTTAGGTCTATAAATTTCTTTCTCTTTTGGTGGCACAAAGGTAATTATGTGTTTGTCTCTTGGTATTTTGTATGATATTAGTGGAGGAACTGCAATATAAATGGCTTGTGTACTTAGACGAGTATTTGCATCAAACATGGGTTCATCCACAACCTATGGGGTAGGAGGAACAACCATAGACCTATCATTCTTACGAATATTGTTGAGGGATAACTCTGTTATGCACTTTTCTTTAAAATTTTGATAAGAACTAAAAAATAAATCCTCATGAGGTTTAATAGGTTCCATAGGTTGGGGCCAAAATAGTCAAGTGAAAAGTTTTCGTGGGAAATCCAAAGGATTAAACCCACTATGGTGAACTATATATATTTGATTTTCAAATGGGAAATTTATACACTTGTGGATTACCGATGGGACAAAATTCATGGAGTGTATCCATGTATAACCTAGCTTCACACAAAATTGGTCTAACATTGGGATGATGGTGAAGGATACATCTAGTTTTTTTGGTCCCACTTTGAGTGAAAGATTTATTGAACATATCTAGGGCAAGAAAAACAATCATGAGTTTTTAACCATACTTTCGGTTGTTCATAAGAATCTTGATAAATATCATGCAAAAACATGAATTCCTTAGTGATCACATTCTCTAGACACACGAGATCAATGAGTATTCTTGGTGTAGGTTTTTCATTAATACATTTGAAGATGTAGAGAGATCTGGTGCATGTATACATGCATCAATATGTGTGAAAGAAATATCAAGTAACAAACAGGTTTGATCCTTATGAGGTTGAACATCTATTAGAGTAACCATATTTTCTAAACCATCCTTGTCATCATTCTTATCATCACAATCTTGTACAAAGTTGGATGTTGGGTTTGGGTTTGTGAAGATTTGTAAGTTTTGATTGGATGAGACAATGAACTTGTTTCCTTTATCATTAAAATTGGTTAACTAGATGTGATTAGAATCGATAAGGTCTTGCACTTGATGTTTAAGACACATATATCATTCTATATCATGTTCTTATGTACGATGATATTGAAAAATTCATTTGGGTTAAAATTTGGAGATAAATATTTTGTTGTATCCATGGGTCTAATAGGATGCAATTGGATTAAATTCTTATTTAATAATTTCAACATGATCAAATGAAGGAAACCGGTTAAATTGTCTATCTCTTGGCCTAAATTAATAAGGAGTTGAACTTATGGTTGTGACTTGTGGCTCAATATAGTTGGTTGTTTGAGGTGTGCTTCTTGATAAAGTTTTTGTTTTGTTTATTGAATGATTGATAATTGTTTTCAGGTACATATTTAGATTGATTAGCAGGAGTTGATGAAGATGTTCCTTCACACTAACTAATCGATATCTAATAATCACGAAGATTTGTACACAAGTGTGTAAAGAATGGATACTTCATTAGCAATATCTTATTCCTAATGCTATGTTGTAAATTTAAGATGAACACTCATTGAACATTAGTATCAGGAAGAGTATAGTTAATTTATGAGTAAAGTAACTAATGTCACCCTATAAAGTCTTTTATCTTTCCATTTTTTCCTTGTTTGCAATACACTAAATCAATTAATGTGATTTGAGGTCAAATGTTTGCTTGAAAGTGTTGGAGAAATACATTGACAAGTTCATTGAATTAGCTTATGGATTTTTTTGGAAATGAGAAAAACCATTCCAAAGACATGTCTTTCAATGATCTAGGAAAGAGTTTAGCTAGGATCTTATCTTCAAAAATGAAGTCACTACATAATGTTGTATAAGTTGATACATTACTATTAGGATATCCTTTACCATTGTACTTCTCAAATCTAGGTATCTCTATGTTTTGAGGCATGGGTGTTTTCAAGATTTCAATTGATAATGGGATCCTTTTAAGATATTGTGGTGGTTTTCCATTTTGAGTTTGATTCACTATGGAGATTTATTGTTCAAGTGATGTCGCATTTTACAAAAGTTGGTTTATGGTTGAATCATTGTTTGACATGTTTTGAGAGTTTGGTGAATATGGTGGGATTGTGTAAGTGCTAGGTGGACTAATATGTTGCAAATTTATAAGAGGTGATGAATATTGAGGTGTTACATGTGACATAATAAAACTATAAGGATTCCCATGAGGAAGATCTAAGCTTGGAGTTATGCCATTAGTGTGTTGTATCATTGAAGATAGTGTTGAAAATGTAAATGCAAGAATAGAAGGTATAGTTGCTGGGAGGGAAAAAAAATTCCTCTTGGGTTTTGAGTGTATCCTAATGCTTGAGCACAACTAGCTATCATAGGGATGTTAGCATCTACTATGTGAGCTAGACTATTCAAAACCTCTATTCCTTGGGAATCATCATTGATAAAATTCCTTAGGTTTTCCACTATAGATATTGTTTGTCCTGCTAAGGATTCAATGCTTAAGTAATCTTGTAATCCCTCTAAGTATTTATCTAATTGTTTCAGTTTGTCATCAGGCACATGGGCAACAATAGTCTCAAAATCCATGAAGGTGCTTGATTATGAAGTTTTCATAGGTATTTTGAGATTAGGAATGGATTCCAAAATGGGCTAGATATTGACAATACCTTGCATAAAAGAGTTGGAGGACTTGAGAGCTACAGTGGATCTAACAACAATGTAGGATGCCATAAGTTTTCAATTACATCTCATTGGAGTATTGGCAATAGGACATCAGGTCGTAAAGCTCACATGAGTTTCAAAACACTAAGTGTACCCACTATAAATAATAAATTACAAAATAGTCACAAAAAAATAGCTAGGATAAAAAAAAAGAAAGTAGAAATAGAAAAAAAGCACAGAGAGAATGATTTAATAAATATTTGAGACAATTTACTAGACAAGGGCACCAAGGAGCCTTTTTCTAGAAATTTTTTTTCTAGTTTCAAAGGTCGAGTGTATGTAATACTGTTTAAGGTTCATGTTTTGTGTTTGTGTAAGTGTGGTAGTGAATATTTTTCCATAATTTAACTAATTTATAATTATGAAATGCAAAATGCAAGTGTGCAACAATTTTGAAAATGCTTAAGCAATAAAAGATAATTTCAAATATGATTTCCAGATATAACATGCAACAAGTGACTGATTCTAATATGCAAAAATCTAAAAATGATGATTTTTATATATTTTTGACACAAAATTGTAGACACCCAAAAATTTCCATGTCATAAAATTACCTAGTCGATACACGACCTTGTAAGACATCTTGTAATATTTACCCTAGGTCATTACATTATCCAACTTATCCCATTTATTCCACTTAATCACCTTCCCAATTAATTAAATAAATCTCATTTATTTAATTAATTCCCCTTCACATGTCTCAAAATAATTCAAATTAAATATTTGAATGAATCCCTCACTTATTACCACATTGCAACATGTGTCACATGACTACAACTCTTCACATGCACACATAATTTAAATAATTTTATTATTTAAATTATGAGATTCCCACTCACATCTTATTTTAGCCCCATTCATTGTGTGTCATAGACATCTTTTCTTTCAAAATAAATAAAAGAATCCCACTTATTCCCTCACATCCTAATTTTAGCCTCATGTCATAACCCATTTAATGTGCGTAATAAGCACTAAAATCAACTTTTAATCCTAGCCATACACATCACCCATTTGAATTTTAATCTTTTCCATCAAATTAAATCGTCCTTCTTCTATAAATCTAGCCTTTCACAAGCCATTTGATCAAATCTTCTTCTATTATCCATGCTCTGCCAAAATTTCCTCCAATCTTCTCATCTATCTATCTATTTAACTTCTTGTATCATCTTTCATCTCAACATTATGCTATTAAATTGAGCAATCAACAAACAAACCTTCAAAATCTTGCATTCTCATGTAGGTGGAGAAGAGCAATGGAGATAAATCAAATCTAGTTTGGAGATCGGTTTGCTTTGCTTTCTTATTTTGATTTTCATGTTAGTTTGTGCTCTATTGTGCTTGTTAGGGTTTCATTATAATTTGTTTATGCATTTTCCCTAAGAATTTTACCCTAAATACATTGGTGAACCTAATGTGAAGAAACCTTGCCTTTTGCAAACCTACTAGCTTGCTTTTTGCAGGTTTCATTAACTTTTTGTTGCAAATCTCCCATTTTTTGGACAAAACCCTAGGTTTTAAAAATTTCCTCATATCTTCTAAATGGATACGAATTTTTCTACAAGATTTTCATAGGATTTTATAAATCATATCAAGAGGCTACAGTAAAAAAATTGAGGGTTTATCACCATTTTTGTAGGAGTTATTATTATTTTATGTTTTTTCATAAAATTGTCTTTCTGGACACAAATCAACGTATTTTCTAGAAATTTTTATATTTCTAGAAAGCTCTTAAACTTATAATGGGTCTTTTTTTTACATATTTTATTTTGAGGTCAAATAAAGTGCTAAATTATCCAATCTTTATTTTATATAGGCTTTTCATAAATCCATGTTTCTAGGTGCAAAATAGGGAATTTTTTTGACTTCTTTACATTTCTGGAAAGCTCTCAAAAAATTAGTGAGGGTCTCTTCTTTGATTTTTTATTTTTCAGACAAATAATTTCTTCAAATAATCAAATCCAATTTGGCTATGTTAAAAACCATGTATCTAAAATTGCAATTTTCTGATGAGCTTATTTTTTTATGGCTGCATTATAATATCATTTTTTTGATTTTGTGGGTGATCATAAGGATCTGTAGTGGCATAAATATCAATCATAGACAAAAGATTGGAAAGCAAAAACTTTTGGGTGCACTCATTCTATTATCTTTATCTCTCATTTGATCATTCAATCTTGTTTGCAAAATAGTTCAATTTGGGGCTTAAAAAGAATAACTTGTTTGATCACACATTTGGATTTAGGAATAAAATAAATCTTGTTTGATCACATCATTGAAATTGGCTTAAAACGAACAACTATCTTCCTACACATTTAGCTTTGGGATCTAAAAAGAACAAGTGTTTGAACTGTTTTAGACACATTTCAATTTTCTAAAGAGAAATTAACAACTGCAAGTGTGAATCAAGTGTGTGTGTGATCAAAAACACCTCACTTGGTTCACTTTTGTCATACCCTTCTTAGGAGGCTTGCTTGGAGCACAAACCACTCCAAGGGATGACCTCAATCGAGGTGTGAATCAAAGACACACTCCTTTGGGAGTTGAAATCTTGTCACTCTTGGCTAAGCCCCAAAGAACTTTATACCTTTGGTAAGTGAAGGTGAAGGGTAGGTTACCCCTTTCTCCTAGCTATGTGGCAAGATTTTGATTTCAAATCATCCCTAGTCAACCTCGTGCATCCTAGCTTGAGACGTAATTGGCCATACCCACTTGACTAACATTAGGCTTGTTGTTCTGTATTCAAGTGTTTGCTTAATCATAAAATTTAATCTTGAAAGAGAAATTTATCATTGTGTTTGGTGTGTGTGTTCATGCATTTACATGTGATATCTTGTGTTTGATATTACCCAAGTCAAACTTCCAATAAACACTTGCCACATCATCCAAATCATCCAATCTTGTCATTCCACATCATATCCTAATCACCATCATCTCTTTAATCCAATCAACATCATTTTACACCATGCAAACATTAGAAGACCTAGTACCCCAATTCCAAGACCTCCTCCAATCACTCTATCAAGCACCACAACCCTTAGACCAACAAATTATACATGGGCTCCAAATCCTCATCCAAAAATTTCAACTTCAAAAAAACCAATCACCTTAAATGCAACAACTCATAGCACAAGCCCAATACATCATGGCCAATTTTCAAATACAACAAGCACACCATCAAATCCAATCACCACATCAAAAAATGTCACATCAATCCTATGTGTCACCTATATAATAATACCAACCTCATCCATCCACATATCATTTTACCCCTTCATCAACCTATCACACCTCTTCCAATGTCAACCCTTATCTATATCAATCCACCTCTCAACAACCATTATCCTATGCAACCCCTCCATGATTATCAAAACAATAGATCATACAACAACAAGTCCAAACACCAGTCCAACATCAACACATTCAACCACAATCCTATGTGTCACCTTCATCATCATGCCAACCTAACCCATCTACCTATCATGTCAATGCCACATCAACATATCCACCCATATCACAACAAGAACATAGGAGCCTAAGTCCACCTTGGAAAAAAAATTAAAAGCCTTTAATTCTTAATGTCACCTTTGACAAGGGGAACGCCAATCTAGTTAATGCACCCTATAAGTTTATCATACCACCATCTAATCAAAGGACTATCCTAAAGCCACAATTTCCTAGTCCAAATCCATTGGTTACCACACATTCCAACCCATCAAACCCTTCATTACCCACACCATCATCCAATCCACCATCAATTCCATGCCCTAAGTTCAAAAATTACAAAATCAAACCCAAATCCACTCATCCACCTACAAAGGATGTGACCCAAGGGCTGCTAACAAGGAATCAAACATCGCCATGTCATCCAACTCATATGTTTGAACCTACCAAAGAGTCTTCAAACACCATACCCATTCTTACAATGCCATCATGTAGTCCCCCCCTTGAACCTATTCAAGAGTTTCCCCCTTTGAGCCCAAGTCAACCTCCATCATGTCTCCACGTTGTTGACTATATAGAACATGTCAAGCCTATTCAAGATTCATCCCCTTCCACTTCCATTCAAGCAACCCAAGAGTTACATCAAGAATCTACTCCAAAGCATGTGGAAACATCAAGCCCTAGTCCTAATCAATATCAAATCACTTTCATCCAACCTATCCATAATCTATATATTTTCTATGATCAAGATGATATCAATAATGATGAAGAGCCTATCCATGAGCAACTTGATCCTGTACCCATCCATGAGAAAGATATCGTAGATAAACCTCCACCCAGTCCTATCCATGATCCACAAACATCCACCTGTAATGATGAGACACATGCCTCCCAAGCCTGCATAGAAGATCAAACCAATAATGTGGATCTAAATGAACATACTCAAGATCCTTTAAATCCTCCATCGTCTACTATCAACTCCATTTCAAATCCATCATATCCACTTGGTATTTCCACTCTCATTCGTGAATATTCCTCCTTATAACAACAACAAACATTACTTCCATTGCTTCATTTTCCCCATCCAATAAGGAACTTGTGTCTAGTGTTCCACCTAAACCTAGTCCCATTGTCCATCACATACTCCAAAACATGAACTACCAAGGTAAAGGTTTAGGCCTTCATGAACAAGGTATTTTGGGGCCCATCCATGTCAAAGTCCCTCCATGGTCATTTGGCCTTGGATACTCACCCCAAGGAAAATAAGCTAAAGATGTTGGTACTTCCTCCATCCATCCATCCTAAGTCCTCTTTCCACCATAAATCCTATCATACGCCTAAAACTTGCATTTCCATCCCTCCTCGATCATCTTACAAATGTCAAAAGTATGTGACCGTACACCTTCCACCATTTTTTGCAACTCCTAATATTCCTCCATCTAATCTACCTCCACTACTCCCAACACCTAATATCTCCATTATACAATCCCCTTATCCATCCATCCATAAATCTTCTAAAAATCCTAATCATGACCAATCAATGCACACATTTTCTAAACATGAAGCTTCCACTCATTCCACTAGACCCATTGGATTCCAAAATAAAAATTTGGATGCCTCTACCTATAAAGAAAAAAATCCTAAGGGTCCTCATGCCTTAGGACACAAAAGCAAAGAATCAAAGAAAAATCCATCTAAAAAGCTATATAAGCCCATACCTCCAAAAGAAAAGGCCAAAACTAAAATGGTTTGGGTCCCTAAGAAAAAGGAAAGCAAGTCAAACGAGGCATCTACATCTCAAAAATTCCAACCATTCACTTCCACCTCACATTCCACTCCATTCAAGAATCTCATATTCCATCCCACAAGCAAAATAAAAGTCATTAAAATATTAAGTCTATGTGGGTACCTAAAGCACTTCATCACCCATCTCCTAAGCAAACATCTCCATTGCTTCCTACACCCCCTCCACATCAAAAGCTTCAATGCAATTTATCACAGTGTGCAACCATTGATCATGGTTCCCTTCCATTTCACAACAATTCCACATACCTCCATCTCCTCATCCTTCACTCATTATCCTTCATATCTCCTCCATCACCTTCCTATGGTCCATGCTTTTGGCTAAGCCTCCCATTCATCTTCCCTACATAATCCAGATCATAATCCACTATTTCCCTCCATAATCCACATCACAATCCACCATCTACCTACTCCATCTCCCTTTCATGTCATCCCTTACCAACATCTATGAGCATAATGACATTTGACATGGTCCATGCGACGACATTTATCTAGCAGGACTATCACCTTTCATGGAACTATACACTCAAGTCCCTCCTATCCATATTCCCCTTCTCCTATCCAAAAATCTAAATGTCAAAAAATCAAAAAATCAAAAAAATAAAAAAAAAGTAAAGAGAAATCCCTTCGTCCAACAATGAAAACCTAGTAAATAGGCACTCTGGATAAGTACCATGATGAAAACTTGGAAAATAGGCATCATGTGTAGGTTGATCTTCTATGTCACTTACACTTGGGGGCACTTTGTCTCATCTACACTATCCTATCATGTCAATTCTTATCATATCATTTCCATCCTACCTACCATATTTAGCCATCATACATACCTATTATATTGAGTCCACTTATCCACCCTTATCCTTTTGAACTTGATGAAGATGTGGAGGAAAAATGTTGAAACATGTTTTTGGGTATCTCTTGACATACCTCATCTTTTTCCAATGAAATCTTATCACCATCCTATTGTTCTAAGCATTGTCATAAAAATCCTAATTTTTGTACCTAGAATGGGGCATGTTATTCCTATGCGGTAGTCTTTTGAGATCACATCCTTGCTCTCTTATGATGCATACATCCATTCCATTCACTATGACCTATCCTTTTTATCCATCCATCTATCATGAACCTTTTATCCCTTATCCTATCACCCACCCTTTCATCCATCAATCCCATCTATCTCCTTGCACCTAGAATTGGTTTCCCCTTGTCATTGGTATCTAGCACAAAGGCTACCCAAATTTTCATCCATTGACATCTCAAAACATTTCAAAAAAGTCTTGAAAAAATTACAATTTTTTTTAAAAAGGTCCTAAAAAATCCAAAAAAATCAAAAC
This sequence comes from Sequoia sempervirens, assembly GCA_007258455.2. Taxonomy (NCBI): domain Eukaryota; kingdom Viridiplantae; phylum Streptophyta; class Pinopsida; order Cupressales; family Cupressaceae; genus Sequoia; species Sequoia sempervirens. The sequence goes on from VDFB02000019.1 coordinate 22,272,732, forward strand.
ATTTCAAAAATCTAAAAAAATAAAAACATTTCAAAAATCCAAAAAAGTAAAAACATTTCAAAAATCTAAAAATAAAAACATTTCAAAAATCCAAAAAATAAAACATTTCAAAAATCTAAAAATTCAAAACATTTCAAAAATCCAAAAAAATTCAAATATCCCCAAAAATGCAAAAAATTGAAAAAAAGTCCTTAAAAAAATCCAAAAAATAAATAAAAATCCATCAAAAACCTAAGCAATAAAATCAAATCACAAATCAATCCATCATCATCAAATCAAATCAAATCAAACCTTCAAATTCAACAAATCAATTCACTTCTTCAAATGAATTTCTTCACCAAATTATCCAATCACATCACTTCTAATCAAATCCATTCTTCTAATCAATCCAATCATTATCATCAAATCAAATCATTTCTTCATTTATCCTATCATCAATCAATTTCATTCTTCAATCAAATCAATCCAATTGTCCAATCAATCAAATTCATTCCAAGCAAATCAATTCCTCAATTCAATTCATCAATCATCATCCAAATCTTCAAATCAATCAGTCTCAATCATTCCAAGCAATAATCCAAATGCAAGTCAATCCTTAATCCATACCAACTAAGCTAATCAATCTTTCTAAATTATCCAATCACGTCATTTGGTCTTGATCCTAGCCTTGTTGTAAACCCAATCAATTAATCAATCAATCATCCTTGTGTTGATCCAGGGATATATCATTCCCCACAATGACACACTATCATCATCAACCAATCAATCAATCAATTAATCATTGGTTTACAAATTGAAAAGGGAAATACCTTGTTTGTTTTTGTATCATTTGTGCATGCTTGCTTGCTTGCTGGCGTGTTATAATTTTTATCTTACATTTGCATCAAATCCGAATCACTCCTAGCTAATATTCATATCCTGTATCTAGACAAGGTTGTATTACGCTAGGGCACTAGACACATCATCACCTTGGTCCTTATACCTTGGTGCATAACATTTAGTGCTATATCAAACATATCATTGCTCGCTTTATTGCAACATAGCGTGTCAATCTTCTTTTTTATCTACTTCTTATCTTGTATCATTCATATTATCCCTCCTTTATCATTTCGAGAGAATTCCTGTGTTTGTCCAACCTGCCAATCCTCTCGAGGGGGCATCATCATCATTATAATATCCCACTTCTTCATATCATTTGTATCATCATATTCTTCTATTATCCCTTTCCTTCATTCATCTTACTCCTCAATTCCTTAAGTGGCTGGGGCATCATCTTTCTTTTCTCTATCCATACCTTAGCTTCTTTGAAATGATGTTACTCGCCATAAATCTCATCATCTCAAACATCGACTCAAAGAGGGGCCAAATGTAGACACCCAAAATTGTTCATGTCATAACATTACCTAGTTGATACATGAACTTGTAAGACATCTTGTAATATTTACTCTAGGTCATTACATTATCCCTTATCCCATTTATTCCACTTAATCACCTTCCCAATTACTTAAATAAATCTCATTTATTTAATTAATTCCCCTTCGCATGTCTCAAAATAATTCAAATTAAATATTTGAATTAATCCCTCACTTATTACCAAATTGCAACATGTGTCACATGACTACAACCCTTCACATGCACACATGATTTAAATAATTTTATTATTTAAATTATGAGATTCCCACTCACATCCTATTTTTATCCCCATTCATTGTGTGTCATAGGAATCTTTTCCTTCAAAATAAATAAAAGAATCCCACTTATTCCCTCACACCCTAATTTTAGCCTCATGTCATAACCCACTTAATGTGCGTCATAAGCACTAAAATCAACTTTTAATCCTAGCCATATACACATCACCCATTTGACTTTTAATCTTGGCCATCAAATCAAATCGGCCTTCTCCTATAAATCTAGCCTTTCACAAGCCATTTGATCGAATCTTCTTCTAGTATCCACACTTTACCAAAATTTCCTCCAATCTTCTCATCTATCTATCTATTTATCTTCATCTATCATCTTTCATCTCAACGTTATGCTGCGAAATTGAACAATCAACAATCAAATCTTCAAAATCCTGCATTCTCATGCAGGTGGAGAAGAGCAATAGAGATAAATCAAATCTAGCTTGAAGATCGGTTTTCTTTGCTTTCTTATTTTTATTTTCATGCTAGTTTGTGCTCTATTGTGCTTGTTAGGGTTTCATTATAATTTTTGTATGCATTTTCCCTAATATTTTTACCCTAACTACAAAAATAATGGAATTTTTCACCTTTTGAACTATATGCAAAATGCCTAAGTGTCTATGCAATAAACACTTTCAGATTTGATTTTAGACCCATGAAGATTTGTAAATGTAATTAGAATGTAGATCTGAACCATGATAAGTGAAACTAACCCTATTGCAACCTATGATGCAATATGATATGCAATTTATTAAATTTTTATGCTTTTAAAAATGAATGCCTAAATCTTTTTTCTCAACCAACAAACATTAATCCTTCACAAAAACCAAGTGTTGATCCTTCAAAACAAGATCTACACTATATACATCAAGAATACCTCACTCAACATAGGAATCAACCAACTAGAGAACAAGATGGCTACATAGAAGATGATTTTGATGAAGACTTTACCGAAGAGAAGATTAAGAAATGACACAAAACCCAAAAATATTGAAGGTCGTGGATAAATTTCTTAGTATTGATCCCAACACATACTTTTATAGACTTGCACAACATGGTGCCAAATTACCATATGATTATAACATTGAAAATATTAAGGATACAACCCTTATTTCTAGAGTTGAAGATACAATGGTGAGACAAGTCTTTAAACCTCCTATACCACCTAAGGTTCCAAGATTTTTTGCACAAACAAGTGATCCTTCTCAAGTAAAACAAGTGGAAAACCCATTGTGTAGGAAATCATCTCAAATAGAACAAGCAATGACAACTCAACAAAATCAATTTGATCCTAATATATTGGGAATACAAAACATGCCTCTACAATCCAAAAACCCTTTTACAAATCCTTCGGTAACTCACAACGCTTCAAATAGTACATGGAGACTAGAAACATCAAGAAATATATATACAACCTCTTGAGCACAAAATGCACCTCCAAAAGGTCAAAACTCTAATGTACAAAATGTGTTGAAACTTCCTTGTAGAAAACCAAACCTACCATTGCATGCTACCATGCCATCACAACCACAACACATGGCATCACTGATGAGGGTGCTAACCTGAGACATAAAAAATCACACACACAACTAGAGAATATTATTATTATTCAGAATATGAAAAGCTTACATGCAGAGGGTCTCAAATCCTCGAGTTCTACAATACATGCAAGTTACAAAAACTACAGAAATTCCCCTTTTCATAGTATGCGATCTTTTCCCCAAAAAGCTACCCAAATTTTAGAAACTAGCCCATAAATAACCCCTTTTCAGTTTGGAGCCAAAAAAAAATTCAAATTATGAGTTTTGGTGGTTTGGCACTGAAAATTACAATTTGAAATTCAAAAATTGAGTCCTAATTCGAAAATTGGCAATTTTCCAAAAAATGACCAACTTCTGGAAGCCATAACTTTTGATCTGGGACTCTGTTTTTTAAACCGTTTGAACCATTGGAAAGGTATCAAAGTGAAGAATGTGCTAAGAACTAGCTCCATCGGTTCTAATGATTTCTAGGCCCGTACATGACTATTTAGTGCCTCAAACTGGACTTAGAAGATTTTTCAAGGAAAAAAGTAGAAATTGAAACTTGAATAACTTTCAAACCGGGAATGATCTTCACTTGATTCTTTTTCCAAAGTGCTTATTTTCTGTCCTGTAGCTTCCCATAAATTTTTTCCTCCCCGAACCTTCAAATTCAAAACTACTAAAAATAGAAATTGAGCAAAAAAAGGAGAAATGCAATTCTGAAAGTTCGAAACTCTTATTCGATGAAAAGGGTATCCAGAAATGTAAAAACATCTACAAAAATCTAACAAAAGGAAACATAAAGGAAAACATATTTTTGGGTGATGCGAGATTGCCCTTACACCACTGGATGCTCCTGCATCAATCACCCACTTATACCATACCAAATCCACCTACATAATCACAACAACAAACACCCATATATCAACATGCATAATTTAATCTACCCCAAGAACAACCCATGTATCAACAACATAACACTCCTCAAGGCATGGTAAAACATAACACCCACAAGGTTTGGTTCAATAACAACCTTCTCATTAATACCCTTCACAAAATGCTCAATATCAACAAGGTTTGAACTTTCAAAATCAAGATCCCAATGCAATGCAATATCAGCATGGTCCTTCATATACACAAAATCCTCAACAACAAAACCTTGTTCCACAATAAAATATTGTCCCACAACAAAATCTTGTTCCACAACAACAAAATGTGAATCCATAATACCAACAAAATCTTGTTCCACAACAACAAAACATGAATTTGCAATATCAACAAAATCTTGTTGCTCAATAATTGAATTTTGGTCCACAACAACAAAATTATGGTCCTCAACATCAAAGTGTTAATCCTAAATACATGTACGTCAATAAATAAGATCCAAATTCTACTCCACAATATCAATACAATTCTCCTCAAGGATTGAATGTTTTGTCACATATACATAACATCCTTCAAGGTTTAATACATAAACCAAACCCATCTTACAAATCATCATTCCTTGGATAGCCAAACTATAACCCACCTAATACTCCATAAGATACACAAGGAAATGAGTTAGCATTACAAATTCATAACCTTAATCAAGATATATATGATATACAACTTGGGAAGACCAAGAAGAGTTATGCATTGGAGGAAATTTGCCCTTATCCTTATGATCGAAGCATACCCATGATTCCCTTCCCTAAGAACTTTGAATTTCCCAAATTTGATAAGTACAAATGAAAAGGAGATCCCATTGAACATATACATGAATTTTCTATACCATGCATGTATGTATCTAACAATGAATCTTACATGATGAGACTATTTCTAAAGAGCCTTGGTGGACAAGCCATAGAATGGTTTTCTCATTTACCTCATAGACTTAAAACATTCGATGAACTATGAGAAAAATTCATCAATCACTTCTTGTACAACATTAAACAATATATAATTGTACCTAACTTGTATAAAATAAAAAAAAATAAAGGAGAGTATTTTTATGATTTCTTTCAATGGTGGTGAAAAAAATAAAGTAAGCATAAATGGTTCATCCTAGAAAAACAAATTGTAGACATATTCATGGGAAATATAAACACTAACTTAAGATTATAATTAACCATGCAATGTTTGAACACATTTGATGATATCATTGAAAAGGGTATAACCATTGAAAGAGCTCTTATTGAAAAATGAGCTATCAAACTATATAACAATCAAGATGAACCTTCTAATTAAAACAATAAACCTTGCTAGTGGGTGAAGAAGAAAAAAATAACCAATGATAGAATAGTGGATGCAAAATTTGTACAAATCATACAACCTCCACCTAATAATCCTCAACCCCATGTTCAAAGAAACAAAATTATAATTCTCCAAGAAATCAAATGAATGATCAAAATCAAAATCCTCTAAGAGGACCATCGAGATTCAATAACAATAAATCCAATCAAATTAGATGCAAGTTCACTCCCTTAGAGGAATCTGTTGAGGTAGTCTTAAACAAGTTGATCCAATTAAACCTTATCAAGTTACCAAAGAAAAGAAAAACCATGATGAACCACAATTTAAACCCTCTTGTTATAAAGACAATGATTATTGTAAATTCATAGAAGAAAAGGTCATGAAACATAGAGTTGTGTCAAACTCAAAAATATTATACAAGATCTCATTGATCAAGGTGATATTAATGTGGATCAAAAAACAACAATCTCTAATCATGGAAAGGAAAAGGATTCTAGTAAAGACAAGTACTATGATCAAGCCAACTATATCCTGGATAGTGTGTTATGATATTTTGAAGGATCAAATGCATACATTAACAACACTTACTAGTGTGATTTAATCATAAGATGACCTAAATCCACTAGATCCATATGAAATGAAGCAAGATTTAGTAAGTTAAGCTATAATCCCAATGAAATTCTTGAAAGCTTCAAACCGCAAAACCATTAAACAAAACATGAAGTAAACAATAAATGCTTAAAGGAAACCTAATTTAAAACTCCAAATCTCATCCCATTGGGGGATTGGTGCTGCATATGATGTGAAATGACAACCATTTCCCAATCCCTGGATGGAAACAAGCTTTCTAATGGATAATATTGGTCAAATTTGATGGAAATTGATGTAACCGAAGCTAAAAGCGATGCTAAAATGCTAAAGATGCTCATTAAGATTACTCTAAATTTCACTAAAATAAATTTTCTCTAATGGAAGTGGATCCATTTCTCTCCAAAGTGAGAAGTACTTATAGGATAAAATGGTGAATAAAGGGTCAAGATCGAATTGCACAATCAATGGTTGAGAGGCATTGAGAGATGAAGGCATGGATCAAGGATTCTCATCAAGGGATGGGAATCCAAGTTGACATGGATCAAAGAGTTAATCAATGGCTCTCATTGATTTAAAGAAACAAACTTCCTAAAAATTAGGAAGTGGTTAGAAGATATTTTTATTTTTAATGAGTACATAGGGAGGAATATTCCCTTACAAATGGGAGGGTGGGGAAAATTAGGAATTAGATAATTAAAACAAAGTTTTAATTGTGCAAGTTAGAGGAAATTAGGATTATCATTAAATAATTCATTTTGATAAGGGGTTAAGTGACATTTAATTTAATAATTTAGAGCATTTAATTAAATGAGAGGACATAAGGGGTTTAATTTAAATAATTTGCATTATCCAATTAAATAAGATGAAAAGTTAGTGTGAAAGGGGGTGAATTAACCTAATGAAATTAATTATCAGATTAATAGATGAGAATGATGCATTTAATTAAATAACTAGGATTATTCAATTGAACAGTCAAAAAGAAGGTGAATTTAGGATGAAATGGTGTTAGTAATTAGATTCAAGTGTGCAATATCAGTCAAGACAATTTTAAGTGTCTACATAAATGTGATTATAATCATAACATGACCTAAATCTACCAGATCCATATGAAATTAAGAAAGATTTAGTAAGTTAAGCTATAATCCCAATGAAATTATTGAAAGCTTCAAACTAAGAAACCATTAAACAAAACATGAAGTAAACCATAAATGCATAAAAGAAACCTAATTTAAAACTCCAAACCTCATCCCATTGGGGGATTGGTGTTGCATATGATGTGAAATGACAACCCTTTCCAAATACCTAGATGGAAAAATGCTTTTTAATGGATAATATTGATCAAATTTGATGGAAATGGATGTAAACCTAAGCTAAACATGATGCTAAAATGCTAAAGATGCTCATAAAGATTGCTCTAAATTTCACTATAGTAACTTTTCTCTAATGGAAGTGGATCCATTTCTCTCCAACGTGAGAAGTATTTATAGGATAAAATGGTGAATCAATGGTCAAGATCTAATTGTACAATCAATGGTTGAGAGAAAATGAGAGATGAAGGCATGGATCAAGGATTCTCATCAAGGGATGAGAATCCAAGTTGATATGGATCAAAGAGTTAATCAATGACTCTCATTGATTCAAAGAAACACACTTCCTAAAATTTAGGAAGTGGTTAGAAGATTTTTTTTTGAATGAGTGCATAGGGAAGAATATTCCATAGGAATATTCCCTTGCAAGTGTGAGTGTGAGGAAAATTAGGAATTAGATAGTTAAAACAAAGTTTTAATTGTGCAAGTTAGAGGAAATCAGGATTATCATTAAATAATTAATTTATTTAATGATAAGGGGTTAAGTGACATTTAATTCAATAATTTAGAGTATTTAATTAAATGACATGACATAAGGGGTTCAATTTAAATAATTTATATTATACAATTAAACAAGATGAAAAGTTAGTGTGAAAGGGGTTAATTAACCTAATGAAATTAATTATCAAATTAATAGATGTGAATTATGCATTTAATTAAATAACTAGGATTATTCAATTGAATAGTCGAAATGAAGCTGAATTTAGGACCTAACGGAGTTAGTAATTAGATTCAAGTGTGCAATATAAGTCAAGAAAAATTTAAGTGTACATTTTTCCCCTCTTTGAAGCGAGGTACTTGTTACATTGGTTCTAAGACTAGCACATTTTGGATTAATGTTGTTGCTCAAATCAATTATTTTAGAAATTCTTGATTTTTTGGATGCCCCACTACTGCCCCAACAAAAGGAATTAAGCTAGTACCCTGCCCCCTCGAGAGATTGAGAAAAAAATTTAATGTTCGGGTCGAGATCGCGATAAATGTTTAACATTGATTCAGGTGTAAAATAGGTTTTGGGACATGAAAGCAAGCTCAGAAATGTGTAAAATGCCTCAAACTATGCCCTATAGCTCAAAAATTGATGAAAAAGGATTAAAACTCTATTTCCCCCCTCAAATTAGGGAAAAACCCTAATTTTGGGGCATAACTATAGGTTGAAGGGTCACTTTCAGGCCATTTGCACTCATAACTTTAGTGAAACTCTATAATTTTTTCTCTAACACCTTGGTGAAATGGTGGATCGTGAGCTCCCACAACATCTCATGGATAGGGTATGAGAGTACTAGTGCACAATAGACACACAACCACTAATACCCTTTACATAGAGACAACATAGATTAACCTTGAGGACTATAGAGGATATGCCCCAAACTTGACCTTGATCATTGAAGCCTTGATATGTCGGGTGTTCGTGCCACACTGGTAGGGTAGAGGATTCAACCTTGGTTGGGGAATCACCTAGGCGAGGATGATAGGATATGACCTGCTTTGCTTGGGGCCCCATAGTACTTGCATCTCTTTATCACAATATGCATTAGGTCGTTTACATACAAGGGCAAAGCATAGGAGCTAGAGTTACTTTGTTACACATCTGGCCATGGGTGTAATGCCCTTCCCAAGATTAAGCTAATAGAATACTACAAAGTAACTAAATAAGGGAAGTAAATAATAAAATAGAATAATTAAAGATAAACTACTAAATTTATAACTTGTTTAATGATAGAAATAATGATGAAGTCTTGTATGCTCCAAAAGAATATTTTTCAAGTTAGATACTTTCTTTGTTAATCCAACAAGTAAATTTACAAGAGGGAATCAATAAATGATAATGTCAATAAAAATTTCATAAGCATTGCTTTATGAGGATTCCAATAATGTATACTCCTAATGCTAATATAAAAAAACAAATGATTTTTCCTTTTCAAATCAAACATTATTGTTCCAACTTTACACTAATTGTAATCATCATTTGTATTCATTTAAACTACACATAAACGTGGAAATATATTTTGATAAGGTTAGTATTAAATCTCCAAAATAACATTAACTTATCCCCCCAGAGATATTATTACCATTAAATTAGAATCAAATAGGACATATAAAATTGTTAGTGAAGGTAAAATCAAGATTATATAAAGGCTGAGATATGTAATAGAATCAAATACTAAAGATGCATCGTAAGTGTTGAATCAACCTCAATATATTTACCTTTCCAAGTGAGATTTTTAATGCCTAATCATTAAAAATGAAGATAATAATTTAAACAATACTTTAAACCAATATTACAAGCATAAACATACAAGAAATAAGCTAACAAGAACTATACCATCCAATATTGAACACCTTATCGTTATAGGACTAATAACTCAACAACTTGAGATTGATTATGTATATTTGTAGTATACACACAACTAAACATACACATAATTCAAGACTGTTTAGTTCGTTAACATTTGTTAGTAACTATACTTTAATGGATTTAGAAGCTTTAATGCTATAGTTCAAAAATTAAACCTTATTTCTTTACTTCATAACTCTACCCAAATTATTATTCTTCTTACAAAAATTCCTAGGTGATTTCAATTACCAACTTTGCTTACTATACCTAGATTCTTCTATGATAAGTTGCTTGAATCACATTGATATAAATTAAAATATTATTATTCTTGGATTAAATGGAGATACTATTCATCCACTAATAAACCAAATAAATAATTAAACTCTCTATCAAGAACACAATCCTAAAAATAAGTGAATAAATAAAATCAACAATTTGGAACCAGTATTTCTAAGCACTATACAATTAAGGCTCTTAATGGATAACTAGAAACTAATTTTTAAAAACTAACTTAAGAATCCATGTAAGGGGTTTTTTCTCATGTTTCTATCTTTCAGGTTTAAGAGTTCCTTCAGATATTTCTCTTGCCTTCATGATACCCTAACTTAGTTTCACTCAATTTGTTTTTGGTTTTCAATTTATTGTTTTAGTTTCAAAGTAGAAGACAATAATGTTTTAATCATAAATTCTATTTTGTGTACTAGGTTTCTCTAATTTTCTGATATGTTCTAAAAATAGTGAATTTCTAGAAACTCTTTAAATTTTATCATCTAACTCTTTGTATTTCATTTTGTGTGAATAGATTTGTAGGACTGTTTTATGATAGATTTTTATTGTGAATAAGGATGTCAATGTTTTCTTAATAAATCATAATTGGTGATCTGGGTTAATACAATTGTTAAATATATATTTTTAAATTAATGATAGAAAAACCCATTAAATTATATGCTTCAATATCATCTTTATCAGTTTTTATGATCAAATACATGAAACCACTTTTAAATGAAATATTGTTTGGCACAGGGGCAACAATATTGTTACCTCAACAAAACCAACATGTTTCTCTCTTGAAATCCATTGGATGAAAGTCCCAAGATATTATTTCTTATTCAACACATGTACCTGAAATACAAAGATCCAAAAAGAAGAAAAATAATATGGCCAATGGGTTCTCCACCCAACCATAGGATTGGGATTCAATCCAACCCTGAGCTAGGATCACATAACACTTCCACAAAATACTTTCTACATAAGATTCACAACCGAAGTGTAACATATAACATCCACATTACTAAACTTGACACATTACAACCACTAATCACAAGGATTCCTAGATAAGTTTACCCTTTATATACTTTGCACTTCACAACATCTTGCATTCATATTTCTTTGTTTTAACACACTGTGAACCCCAATCCTAGACCTGCACAAACATAGCAAAAAAAAACAATATTAGATCCATATGAAAGTTAGAACTAAGATTCCCCATGCAATTCATCTACAATGCTCAAAATAGGAAAGAGATGAAGAACAAAACAAGAAAAGCTATTAAATTCTATTTAAGCATGCAAACTCTCAATCCCATGGGGGGGAGTTGGTGCCAATTTGATGTGAAAATTGGCCCTTTCCCAACTCCTTTTCAAGCTTGATGAAGATTGATCCACTTGATGATGATGAACAATGTGCTTCCTTGATGAAATCTGCAATAACCTAGCTATGATGATGGAAAAATGCTATGAAAATGGATGAATTTTCTCCAAATATGAAGATAGTAACTTTGCTCTAAGTTGTGCATCCAAAATAAGAAGAAGAGCCTTCTATTTATAGAAGAACAAGATGGAAGAATGAGAAAAATGGAGGAATGTGGGATCATTCAATATCCAATGCCCAAATGCCACTTGCCAAGATGTGAATGGAGGAAGGATGAGCACATTTTGATGAATGTGTGCAATAAATGATATTAGGTGGAATTTCAAATTTATGAAATAATATGTTGGAGGGAGAAAGAATTGAATTAAATGCCACTTGGCTCAATACACAAGGACATGTAAGAGATATGGAATGCCTTGTTGGAAAGAAAAATCCATTTGGAGGGATTTTCAAACTTGGAGGAATATTCCCTTTTGATGCCATGTTGAAAGTAATTAGGGGAATTAATAAATCAAAAGAAATGATTTATTGAGCAAGTTGCAAAATCTAGAGGATTTAGGTGATTAAGACTTAAATTAATCAAGATTTGATTAATTTAAAAGGAGATTAGTTGATGTGACAATTTGATTTATATTTTTGGATTGATTTAAATAAAAGTTGAGAGGAATATGATTTAGATTTAATTAAATAAAGATTTCGATTTATTTAATTAAAAGGAGATGATGTTAGATTAAATTAAAGATTGTTTTAATTTAATAGAGTGACCTTAGGGATTTAATTAAATGAACTGAATTATTTAATTAAATGGAGATTAGAGGATTAATTAAATAAGATTGATTTATTTAATTAACAAGAGATGACAACTTAATTAGATAAATTTGATTTATTTAATCAAGGGACGAGAGGTGATGAATTTAATCAAATAAGGGCTATTTGATTAAATGACTAGCAAAGAAGACAATTCAGGATGAAATGATGTTAGTAATAAGGATCAAGTGTGTCGGTATATTTTTCGTATCTACATTTTCCCCCTCTTTAAAGCAAAGTACTTGTTGTGTTGGTTCAAATAATAAACTATCTCGATCAAAATTCATTTTTTATTTATTTTCCAAAATGCTCGCCTGCTGCCCTAACGAGAAGAAACATGGTGATATACCACCCCCTTAAGAGATCAGATGAAAATTTTGATTTTTGGGTGATCTCACGAAAAAAATAGGACAAGGTTCCCAACGGGTCCAGAAAGGCTTCAGGATGCCAAAAACGTGCAAAAAATGCAAAAACAGATGCAAAATGGCCTTCGGTTGGGAAAACATAGGTTCAGGGGTCCAAAACCTTAGTTGGACGGCTAAATGGGGTAAAAAAAACCCTAACTTTTAGGCTTAAAATAGGCCTTGGGGTGCCACTTCCAATTCATTTACACACATAGCCCTTAGAGAATTCTGCGATTTGAGCTCTGAGGCTGATCTAGATGGTGCAATGTGTGCTTCCACGACACATTTCTAAGCATGTGTGAGTGTACCTAAGGCTTCCCAACACAAGACCGCTGGTATGTCATCTTGTCTCGACTTTGTTTTTCAATTTTTGAGCACATTTATTAAGGTCTAGGAGTCAACAAAGTCAAGTGGTGCTATATAGCGTCGCTGAAAATCTCAAATCGGCACCATGCGGGCCTAAATTACCTCACAGATGCACATAGCGCCACTAAAACAGAGTTTGAAAATTAGGGTTTTCATGCAAACTGTGCCACATATGCACATAGCGTTGCGATGATCCTCTTAAAAATTTAGGGTTAGGGGTCAAACAAGGCCTCTTTCAAACTATGTTGCAGTGGTGGAGCTTGGAGGTTTTAGGCACTTAGTGGCACCATATAGCACCGCTTCCCCCCTTCAAAATGTGATGCAAATGCAAATAGTGACACATGCTATTTTGGTTGCATGAACTTCAAACAAGATCACAATCACAATTTTTTATGAAACTTGACATGATGACTTTCCGGATGTAGGAGGAAATGGAGCTAGTCCATTCACGAGAGCATAGGTCATCCATTTTGGCCAGATTGACTCAGGATCCCCCATTGGACAAGGTACTCTAGGAGCACTTAGGGGTGATTGGCCTATGGTACATTGCTTATGCGCCTCCCATTCAGACACACTTAGGGATGATGACAACATTGGTGGAGTGTTGGCACAACGAGACTTCTTCCTTCCACCTCCCCATAGGCGAGGCCATAATGACCTTGGAGGACGTGTGGCACATTATGTGCTTGCCGATCCACAAAGAGAGAGTGATCTATGATGTGGAGGCTGACAAGGACACCTCTTATGATATCATGGGTGTGGATGAGATTATTTTTTCAGAGGGCTAGATCGAGCTCAAGCAATACAAGGATGTGGTACTGCCTTTTAGACTGATAGTAGCTACAATCATCTCAGGACTCATGGCACCAGACCGACATGAGTGATACTTCAGCCTAGGATGGGGGCTTGCTTGGGAGCAGATGCTCTAACAGAGGGAGTGCTTCACCTGGTGGCCAATGATGTTGGCCTCATTGTACCATGATCTTCACGAGTTCGCATACTGCAACAATAGGTCCATTGGCTTAGGAGTCACCCTACTGCATATTTGGGACCGGGAGCACATTGTAGTGCTTCACCCTATGAGATTCGTTCCCGTTGACATGGAGCTAGATGACGCAGTCATTTGGAGATACGGGGTGGATTCCATTTTTCACACATAGGAGCAGTAGGTATTCGACACTAATGGCAGGTCATCGATGAGATGACAGTTTTCACCTGGAGGCCCTATCTTGGGATGCCAACTTGGTATGATGATGTACACCAACTATTTTTTCCCAAGTAGGATCGAATGATGCAGGGCAGGGAGCATACCATGATCGAGAGGTATTTTCTTGACAGAGTGGCCCGATAGTTCATAGACACCCAAGACTGACCTGATGACTAGTATGTGGCCATCTTTGCACATACTATGAGGGAGCTGACATGGGGTCAGATGATCCCTGTAGTAGATGTCATTCAAAGCTTTATGCAGCTGGTGGCTAGACTATGGCCTTATAATCAGGGACAGGAAGAATTGGGGACCACACAGGTGTATAGAGATTGGTTCTATCCTCCAGTTCGATTGACAATGCTAGGTGCATAGATTTCAAGGAGGAGACCAAGAGGTAAAGGTGCAGGGCGTAGGCAGGGCCGAGCAGGTAGGGGAGACAACAATGAAGATGGGGATGGTGATGAAGGTAGAGGGGGAGGTGGACCAACTCCACACTAGTTGAACTAGCACCATGATCAAAGGGGTCTTGGAGATCAGGGGGGCAAGACCAAGATAGGTAGAGGACATCGCCCAAAGTTGGTCATCGAGACTAGCCACCTGTCCAGCCACCACCACAACCAGATCCAAGGGATGGGAAAATATTACAGTTGCAGGCATAGGTTGCCACCCTAACGGCTGAGCGAGATCAAGCCCGTGCAGAGCTGGACCAGGCCATCCAACAAAGACAGGCTATAGAGCTCAAGGCTGCACAGGAGATGGGCCGCCAACAACAGCTTGAGAGCATGGCCGCATCCTCCTCCTAGAGCTCAACTTCTTTATGAGCATATAGGGAGGCTTTCTGAGAGGCTGATTATTACAGAGTGCACTATCATCAAGCCATGCCCCGAGCATCTCGGGTTTCAAATTTTTCACAGCAGATAGGGTACCAGCCTCCAGAGGATCATTGAGAGAGACAAACCGACGAGGGCGAGGCCAACCAACAATGCTAGCTCACTTTTGATCAAAGACATGATTCTTTTTTTCATCCCACGGGCTCATTTTTGATAGCCCCATGGGTGATTGTACTTTATATTGATTGATACACACTTGATCTCGATTTTGTACCATGATAGTGTATTATTATTTTGATGATTTATGAGGTGATATGAGATGTTTTGATCATGAGATGTATGATGTGTCCTATTTTATTTATGCATTATGGATGGATTTTTTTACTTTCTATATGTGATGGTCTATATGTGATGCAATGATTCTATCTTATTGATGCATGTTTCTATATGATGATGTGATGGATGCATTTCTTTTTTCAGTATCTTTTCTTATACACTTTTAATGATGATGTATGGATAATGCAAATGTTATGATATGAAAATTCTTAGACTAATAAATCTATATCATGTACCTAATGAATGATGATGAAATGTATGAGATGCAATATTTTTCTTTTTCAATGTATGCATTTATGGATGACGCAAATGAATGATATAATGATGTATTTAATAATGATGTTTATGTATATGACATGATATGGTATGATAATGCTTATATGATGGTGCAAATGAATGATATGATATGATGATATGATGATGATATGATATAAGCTAATAATGCCTATGTGATGATTCTTTTTATGCTTATGTAATGAATGCACATGTATGGTTTATGAGACACTTAGAATAACCAATCTATATTAATAATGAAATGCAATGTATGCGAAATGATTGATGTTTCATATATGATATGATATGATATGCATTATGTTGATGGTTTGTGGATGTAGGATGGATGCATTAGCGATGATTTTGATTAATTGTCATGGTACCGTGTTAGCGTAAAAAGAAGGTAGAAGAAAGTGAGAGACTCCAACAAGTCAAAAGATGACAACGATGATGATGATGATGATGATGATGATGATGATGATGATGATGATGATTTTTCTTACTGGGAATTGTGACTTTAAAAGGGCCATTTACCTTATATTTGATAATACACATAGGCACAATGCATCAAGATATAAAGAACCAGGATGGTGTTGTACCTAGTGTGATGGACTTTGATTTGACAATCAGATAGGAGTACTCCTATTCACACCTAGCATACAAAAACTTATTTAAAATACAATTCAAATATTCCACACATCTCAGACCAAATTATAGAAAGGAAAGCCTTCCTATGTGGTCAACAAGATACATAAAACATCGTTCCTACACCCAAACAAAGCACATATGACCAAGGTTATATTACAAGAATATCAAACAAGCACAACATATAAAAGATACTAATCGTTGCCCCATTTCTTTCTCTCTAAATCCCTTCGTCCGAGACATCATCAAGAGGTCATCAAAATGAGCACAATAAGATAAGCCAAAAGACAAAGATAAAGTAAACAAACAAGCTAATGTTCTTCAATACTGCTAGCCAAGACTAAACTACGGTGATGCCTGATGTTGATGTCCATTGTAGGAAGGATGCATCCTAGGACATGATGATATTAGATGATTGATTTGGGAATGATTGGATGATAGGATATTGACAAAAAGAGTTGACCAACTTGTTTACTTACTGACCTAGACTTGAACTTTGCCATTTTGAGTTTTCACTTTTAACCTACTAGACTTGTTTCTGACTGTTTCACCAAAGGTTGAGGATGACGATTGATTTATTATGAGTGATTTTTATTGTGGGTGAAAGCGAGATGGGGATGGATGGATTTTTTCAAATATTTGGATGTTTTTGGTGTTTTCAAAATGTTTTGAGGTTGTTTTTGGTATAGTTTGAGGTTTTTCAAATGTTTTGATTTTCAAATTTTCAAATGTTTTTGGGTTTTCTGAGATTTTGACCAAGAGACTAACCTAAAGGACCTATCCTAGGGTCCTCAGGGGCTGATCAATAGATTGGCCTTGCCTACATTATACATGCAAAGACCATGTAGTTCAACTGACATAGACTCGATTATTGATGAGATATGAACAGATGGATTGCTAGTTTATTATGATAGTCTCCTAAAGGACCGACCTAAGTGTCTTGGGGGATGATCAAAGATCAACCTTGCCTATGTTTAAAGCTCAGAGATGACGTAGTTTGACTAAACGACTCTATTTTTTGACTTTTTTGACTAACATTTTGACCTGTTTTTGGATTTTGATATGTTTTGGATGTTTTTTGGATTTTTCAATTTTATGAATGTTTTTGAATTTTTTGATTTTTCTGATGTTTTTGGATTTTTTGATTTCTTTGATGTTTTTGGGATTTTTGATTTTTTTGATGTTTTTGGATTTTTGGATTTTTCTGATGTTTTTGGATTTTCTGATTTAGGGATCTCAAGAACATACATGAATCCAATCTGATGAGAACATGCCCCCAATGTGATGCAATAGACTACTCTGATAAAGGCAGGACAAACTGACCTTGAGAATGGGTTGAGTAGTACTAGGAGGGATCATGACATGAACACAAAACCAAACTATGATGCAGATGTAGATGGGTGATGGATGATGTGAAACAAGTCATGGAGATCCTGGTGGATGTGAAGTGCTTATTTACACAAGGCACCTATTTTCCAAGTTTTCACCAAGGTACTTGTCCAAAGCGCCACCGAAGTGGTTTTCACAAGAGGACGATTTTTCTCTTTTCTATTTTTATCCTTTTTTATATTTTTTTCAATTTTTTTCTTTTTTTGTTGTCACCAAGATGCCTGTTTTCCAGGTTTTCATTAGGGTGACCATTTTTTTAGGAAATTTTCTATTTTTTTTGTATTTTTTGGTTTTATACCCTGAAAGATTAGGCATAATTTTTTTTGAGATGGGAGTTGTTCATGGGCTCCTGTAGAGGTTCCCCTTCGGGTGTTGACAACTTATATGCCCCTAACTTGTAGCTTGATGTGATGATGAAAGGTCCCAACCAATTGGGTTCAAAATTTCCCTTTCCATTTGGATTTGGGATGCTCTTTTGATTCTCTTTTAGCACAAGTTCTCCTACCTGGAATGTTCGAATCTTGATCTTCTTGTTATAACTTCTCTTGAGTCAGTTCTGATATACCTGCAAATGGTTCAAGGCCTCCATACACTGCTCAGATAACAATTCCATCTCATTCAATCTTAATATTCGGTATAACTAGGGAGAATGGGGTGGCACTTGTTGGTGCAGATACTTGTTTGATAGGCCCATAGGGTGGGATTCAATTGGAGATACCAATCATGACCAGCTTCATTGACCATCTTCTTGAAGATTTTTAGGATGGTCTTATTTGTAGCCTCAGTTTGGTTGTTGCATTGGGGGTAGTACGGGGTTCAAAAGCGATGTTGGATTTTGAACTTGTGGCATAGGTCACAAACATATTGATTCTTGAAAGGTGTCCCATTATCTGAGATAATGGCTTAAGGGACACCATAACAGAAAATTAAGTAGTTCAGGATGAACTTTGATATGTGATTTTTAGTGATATATGTTGGGTATGTGTAGGATCATTATGGAGAAAACATGCCCTTAAGTGGCAAAAAATTTAGAAAAATCAGAGTTAGGAAACTTAACATAAAAATTTGAATAAGTTATCTATAATATTTCAAAAATATGTAAGAATAGAATATGTAGAAAATTGAATATAGTTTCTAAACTACTAGGTTTTTTAAAAAATTATTTGGTGAAATTTTTGAAATTTCAATGATTACTACTTAAATTTCAGGGAAAAAACAAGAAGTAGATGTTTGTCTGACCACCCTAACCACAATAAAATGATAATTATTTTTTATAAGATTTTAGATATAAGTAGAGGACTCATGTACAGATGTGATGCATATTTTTTTGTAATTTTTTTCCAAGTAAATAATTAATTATGATTTTTTATTACAACCTTTAAAAAATATAAAAGCTCGTATGTCTGACCACCTTAACTTGGTCAAAACTTCATGAAATTTTTATTATTTTAAAATCCTATAGTATGCAAAGCATATAATGTGACACATGATTCAGATTCAAAAAATGTGATACCGTTTTGAAAGCTATATATGTTTTCAATTATCCTATCAATAAGGACTTTTAGTCATAATTCAAATAGAAAATGAATAATAATTATTTATTAAATTCAAGTAAAACATAATTTATATTGGTAGAAATCTGAGAATCTCCTTTAAAAACCCTTTTCATTTCATCAATTTTGGGTAAAAAAAAGTAGTTAGCCACATACCCTACACATACCCATCATATCGCCACTTTTGGCCCATCATGATCCTGCACATACCATGTTATGGGGATGGCTTCGACCCACTTGGTGAAATATTTAGTGGTATTGATGATAAACTTGTGTCCATTGGATGAGGTGAGAGTGATTTTTCCAACGATTTCGAGCCCCCACTGCGAAAAGGGCCATGGTGTGACAATCAGATGGAGCTCTTGAGTTGGTGCATGGATGAGGTCCCCATGTTGCTGACATTGTAGACATATTTTGACATAATCATGTGCTTGTCTTTCCATTGTTGGTCAATAGTACCCTATCCTGAACAATTTCTTAGCCAAGGTCATTTGGCTCGAGTGTGAACCAAAAATGTCGTTATGTACCTCGGTTAAAGCAATCAAGGCTTCCTCAACATTTAAGCAATGTAATAGAGTTCCTTCAATGCTTCTACGGTAAAGGGTATCTCCTGGGATGACAAAACGAGATACTTTTTTGATAAAGGCTCTTTTGAGGTTCAAGGTTATGTTAGCTGGGAGGACTCCTATTCTCAGATAAGTGTATATATCATGGTACCAGGGATCATCAGGACCAACGATTTCACACACAAATTCACACTTTGATACCTCGAATGCGAGCATGAGAAGCTTCTCTACAAGGAATTCTTGTGTTGGGATGTTGCACGAGATTTCTAGGAGTGATCCAATTATAGCCATTGCATCTGCTGCTCTATTTTTTTCTCTTGGTAACTGCTCAAATGTAATATCAATGAAGAAATCCTTAAGACTCTCCACCAATTTCTTGTAGGGAGTCAACTTGTCATCCTTTGTTTGATACTCATCATTGAATTGATTGATTATGAGTTGTGAATCACCGTATACCTTGAGTGCCATTATCTGCCATTGCACTACTATTCTTAGCTCTATGACAAGAGCTTCATATTCCACTATGTTATTTGTGCAAGGGAACGACAACTCGTATGATTTTGGAATGCAATCCACTTGTGGGGTGATGAACAAGATCCCTGTCCCCGATCCATGTTGCATATAGGATCCATCAAAGTACATTTCGAGTGATCTGCTACACTCATGTTGAAGATTGATTCGTCGGGGAATTTTGAGACAAGGGGATTTTCTACATATATTGGTGCTTCTTCCAGTTGATTTGTGATGAAAACTTTCCTATGATATATTCTGAATCATTGATATCTGGTCAGATGATCAGTGTGTATGGATTCATTTCGTGCCCTACCATTGTTCTCTTTTGATCTTATAGATGGCTCTCTCTTTTCGGTTTCATGGGTGTTGGGCTAAGAGAGCGAGGAGTTGTCATTATTCGATATGTATAAGATCAAGGTTTTCCTAGAATTGGCATCATAAGGACTGGTTGCATAAGTAAATATTACTTGATCTTGTTGAAGGCATGATCACACTTTTCATCCCACTTGTATGCTACCCCCTTGTGAAGTAGATGAGAGTAGGGGACAACCTTGTTTTCTAGTTGCGCTATGAATCGATGGATGGACTAGATTCTTCCTTGTAAACCCCTTAGTTGTTTTAGTATTTTGGATGCCTCCATTTTGAGAATGGCTTTGACCTTAGAAGGATCTATCTCAATTCCTCTCATGGACATGATGTACCCAAGGAGTTTCCATTATTGTACTTTGAAGACACACTTCTTTGGGTTAGATTAGAGCTTTGTATTCACTCTAACCTATCAAAGATGGAGCCCAATGCAGCTATGTGATCTCGTCTTTTCTTTGACTTGGCCAATATATCGTCCACATAATCTTCCATGGTTTTGTGGATCATGTCATGAAAGATTAGTGCCATGGCCCTTTGATAGGTGGCTCCTGCATTCTTCAACCTGAATGGCATCATATTCCAACTTAATGGAGTCCCCACCCAGACAGAAGTAAAGAATCATTTGTTGGTCTTCTTTAGCTATCATGATCTGATTGTACCCTGAAAATCCATCCATTAGTGACAACATTTCATGTCCAACTGTCATATCTATGATCATATCAATGTTTGGAAGTGGGAATTCATATTTTGGACATGCCTTGTTTAGATCTCTAAAAGTTTGTGGAATCACGAATGCCCTAGTGGAAGGTTGAAAATGGGAAGAAGGTTTGAAGCCCACTGCGGATAATCTATTATTATATGAACTGCATCCTAGGGCTTTGCAATTCCATTTTGAACAACATTGCAATATGAGGATGCATCTTTCTAAGCTTTTGTCTCACTGGCTTTTCTTCAGGATACACAACTAGGTGATGAACCACAACCTCTAGGTCAATCCCAAGCATGTGAGCATAGGTCCATGCAAAGTTTTTCTTTCTTTCTTTCAGGAATGCAGCTAAAATTTCTTGTTCTTCTATGAGAAGTGACTCTGCATAGAATGTTGTGTGGTTCTTCCTTTGTTCCCAAGTTAACTGGATTACATTTCTCGGCTATCATTGACTTCTCTTGATGTAAAGATTGTACTAAGAGGAAGATTGAAGCCTTCATCCTCCAACACCTTAGAGAGGTTTTCCACGTTGGATATGTCCTTTATTTTTACTATTTTCAAGTCGAGAGAGTTCCACGTGTGGTTTTCACTCAAAGACTTAGAGATTATTCTTAGTTTCCTTTTGCGACTAAAGATTTAAATGTTTCCCTATAATAGGCCTGTGTGTCTAGTATGATGTCAAACCCACCATGTGATCTCCATATGGTACGTATCTAAATCCCATGAATTCTGAGAGTGCCTCATCATTTTTGAAAGTGTCCAAAATTGGAGGTCCTCGTTGGTCATAATGATGAGTTGAGGATAGACTAGGTTTATTTCATGGGCTTGATGAGTCTGATCAAAAGAAAATGTACTAATCATGAGTAGGAATCTTCAAAATCATAGGAAAGTCAATTATGGGATCCTTGTCACTACTACACACATCAGGTTATGTCAAAGGTAAAGTTGTCTAAAGGTAGACTTGTGGACATGGGTAATTGAAGGGTGGTTGTTGATTGTTGAGGAGGAGTTTTAACCTTTCTAACTAAGGAACCCTTGCCAAGTATGGTCACCCTTGGAGGGGTACACTTGAGACCAAGATTTCTTAGTCACTTCTCCAAAATGAGGGGTTCAAATAGGTCGTTGTCATTTTTCCTGAGCTTCTTGTTTTGGTCATAGCCCTATCGAGCATCATTTGTAGGCCTTTGCTGCTTTCATCCATTAGAAGATCAGGTACGGGCCTTTCATCTTGATATAAGAGAGTGAATATGTCTCTCTCATCTACTACTTCCTGACTTAGATCCCCCCAAGACCTGAATCTAGAGGGGTTTTCCTTGAAGGTATGGGATGATGTTTCGACCGATTGGGGTTTCCCATGAGTCCTAGGAGATTGAGGTAACTCCCCTATGATGAAAGCATTTGTCTTCATTCTATAATCCCCACACCCATTGTCTTGGATAATGATCTTGATTTCAAATATGTTAGAGATGGCGGGTGTCTTTGTCTTAGAAGTAGAGGCAAATGTAGCTGGGTCTACATATGGAGTGGTGGGGCCTTCATCATTTTTTAGAAGTTGGGGGATTTTATAATATTTTGCTTCTAGGCTTTTGCAGTAGGTGAAATGCTTGGGATCGCCATGAATTGTGACCTCCTAATTTTGGTGTGAGAACTTGATGCATTGATGGAAGGTGGAAGCGACGGCTTGCATCCCATGGATCCATGGACACCCCAAAAGGATATTATAATAGGGTAAATCAAGGTCAAGGACCTGGCATGTTGTTTCCATAATGGCGAGCCCTACTTGAATTGCGAGCTGAATAGTGCCTTGAGACACTCTCTCTTGATCATCATAAGCTTTTATGGTAATGCCCTTTCCCTTTTCAATGGCATCTTCTGAGAATCCTAGATTCTTTATTAATCTGAGGGAACAAATGTTGAGACTCGCACCCCCATCCACCAAGACTCTCTTGACTCTATTTTTATGAACCAAGACTTCAAGGTGAAGTGCACGATTGTGAGATGGTTGTGTGGGGAAATCTTGATTGGATAATGTTAGGAGGCTTGGAGTGGTGATATTTCTGACCATATCTTGGAACTGGTCAACATCTAGATCCGTAGAGATGGTGGATGAAGCTAATGCTTCATCTAGGATTTTTTTGTGGGCGGGTGATATATTCAACAACTACATGATGGAGATCTGAGTTGGGGTTCTTTTCAGTTGGTCTAGGACGTTATAGCCATTAGGAATGGTTCTTGAATTTGAAGTGGATGCTCTAGGTGGTTGTGATGGTCCAGTAATGGTGACCTTGCCGCTACGTGTGGTGACTCCACAATCAGGTTTGGAACCTTTGGTGACAACAATGACCATTTCATCAATGAATTCCACAACATGATCATACACATGGTTCACATTGGCATAATTTTGTTTTCCATAGTTGTTCCCTTGGTTATGATCCAACATCGAATTCATGTATATTTTTAAGTTCTAATTCCTAGTTGGTTGCTTAACAATTATGATCTTGTCATCAATGAGGTCTTGGATTAGATTTTTCAACCTCATGCAATTGGCTGTTGTGTACCCCTTGATTTTGTGGAAATCGTAGAGGTGATTCTCATTGTACCATACTAATAAAGTGACTTAAGGGACTAATAAAAACTCTCACATACACACAACCCATACCACACAAAACAAGGTTCAATCATATGCCCATGAAAAAACTAATATTTCACAAGGATACATTAATGGAAGTAGCTATGTGACCCCTTATTAACATTGGTCAATTTTTACTTGTTTTATTCAACCAAGAAAGTGTGTTAGCATTACTCATGATTAATAAAAATTAAAAAAAATAACATATGAATTAAAAATTCCTAAACTAGTAATCAACTAGAAAATCATATCCACTAATCTACACAAGTAACATGCAATTTAACACTCTGTACTCGTATGATACCTATTATAGAGTCAAGGAACAACTGAGTGAATACTATCTATTATCAAAATATCACCACTTATGTCAATAAAATATTTAACTTATAATGCATACTACTATAAGTAACATTGAATATCAATAACTATCTTCATAATCACACCTACTCACATCTATGATATGTAATCACCTAACATAATGTAATCCACTTAATATACATAATAATATTACCAACAATTGAGCCTCTTGATCATTGCATATTTATGTAGATAAAGAATGGAACTCATTTGAATATCACAAGAATTCACAACAATCGTTAAACAGGATTAATTAAGAATATGAATATCTTCATGGTGTAGAAACAACCATCACTCATGTCTACTATCCAACATGAAAGAACATAGAATATAGTATATAAATCATCAAAAACTAATAGGATCAATAAGGAAACAAGGGATGGGGTCTTACAATGGGAGCACTGTTCCATTCTCAAACCTATTGTTGTATTGGAAAATTTTGACGTGGACGAGCCCATAGTTTACCGCTATAGAGCTATGATCACACTACATTAGATAGGGCCCGCAGGCATCTCATACTGGAGATGGGTGATTGATGATATGATAGTTTTTTGGTGGAGACCCTGGTTATAAGTACAGGTGTATGGTTTGATGATCAACAACATCTTTTTTATGGAAAATAGATTAGGTATATGCAGGGCAAGGAGCACACCATGATCAAGCGGTATTTTCCAGATTGGGTTGCTCACCAGTTTAGGGAGATTCAAGATGTAGTACCAGATGACTACAAAGCTATATTTGCATGCACTACTAGAGAGGCTTAGTGGGGAACACAAATTCTACCTCAGGTGGTAGTGGATGATTTTAGATAGCTTGTTGCACAACCATGGGTATATGCTGGGGGAGCCTATGATGTAGGCACTATAGCTGTTGCATATGATACCTGGTGGTGATATTTTGCACCCATTCAATTGACAAACGCCGTAGTGGTACAGGTACCCTACAAGGGTAGGAGATAGGGATAGGGTAGAGGGTAGGGGAGGGGCCATCAACAACCTCCTTAGTAGCCTCCTAGAGATGGGCATGATCACCGAGATGGGCAATGGATAGGTGCCCAAAGACGGGCACCAACAAGTAGGGCAAGATGATAGCTATTGGGGCATGTGCTATTGGGATCGTGATCACCACCACGCCAATATTAGTAGTAGCGTCAGGGTCCAAACCCTAGGTATGTATATATTTTGGCACTTACAATAGAGAGGGACTAACTGAGGCAACAAGTCCAATAGTTAATGGTGTAGATTCAGGTGGTTATAGGTGAGAGGGATTAGGACCGTCAACAGGTCCAACAACTTACAATCTAGCTTGCATAGGAGACTAGGTAGAGATAGCAACTAGAGGCTACTGTTGCTCACACATAGGGCTAGGTCCTTGTGTAGATGTATGTATTTTCTATGGAAGAGGTTTCATACTACCATAATTTTTAGCATAGGGTGATGCCCTAATCATGGCGATAACTAGATTTTGAGCACAAGAGTGGGGTCAAGCTGAGTGGTTCGAGAGGTACTCCCTCAATCCACCTGAACTAGTCTTAATAGGATGATTGTTAGAGCTGAGGATAGTTCATGCACTCTTGTAGATATTTTTGGATATACAACCTTGATTATCATATGTATTGATAGAGCTCCATAAAATCTTGCAAAATTCTAAGAAAATCATGACCTAGATCATGACCATTAAACTTTGTAACCAAGGATGGGCTAAAGGTCTGGGTATAAAACCTAACTTCATAAACATCCCATCCTTAAAACCTTTAGTGTTATAATTTTGTGATGACTTGTTCTCGTCGGTTTCCAGTTGAGTATGTTGTCACTTAAGCCTTTAAATACGTCATCACTGGCCCCTTTAGTTAGGAAAGACGGTCATCCTGCATATTACTCCGTGCTAAATTTTTCTAAAGTTGGGAAAAAAATTTCATTTTAGGGGTTTAAGTAGTCACCCTCAAGGGTCTTATTACCATTGGCCTTGTCATGGCCCCACCTTAAAACTAACATTTGGCATGTGCAGAAATATGGTTCATCAAATTTGAAGATCTAATTGCTACCGCCCATCGCACATTGTGTAGGCATTTATGGATAGCCATTGGATAGCACGACAGGTCCCTAATATGATGATGTGTGT
Organism: Sequoia sempervirens; assembly: GCA_007258455.2. NCBI lineage: Eukaryota > Viridiplantae > Streptophyta > Pinopsida > Cupressales > Cupressaceae > Sequoia > Sequoia sempervirens. The sequence goes on from VDFB02000019.1 coordinate 22,299,186, forward strand.
CCTTGCCATTTGGGGCTTGTCCCATGTGCGTGTGTTTGGTGACTGATAAAGGGAAGATCAATGGCTGTGATGTTGGATTAAGTTTGAATCCAAGCCGTTCATTGCACACCTCATGGTACTTGATTACTGCCTGCCAGATAGCTTGCGAGGTATGTGATAAGGTGACACGTGGAGTTTCTCGACCATCATGCGGAGCATGGTGAAGCCTGTGGAATGAGAAACATGGATCACAGTCAACATCTTCTCATTAACCAGGGGGTGAGGAGCCATGGTATTGGGTTTTCAAACGCGATTTTACCACATCTTGGCCACTCAATCTTCCATCTTATTTTGATATCAACGATCGATATTCAAAATAAAAAACACGCATGTGTTAGCTATTTTTCTCTACAACCAGTGAGAATTAATGGTGTGCTCTCTTTAGGAGTGATAAAATTGAGTCCTTGTGCATGTGATGAATTAATTCCCAGCTATTATGAGTGATACACAAATCTCCAAGTACCTAGGTGATTAATGGTGAAGAAATTGATGCTAGATTTTAATTGCTTACTCAGGTATGTGATGCCAAAATTGATGAGAAAACACCATCAAACTTGCTCAATAAATACAAATGGAGTGATTTTCATTTTCACCATTACATTCAACTATTAGCATCTTTCTGAATTTTTTTAGAGCGAAGAGTATTCAATTGCGAGCTTAAGAAGCTACAAGGCAGTGAGAATGAGTAAGACAATCACTTCTGATGTACCAGTAAGGAGATCACTGAGACTTAACTTGTAGAAGCCTCAGAGTGATGTTTCTGCACACAAGCATAAGGCACCTAAAAGTGCTCCATCTATAGAAGAGAAGGCTCTTGTTGAGAAGCCTTCATGTGCTCTGACTAGATATATCAGAAGGTTACGACACCTTGTATTGCTACCAAAAAGGTGAAAGAAAAAGGCAAGGATACTAGAGTTCACAGAAAGATAAGGTATGAATGCAACCCTTATGGAAGATAGAGCTCTCCAATTACTATCATGGATAGTCCTTCAGAAAGTGCAATAGAGACAGAATCAGGTTACCAGAAATACCTCATGATGTTGAATCAACCCGTAGTCCTGGGAAGGAAGGTGTTATCGGTTCTGTTGTTATTTTTAAAAACTCCAAGTGGGCGTGATGGCTCTATGCCAAGTAGAGAAAAAGATGAGAAGGGATCTGAAGTTTCTTCTCCACCTCCTGCAAGGATGCAAAGTGGGCGTGAGTATTGTGTTTGAGGTTTTGGTGTTGGTCATTCTTCTGGTTGAGAAAATTAGTGTGTGGGTTTTAAAATTTTGTGTTGGTTGATAAGGTTATTGTGGTGGTTGCTTTTGTTCCTCGCGTGTGATGCTATTTTTTTGGGTTTTTATGTTGAATGTGGGTTTTCAAGGCAATGTGGATGTGGGATACAAAGCTTAGTTGGTGGTTAAAGGGAAATTTTGGCAGTATTTACATTTCCCTTTCGATGATGGTTATGGATTTTGCCTCCCTGTTTTCAACAAATGATTACAAATCACCATGTGGGAAATTTTAAGATGAAATTCAAATTGATTATGAAATGAAATATCTGAAATGTAATTGCATTTGAGTCAGATGCTTGTTGCTCCCTTGCATTATAAAAGGGATTTCATGGCTCATTTGCAGGGGGTTTTGATTTCTGAAATTTTGAGTCTGGTATACATTCAGGGTTAAAATTAGATATAGGAAGGATACCAATGAATAGAATAGTTGAATTGTCTTGGTTTTGAGTTGTGTATATGTTAATCTTAAAATAGTTTTACAGAAATTACTGATATCGAAACAAATCTTATGTCTAAAACATTTACTCTCCTATTGTAAGTTTTTTGCAAATTATGAATGAAATATCAAGGATATATTTGTTCATCATCAAATGCTTACAAATGTCTTTGTTTCTGCATTAGTTCAAAGAATCAATTAAATGCTTGAATAACATCAGGAATTTGTGATAATTTACAAAGGATCTAATAAGAAGTCATGTTTTAGGAGTAGTGAGTTTTCATAATGTAAGGCATTGTGAGAATAGTCCATGATTGTCAAAGTTAAAGAATTTATGTATTACTGATTATCATATTTGTGACTCTATTGCCCAATCGATGAGACACTGGTCTATTTGCTAAAGGTATTTACATTTGAAAGATAATGATGGTGTATTTGATCATCGAATCAAGATCAAAGAATAATTCATTTAAAAATTGTTAACCACGAGGCATGTATTCAAAATAATTTCTTGTTCCTGGTGAATGAATGGTTATTTTCTCAAAGATAAGCCAATCTTTTAGTTAATTATGTTCATTTACCCTTCATAGGAACCGATCTGTGAATTGATGTTCTTTACTAAATAAATCAAAATGAACACAATTGGGAAATCCTCATAGGTCTCATAGAGCCTAAAGTGAAGGAGTGAAGTATTTGGAATTATTCACTCGTTAAGTTGGCCATTCCTCTTAGGTATTATTGATTATAGGAGTTGGCTACTCTTTAGAGAGTTCTAAGGGTGTACTGGAAAAAACACCAACATGTATATACATTCATTAGCTAATTTTTGATAGCCTCTTGTATATCCATTTTTGATGATATTGACACATTAACTCTAATCTTCTATCATGAAATTCATTTTTGAGATATATTTGAGATGGCTCGATGTGATTATAAAACAATGTTCTATGATGTGATGTGATGTTTCATTTATTTCATGCTTTATGTTCATGTATGGATACTCATGCTATGGATAGATGCAAATGTTTATGTTATGGATGTGTTTCTTTATTTATGCATATGATATGATGTGATGTATGATTACTATGTGATGTGGATATGATATGCAATATATGATTTATGCTATGGATGCAATGTGATGGATGGTGTATAGGAGCGAATTTGCACCCCTTACGCAAATTTCCCTTTCACATACCTTCACCTTAGAAAATCAAATCCGAAGGAAAAATTCCACATCACCTAATTGCCTTCCTTCCACTTGGTGTCTGTCTCTTGTGTCGGTGAGAGAATATTCGCTAGGGATGCACACACAGTGCGTAAATGTCCACGTGGCGCACTTACATCCCTAATGGATTCCTTTGTCTAAAGTTGGTAGAGGAATTACACTTTTGATTGGGGTCGATTTGTAGCATCCCTCTTCGACCAAAACCCTGAAAGCGGTAGATTATTCCCACTTCTCCTTCAAATTCATCCATCTTCATCTCATTTCATCCTCTATAAATTTTCTTGATCCTTTCATAATCTCTCTTGCATGCTCTCACACTCCTCTAAGCAATAGATTGACATCATCAAGCATTTTCAACATTCTCTTCACTCCCTAGCAGCACTTCAACACTGCATTGTAGAAACAATACTTCATCAACTCCACAAAGAAAGTGTGAAGCAAGCCATAGCAGCATGGGCTTGGAGTCTTGTGAGATATCCCTTCATCATAGTCGAGGCTGTGGTGACCTTGTCAAGTCTACTTTCTCCTCCATTGGCTAGTGAGCTTTTGGGTGGAGGTGGTAACATTTCACTCCTCTCCTTTGTGATTTGGTTGAGTAGAACTTTACTATTTTGTAGTGTTTATTGCATCTTCTACTTTCTTTACTTCTTTATCACATATTTCTACTTTGTTTCTTTTTGGCTATCCATGGAGGTGGAAAGACAAAAATAGGGGTCTAACTGAGGCATACCCCTATATAGCCCCAACAATTTTTCCCTCTTCCTTGTGTGTAGGTGAACATGCATTTGGAGCTAGCTGGAAAACTAGTGCCTTAGTGATATCATTTTCATTACTTTAGCCTTCATCTATCTACTTTATCATCTTCATTTGTACTTTTCATACTTTATTTTTTTGTTTTTCTCATTCAAGAATGGTTAGCTAGGCCATTAGTTTGTTTTCTAGTAGTTTCTATTGTACTTTTTGTCCTCTAGTTGTATGGACACTAGTGTGCCTAAGAGATGCTAGCGCACTGTGCTATCATCCAAAAAATACACTTTCATCCTCAAACAAAGAGTTGTCTAAGGTACAATATTGACTTCGAAAACCAGCTTGCCTAGCCTAAACTTGGATTTCGAGTCTGAAGGGTGATTGAAGTACTTTATAGTCCTCATCATTCTTGACCTCTATCTGAAACACCCCTTTAGATTGAGGTAAGTTAGGGCATCCCTCCACTCTCAACTCTCCATGAGCTTGAGCCTTGATGTAGTTGGTCCCCCTCTCTTACATTTTTGGCAAACCCAACATGAAGCAAAATTTTCCCATTCGTTGGTGTTGACATTTTTCTTTAGTGCCTTGTGATCATTATACTCCTGAGTGTTGTGAAGGTTTATGAGCATCACAACCCAGTCCATGACTTCTAGGTACATTGTTAGGAGAAGTGTACGACACCTTCCGATGGAGAAGACGAAGGTCACTCTTGATTTCTCTATAGGCCTTTTTGCTAGATTTGTGGTTGGTCTTTCTACCAAGGAGCAGTTGTCGAGGGGCAAGGTTGGATTCTTTGATGAGAATGACCATGTCCCCACACCTCCTGCATCTCCTACACCATCATTGGTAGATGAGCACGAAGCTATCCACATCCCTTCAAAGTATGTATCTTCCCTTAGTAAAGGGTTGGGTGACTTGGAGAACCACCTAAAGAGAGACTCAAAGTTGGCTAGATTTGCTAAGGTCATTAGCGAGATAAATTTTATGTGGGAAAAGACCAAACAAGCATAGAGCTCCTAGCTAGCCTCTCTAGTTTGACTGAAGTGTGTGCCCTTCCATACAATTCTAACATTGTACAAGGGTTTGCTCTCAATGAACATGAGATTCAATTAGGAGTATTGATGCCTCCCACATTTGTGTACATGGCTGATGCAGTCCCATCAATCAACATCCCCTCTACCTCTGAGAGATCTGAAACTATCAAAGCAAATAGAATACCCTTGGGTTTTAGTTTCACCCTTCCTATCACCTCTAGCAGTAGAGGTTTTGGTGGGTTGAGTGGTGGAGGCTTTGGTAGTGGTGGTGGCCTTGGTGCCAGGGCTAGTGCTGGAAGAGGTGGTTTAGGTGGAGGCCATGGTGGTGGCTTCAGAAGCAGAGGTGGCTCCAGTGGAAGCCCTGCTGGCAATGGTTTTGGTGGCATGTAATGCCCCGTCTTGTAACCTAAAGAATGTTACATTAACTACGATAGTGTAATAAATTTTTTTTAAGTGTATTCATTTACTTAACTTATTGCAAACATTCCCTAAGTAACGTGACGACACACTACTTGAAAATCCCAAAGATGACAATAGTATTTAACATTGCATATATTTTAATTTTCATAAACTTAAAAAAAGCATACATTGAATAACATTTAAAATAAATCATTTAAAGATATAAAGTACATAAATAAGATTCTTACATTGCATTTGAAATAAAATTACAATACTCATTTTCCAAATGAGGTGGGTCAAATAAATATTTACAATTACATATTACAAATGTTCACCTCATTAACAATTGAGGAGTGATATATATATAAAGTTTCCAATGATACAAATAAGAAAGTACATATATCCACATGCGAGCTCTCCATCCATGAAGTACTCGTTGCCATGAACAAGAACTGGGGACCCAACGAAGTAAGGTGCACATTCCACCCAACCATGTGGTACCCGTAGGTCCACCCCCCCGTGCTAGGAGATAGTAATAAGGTTCCCTAGACATAACCTACAAACCCTAGTCACAAGTAAAACCATAGACAATCTATACAAGTACATACTTAACTTATTGGTTACATTGCTTCCAGAATTAGAATAATCAAATACGCTAAACTCACAAGGATACTGTTGTTTTAGGTGGAGTGTCATCACAATGTTGCATAGGTTACCCAGGCGTTTCTTCCTAGGTTTCGGCCCCCAACTTGGGTTACCCTGGCAACCTCTTACGAAACCCGACCCCTCATGCAAAATGTTGCGGAATTGAATATCTTTTAAAATAACAAGATATCAACTTTGCCATTCCAGGCCTTCTCGACTCATTCCCAAGACTGAACTAGCTCTTAAGTCCTTGAGTGAGGCACAATTAATCCAGTTAAATATTTTAGAATACCCAATGTGTTGATTTAATTTTCATTGATTAACTAACTCTACATGAGTTACCCTGACACCACTTTGTGTGTCGGCCCTCACAAAGAGCCACTCCCCTAAAGATAACACAAGGAATCTAAGTCCACTAACTAAGGTAGGAAAAGTGCACAAAAATCAACATATAATACCAAACATATCACAACGGACATCACATCTTCATAGAACCAGGTGTCTAAAAACCATACAAAACCATGTGCACTACCCTAGTTTGTCCAAAATATGAAACCATTATAAAAATTAACTCCCATTAAGAAATCACATCTGGAAGACTTGAAATCACATATAATCCCCAATTTACCCAACAAGAAAATAAAACAACTTTAAGAAATTCAGGCAAAATAAAAATATAATTTTAGGATTTACTAAATCCAATCAAGTCAGTTAAAAATAGCATGAAAATAAAACAACTTGATTTCAGTTCTTTTCTCAAACAATTTAAAAATGAAATTGAATCAATTAGTCTAATTCTGATTTTCTCAATTACACATAAAAATAAATATCAATTTTCTCTTTCCAATTTTATTGTTTGATAATAATTATCTTTATGCATTTACAAGCATCTATATAAATAATCCTCAATTAATTAATAAATTATTTCCTGAAACTATAAAATATAATTATATATATTTATACATATATAAATATATATACATATTTATATATATATATATATACATATATATACATATATATTTATATATATATATATATTTATATTATATATATTAACAATATAAATTTAAATTAAACAAAATTGAAATACATTTTAATCATAAAGCATATATTGTTAGGGTTTCGCTGGCTGTATACACAGCCCTTGCCCTATCGCGGCCTCATAGCCACAATTGTCGTGGGTGGGACTGCCTCCACAACCCTCCCCACAGGGCTCGGCTATGGGTGGCAGCACCATGCGCTACCCTCCACAGCACCTCACTGTTGGGAGTTGGCTATGGGGGACAGTAACCCCCGCGGCCCCATAAAAAAATTTCTTTATTTTTTTTTTAAAATACATAAAAAATATCAAAGTCTAAATCCGCAATTTTCAAATTCGCATACAACATTTAATTCAATAAATAAAATGATTTTCTACAGAACAATTTCATAGTATAAACTCATACATGAATATTTGAATATGTATATTTATATAAGTATATGTATGTATATTATAAATATATATATATATATATATATATGAATATATACTCATTTGATCAACAAATAAAATATTATAATCAGACAAACAATTTCACAGAGATTTTCTTTCCTGAGAAAGTTGACAATTTATACAATTTTTCCTCAAAGAATTTTCAATTTCATTCACAGAGGGTTTCCAACTCAAATTATGAAAATCTTTTCTTGTAAGTTCTTCCTAGAGGCTTCTTTTTCCCCAAATATCACAGAGAACTTATTTTATAACTCTACAAAGAATACTTCTATTTTCTTTTGAATCTTTCCTATTGTTTTCTTTGATTTCACTATGAAATCTTGTTTTCTTGAAATTCTCATAGAAAGACAACAAATTTCTACAGAATGATTTACCGAGAAGAACAAAAGCTTTAATAAAAGTTTCTTCTACAGGTAATCTTTTATTTAACAAATTTTAACAAATCTTCTACAAAATAAATTCTTTTTACAGACAATCTTTTCAAAAGAAAATAAACTAAATAAATAGGGAAATACCTTATCCTTGTAGCTTGAAGAACTTGACTGTAGAAGAGAAGCTTTGCTTGATACGTGCAATCTTCCAAAATCCTTCCAAATCACCAATTTCCAGAAGAATGCAAATACTGAACAAAAATGTACCCAAGAACTTCTTCCAAAAATTTAATTCAAAACCCAAAGGAAATCACAATTAACACAAGTTTTCAGTAGAACTCTCTTCTTTCTCATTTCCCGTGAAGTGTTTTCTTGTTTTCCCCAATTCTCATAATATCTTCTCCGAGAGAATCCTCAACAAGAAATTTTGCAATAAATTTAACTAACACACATGGCAAAGAAGAAAAATATCTACTAACAAACTCACGGGTAATTCTTTCTTTCCTCACTTATCAAGAATTCAATTCATTTTAAAGAATTAAAAATTCAAAAATCTAATTTCCTTTTTAATTTATTTCATATTTAAAATTTCATTCCCCACAAAGCAATTAATTTATATTTAATCTATTCTCACAAATAAAGTAACTTTAATTTAATTAATTTATTTATTTAATAAAATAATTTTAATCTCAATGATTAAATTATTTAACCAAATAAACTAATTTAATTAATTAAATATAGTATAAAGCTTTTATTTACAACATTTAACATTAATTTAAAGAAACATTAAATTAAAAGAACATTAATCTATCATTAAATTAACAAAATTTGCCTTTCATAATAAATAATCCAAACTGACACAGTTAAAACATCCAGAAGCACCAAACCTAAACTAACGACATACTGTGACTGGGTTTGAGACTAGACTAGGAAAAACCTTGTTACTACCTCCCAATCAACATTTTCGTTGAGTCTTGACACGCTCAGACTTGAGAAACCAGGTGGAGTCGGTGTCATGTACTTGCAATCCTGTAATCAAACAAATAACATACGTATATATAATTCATGATTCATACACACCGTGCGAGAAAATCACAGAAATCATAGGGCACTCATGAGCAAGTGATGTAATTCCATTCTCCACACCAATAAATATCACAACAGACTGACAAAATAAATAACAATTAATCTACCGTAAGCATATAGATAGCAATAACATTTGAAGTAAACATCTATGCTAACATAAAGCATGTCAGAAATAATTATCACCATACAATGTATCATCATATCACAAAATAAATCGACTATCGCTGTAAAGTCAACGATCAATACACCAAAACAAAGTACCAAGGTCCATCAAAGTGAAAACATGCTAACAGAAAACATAAGCAAAATGGAGGGGTACTACATGGCGGCCACGTTGACGGTTTCAAAGGTGGATCTGGTGGTGGTTCTAGAGGAGGTCTCACTGGTCCTGTGTCATATAATGACCCTATTTTGAACACTCTTCTTCATAATATGGGAAAGATGCAAAGCCAACTACGAGTCTCTCCCAAGCTTCTGCCTAGCCTATCTTTCAACCCTTCTTCTAACATAGTTTGTTGTCAGTAGCAATCTTAAGTACTCCCTTCCTACAAGGAATGGGGATTGCCAAATTCAAGAAATATGGTGGAAAAGGGGACCCGCCAATGCATGTGTCTGCCTTCAATGCCCTGTGTACAAAATTCTTCCATCACGATGTGCTGATGGAAAAACTATTCCCTTGATCTTAAGGATACAACACTCAAATGGTACTGTTCCTTACCAAATAACTCTATTTTCTCATTTGGCCAACTTGTGAATCAATTTTTTTGACAATTCCAAGCCAACATCAGACCGAAGATGACTTTTTTTGGATCTCATCTGATGTAAGCAAGGGGATAATGAAAAGATTACTGATTTGATAGCACGGTATAAAGCACTCTTCTCACAAATCTCGTATTTGTTTCCTGATTTTGATGTATAGAAGGTATTCATAGGGAACTTGCAAAGACCTTGGTAGGAAAATTTTTCCCTTATGAAATACCCTTCTTTCACACATCTGTTTGTAGCATTACGAGAATATCAACAAACATTAGTTCAATTTGGGGGATCCTCCTTGTGCTCCCATGTAGATGGGAAGTCCATTGTATCATTCTTGAGGAAAGGTAAGGCTGCGGTGAATGTAGTAGCCACTACGAATGATAATGACCTTAGATGCAACAAGAAGTTCACAAAGTTAGCAAAATCTTATTCTTTTATCCGACAAATGTTGCTAAAGGATAAGATCATAATATTGGATAACCCTAAACCTCTCAAGGAACATTACCCTAGTTGGTAGGATGTGAATACATTTTGTCTATACCATCAGGACAACGGACATGATACTAAACACTGTATGCACTTGCATCATGAGATACAAGACCACATCAAGGAAGGTACTATTTGTCTTGATGGGAATAACCAAAATGAAAACAAATTGGTGGCAAAAGTGAATAGTGAGTTGCAGATATACATAGGCCCATTTTCATCACATTCTGCCAACATGCTTATCGATCCCTTTGATTCTACCACTTAGCTCGAAGCATATGTTAACATGGTTATAGTTACTCCTTCTGCACAGCCTGTGCCCAACTTGTCAGATGTGACATTCACTTCGTAGGATGTTCCCTTAAACAATAAACCCTCTCCCCTTTACATTTCCACTCGCCTCAATGGGAACATTGTGATAGGGGTCTTAGTTGACCCCACGAGCTGAGTGAATGTCATTAAAAAGAGAAGTTGTCACTTAATTCACTGCATAGAAAGGAGTACGAAGAAACAAAGTCTACCATCCATACACATGATGGTCCATCTCTTAAGCCATATGGCTCGATAACTTTGTTCGTCCTAGTTGGACCTAGGGCTGGAGATATAGTCTTTGATGTCATTCTAGAGTTAGATTTGTTCAGACTAAAGCTAGGCATACCTTGGCTAGCTTCTATGAATGGAATCACCTCCATATTCACAAATGTTTAAAGTTCTCCCATGAAGGTGTTGTGCACATAGTGCATGAAACTGGGTACCAGCCTTTGGTATCTAGTGGGGGATATTCATTGGATCACTTTTGGCCTGCCCTGGTTGTTCCACTTCCTCCAAGAATGGACCTACTTTATAAGAATTATGTTAAGTATAAGACCAGGGGCAAGGGACAACCAAAATTGACCCTTCTAGTAGCACAACATCCAACTTCCTCCTATTCTCGAAAGGGAAAAGAGAAGCTACCCCCTCCTTGAGATGGATCTCCCACTCCTCTTTCCAGAGAAGAGTTTTGGATGAATATGCCTGGATTTTACCCACTAAGTCTGATGATACCGACTTGGCATAAACCCAAGATTAGGATATCAGATCTCCCTACTAAACCACTTGGACCTTGGTACTACTTGTATGGCAAGAAAAAAGGTCCCTATGGGGAATCCTCTATGACTTGGCCTCTGCGGCCTCCCATTGCTTCTTCTTCCAAAGTAGTAAACAAGAAGAGGCCTGCTATCAAGGCACTAGAGCTGACTCCCCCTATTGTTTCTCAACCCGCTCCTCCTGTTCCCATTCATGAGCCTGTCCCTCCATTGGAAATAGCTATGGTGGACACTCCCATGGCTAAGAAGGAGTCTTCTACTCCTTCGCAACCTCTAGCCTCTAGCTCGAAGAGTCATAGAAACTACCTTGCACATGAATGCAAGCACCGACAAAAGGCTCTCGTGACTAAGCGGGCTGCCTTGTAGAGGAAGGAGGAGGAGATGACTGCCCTTGCTTCAGGGCCTCCTGATGCATCCTCCTCTCTCCTCCCCTCTACTTCCATTCAACCAAGTTCCATATTTCTTTCAACTCCTATTGTGAGTGTGCCTAACCCCAAAAAGGTGTAGGTGATCATCACTCCTTCCAATGAGCTACCCTTGTTTATTTCCCTTCTGGACATTCCTCCTTTCCTAAAACCCGTAGATATGCCAAATGCTTCAGTGGTGTCTATTGTGGTTTTCTCCTACTCCTCTATGCCTCTTACCTTGTCTATGGAGAGTTCACATCCCTTGATGAAGTAGAAGGTAGAGGATGGCCCTTCCAACAATGAAGGGAATAAGAAGATCCCACCCTCTCTGAAGGATGGCACTACACTGGCTTGTTCTATCTTAGTGACGAAACCATTTATGACTTCCCCTAAGTTTGTCACCACTTTGAGTCATTCGGTGAGACAAATAGTGAATCTCGGGCACTGCCTTCTCTGTCCATTGAGGTACAACATGGCACTCTAGTGAAGTGCATGTTTAACTCTCTAGATGAAGTTCCAACCTTGTCAATGATCTTCGTGAAGTCATTGACCATAGCTCCACAAGAGCCTAGTGGAGAAGACCTTGCAAGGCCTTCTTCCTTAGCCCTTGTTGTGAGAGGGTTGAAATCTCCTCTTAACATTCCACCACTCTAGGATCATCCTCCTTCCCCTTATAATGATCTAGATTGGGAAGCGGATGACCTCTTGGTTGATCAATGTTAGGGGGAGGCCTCTTCTTTATCTTTAGATTAGATATGTGTGTGTTGTGATGTGTTCCCCCATGATTGTGTTATGTGTTCCTAGATGACCCTTGTCACCCTTGTTGGTGCTTGGATATAGGAGTGATTTTGTGTCGCAAACCTTCTTCTATTTGTATCATCATTCTTCCATGTTTGTGCTTGATTTCTGGTAAATTGGGGACATTGCAAAGTGTTGGGGGAATTTAGGCTTCCCTTCCATGTTGACCCAATTTTTTATTTCTACTTTGTCTTCTCATGCATTCTTCACATAGTCTGATGTAGTAGGGAGTTGATGACAGTTCATTTGTTGGAATCGTTGCCTCAATCTCACAGGCTGGAACCTCTAGAAGAGAAAAGTCAGTGTGACATTTCTTTGGTCTGGCCGACTGGCAGTTTGGGAACCTTGTGACATATTCTGGCCGAACGCTTTCACTTTGGAGTTTGTTGCTGTGACATAAAGCAGTCGTTGTAACTTCTCACCGCGTGGAGATCTCTGGCCGACAGGCCATTCAATCGGGCATCGAGGAGACTCATAGTGACTGGGGGCTTTGGAGTGACTTCAACACTCTGGAAGAAGTCCCAGTGACATTGGAAGGTCTTGCCGACAGGGATACGCATTGAAGTCATCAGGATAACTTATGGCGTCTCGGTGAGAAGTCTTACCGAAAGTAACATGTCCCAGCGATAGTGTTGAAGCTTTCGGGGAAACCCTTGGTTGATCGGTAAGAAGTCTTGTCAATAGTGATATGTCTCACTGACGGACACTTGGAGTAACTTAAGGATCTCGGTGTGAAGTCTCAGCGATGAAGGATTGTCTTGGCGACAATGTAACACTCGAAGACATCGGGGAGACCCTTGGCCGAAAGACCTGTTTCGATATGATGTCTCATCGAATATCGGAAGTCTCGCCGATATCACGTGGGGTCATCAGTTCGGTGTGACTCTTGGCGAGCAGTGGTTTCGGGATAACTTGGAAGCCTCGGTAAGAAGTCTTGCTGAAGGTTGATTCTCTCGCCGACAGTGGAACACATTGATATGACTTAAAGGCTTCAGTATGAAGTATTGGCGAAAGCGGTAAGTCTGGCTGACAAGATAGACTTGGGGTGACTTGGAACTTGCGGGGTGATGTCTTGGCGAAGGGAATTTGTCTTGCCGATAGGAATACCATGGACGTCAGAAGTTTTGGTATGACTTTGGAACCACGGTATGATCTCCTGGTGAATGTGGAATGTCAGGCCGACAGTGACATTGGTATAACATAAAGGGCTCGATATGATCTCTCAGCGAATGACTAAAGTCTTGGCGACTAAGGAACTCTTCGGAATACCTTGTTTTTTTCGGTGTGAGGTCTTGGTGACATGGCGAAGTCTTAGCGATAGCTTTTTGGAATCAATGTAACCTCTTGCCGATAGTGAAGTCTTGGCGATATCGATAGTCAGGACTTGTGGCATCGGGGAGACACGGTTAGTGTCTCACCGACATGCGACACAAGTTGATCATTTGTTGACCGTTTGGGTGACTATCCTACGTGGTGTGACCTGGATGTATTATCTTCCATGCAAGGAAGTGGAAACATCTACGTTGCTGAGCTGGATGATTCGATAGTTGTGATCCGACAGTTGGAAACAAACCCTTTCATAAAGCCAAATCCGAAGAGAAGGAAAAGAGAGCTAACAGGTGTGAAGGTCATGAGGCTGGCTAAATGGATGAGGGCCTTGAGGCCTAAACAGAGGAGAAGAGAGAGCTCCTGATCAAGAAGCCTGATTTCTCTTAAGTTGATCTACACTATATATGTGATGATATTGTAACAGTGCAAAGGTTGTTTAGTTTGAGAGGGTGATCAAAAATTGTACAGGGTTATCTGTTGCTACTAGTTGTTTCCAGAATGAACAAGATGAATCTCTGAAGAGGCTATGAGCTTGAATTTGTATTGTAACCATTTTGTTACTGAATAATACAATGGCTTGATCTTTGGAGTGTGGGGTTTTTTATCCGAAAGGATTTTCCCCACGTAAACCTTTGTGTTCTAGTTTTTTGTTTCATCTTTCATGTCTGTTGGTTCGTGTAGTAGAATCTGTTAATGCTTGCTATTGAATTTACATGTGTTTCTCTTAGATGGATCAATGTGGGAAATAAACTGTCTATTTTTCGCATTAGGACATAGTTGTTCATGTCTTTGAGGTAACCTAATCGAATTAAAGTTACCAAAGGCACTATTGTTTTGAGTTTTTCATTAGATGTGCTCCACTAGATTTCCTTACAAGTGGTATCAGAGCCTTCTTTTGGTTGTTGGTTTTGGATATTTCTCCTATGAAGATTTCTTAGCTTGATAGGCTGGAAGAAATATGGAGGAATGGACTGATGTATTGATCCTTTGTTGAGTAGAAGCCTTGTGGTATTCTGAGACAGCATGCAGCTTGAAGGATGGTCAAGATGGAAAAGGGAGTTGATCATGTTGTGATCTGTGTCTCCTGGCTAGTAGAGGTTTGACCTTGGAGTATGAGGAAGAAAGCTTTGTGATTGTGTAGCAGTAAAAATTTCATATTGGGCCTTTGTGTGTCAGGCTCCTGGGTGATATGGAGAAACCTAGGTTGTTTCTTAGTCATGGAAGAGAGTGCTTATGCTAGGTGGTGTTTCCTGGTGTTGTAAGGCATGGTTTCCTATTAACCTTGAATACATAAAGGCTATGGAGTTAATCATCAGATGATTTGCAAGCCTCTGAAATAGCCTTTTCTCTCATTCTCGGATGCATGTACATGTTGGTGGTTTAGAGTTGGCCTGAAAGGGGCATGGATTTCCTGAACTGTTGGTTTCTTTTGAAGGAAGTTTTTTGTACTTGCATGGCTCTATGATTTTGCAGGTTTTACATGGTTAAGAAAAACTTGTGGTCTTGTGGAGTTGTTGTTAAGCTATTTTCTAGACACTGACTTTTTCAGGTGGTGCTGGATGAGATAGTTGCAGTTTTGCATGCATGCTTGGTGCATGGTTTTGAGGAGGTATGACTCTTTCTCTACAGGGGAGTGTTGGTAAGTGTTTTGTCACTCAGCATTCTTGTGGTAATGCTTGTGGGTTCCTTGATTATGGTGCTCGTTGTGGACATGATTGGAAAATCAGATTTGGTGTGATCTGGTGTTTGAGTCATGTTGTCTACGTGGTTATTCTCTTTGATATCTCAGTGTTGCAGTTTTCAATGTGATAATGGGTTTGCATGTTCGATGGTTGTGATCTTCGAGTTATGCGGTTGATGGATTAGCTACCCATTGGCTAAAGTGAGATAACTTGGATGTGGACTATCTTTATCCATGAGGTTGATTCATTGATGGTGCAGATTTGTTAGCTAGCCTTATCTGTGGTCACTTATGCATTGGTGTGATTGCTTTGAGATGAGAGGATGGATATTATTGAGTACCTGAATAGTCAGTTATGGGAACTTGAAGCAGTTGGTTCTGATGCTTGGAGAGCTCAGGTGTCACCTTTTAGTGGGAGCTCTAACAGTGACTGTGGATTCATCACATGGTGGTGAATGGTCTTCTTTAGTGTTGCAGAAGGGTTCTTATGCTTTTGCTTTTGCATGGACATTATTTGAAGATGTGCAACATCTTGGAACCATGGAGGATGCTTGGAGTCTCTGGCTAAGGTGTTGGTGGTGCTTCACGGGTGATGTTGTTCTTAAGTCTATTTGCTTTATGTCATGGTATACTCTTGTTTGTGAACTGGAGTTTTGGCATTATGCATTGTACTTGAGACAATGGTGGAGTCACTTGAAGCATGGTATCTCCTATGGGGATGTGTAGATCATGGTGTCATGATAAGTTCTTGATTCAGATGACTGGAGCTTTGACAGTGATTTGGTAATTCTTTGTGTATTGAGTGCCTTGATTACTTGCTTGATACTTCATGATAGTGCAGTAATGCAGTTGAAGCTTAGCATGAGATGATCAGTTGCTAGTACTCATGGATACATGAAGAATAAGGTGAGGCTATTCTTCTCTTATAAGAGATGTGTTGTTGCTTGTTACTCTTGTTTAAGTTTATTAGTAGAAAGTCCGAAGAGCCTACACCTAGGTTGAATGTGAGTTCAATAAGAGACCTATGAGGAGATTTCTCTTGGATTAGTCATGATGGCTTATATCTCTTGAAGGAGTATTCTTGTTCCCACTCTTGGTCTACTCGGCAGTTTATCTGAAAGGTATTTGGCCTATTATATTTTTTAGATGTGTTTTATTAAGTTCACTTTCATGATATGGATCTTGAATTACTGTTTAACATTTGGTTCTGGAGGATTCATAGTGGAAGTTGTACAGTTTGTTTTATCTCCTTGAGCTTTTTTGTTATGTCATTTACTAATGAGAATTGGTAGGAGATGAAGTATGGGCTGATTTCCTAAAATGGGAAATGTTTTAGCTTAATCTTCTTTGAGAAGCTTACATCCATATTGATTACATGATATTAGAAGTTGGTTTTGGTGATTCAACGAATGGATGTTGTTAAGGATTTCTTTTGGGATGTGAAGAAGATCATTCTTGACACAGCTGGCTATTAGAAGTGTATGTAGGAGGATGTTCTATAGGAAGATGATGGGCAGAGTTTCTCTCTGTGACCATGAAGGTTTGTAGTGAGAGAAATGTTTCTTGTAGTAGTTTGTTGTAGGTTGTGCATGTCATTGTGGATATTTCCTTGGTACTACATGGTTACATTTTCTATGTGTTGTTATTGGTAAACTTGTGATGTCTTTGGATTACTCGGACAGTGGGAGTTCCTATTAGGTTTGGTCTTCTTCGACTGGTTGGCACTTGGAGCTTGTATTTGTTGTTAATGGATTGGCAGAAGTTTACTAATGGTGATACTTATGAGGTATGTGTGATTGGATGGAATAGCATGAGCTGTGGGTGCTATTTTCAGTCACGTGGGTTTATCAATTGGATGGAAGTAGTCTAACTGGTGTTGTTTATCTTGTTTCTGGATAATGACTTCACTGTTGTATTCTGTTTGAAGCTTTGAAGTTGATATTGCTTCTGCATAGCGTTTGAGCACAGTGAAGTGGTAGCAGTATCTTGTTGGAGATATCACTGGGATCTTTTGCTTGTGTTCATTGGAATGGTGCTTATACACCTTGGCTTTGTATCCTTCTTCCACAAGTGGCATGTTGGAAGATGACAAGATTGTTGCTTGAATGGTGAACATCTTGGATGTTGGAGCAGAAATCTTGATGGAGCATGAGAGCATGTTGAGATCTATGTGGTTTCCTGGAAGGCTAGGATCGGTTGTTTTGTTGGATAGTGAGTTGCAGTTGGATGCTTGGTCTTTGTTGCAGATTGTCTAATGGACTGTTATCTGTGGAATCATGTTGGTTGGGTGTCTTGAGTATTGCAGGGTTTGAAATGGTGGAGCTAGTGTGGTCCTAGTTTCTGGTTGCTTTGAAGGTGCCTGTGTGATCTTTGTCAAGTGGGAGATTGTTGGAATTGTTGCCTCAATCTCACAGGCTGGAACCTCTGGAAGAGAAAAGTTGGTGTGACATTTCTTTGGTCTGGCCGACTGGTAGTTTGGGAACCTTGTGAAATATTTTGGTGGCTGTGACCTTACAGAAGTCTTGTCGAACACTTTCACTTTGGAGTCTATCGCTATGACATAAAGCAGTCGTTGTAACTTCTCACCACATGGAGATCTCTGGCCGACAGGCCATTCAATCAGGCGTCGGGGAGACTCATAGCGACCGAGGGATTTGAAGTGACTTCAAAACTCAAGAAGAAGTCCCAGCGACATTGGAAGGTCTTGCCAACAAGGATACATATTGAAGTCATTGGGATAACTTATGGTGGCTCGGTGAGAAGTCTTACCGAAAGTAACATGTCTCAACGATAGTGTTGAAGCTTTCGGGGAAACCCTTGAGTGATCGGTAAGAAGTCTTGTCGATAGTGATATGTCTCACCAACGGACACTTGGAGTAACTTAAGGATCTCAGTGTGAAGTCTCAGCGATGATGGATTGTCTTGGCGACAATGTAACACTCAAAGAAATTAGGGAGACCCTTGGCCGAAAGACCTGTTTCGATATGATGTCTCATTAGATATTGGAAGCCTCACAGACAGCACATGGGGTCATCGGTTTGGTGTGACTCTTGGTGAGTAGTGGTTTCGGGATAGCTTGGAAGCCTTGGTAAGAAGTCTTGTCAAAGGTTGATTCTCTCACCAATAGTGGAACACATTGATATGACTTAAAGGCTTCGGTATGAAGTCTTGGTGAAAGTGGTAAGTCTGGCCGACAAGATAGAATTGGGGTGACTTGGAACTTGTGGGGTGATGTCTTGGCTAAGGGTATTTGTCTTGCTGATAGGAATGCGATGGACGTCAGAATTTTCAGTATGACTTTGGAACCACGGTATGATCTCCTGGTGAATGTGGAATGTCTGGCCGACAGTGACATTGGTATAACATAAAGGGCTCGATATGATCTCTCAACGAATGACTAAAGTCTTGGCGAGTAAGGAGCTCTTTGGAATACCTTGTATTTTTTGGTGTGAGGTCTTGGTGACATGGCGAAGTCTTAGTGATAGCTTTTTAGACTCGATGTAACCTCTTGCCGATAGTGAAGTCTTGGAGATATCGATAGTCAGGACTTGTGGCATCGGGGAGACACGGTTAGTGTCTCACCGACATGCGACACAAGTTGATCGTTTGTTGACTGTTTGGGTGACTGTCCTACGTGGTGTGACCTAGACGTATTATCTTCCATGCAAGGAAGTGGAAACATCTACGTTGCTGAGCTGGATGATTCGACAATTGTGATCTGACAGTTGGAAACAAACCGTTTCATAAAGCCGAAGCCGAAGAGAAGGAAAAGAGAGCTAATAGGTGCGAAGGTCGTGAGGTTGGTTGAATGGCCAGGGCCTTGAGGCCTAAGCAGAGGAGAAGAGAGAGCTCCTGATCAAGAAGCATTTTTTTGATTTCTCTTAAGTTGATCTGCACTGTATATGTGATGATATTATAACAGTACGAAGGTTGTTTAGATTGAGAGGGTGAACATAAACTATACAGGGTTATCTGTTGCTACTAGTTGTTTCCAGAATGAACAAGATGAATCTCTGAAGAGGCTATGAGCTTGAATTTGTATTGTAACCATTTTGTTGCTGAATAATACAATGGCTCGATCTTTGGAGTGTGGGGTTTTTTATCCGAAAGGATTTTCCCCACGTAAATCTTTGTGTTCTGGTTTTCTATTTCATCTTTCATGTCTGTGGGTTCGTGTAGTAGAATCTGTTAATGCTTGCTATTGAATTTACACGTGTTTCTCTCAGATGGATCAATGTGGGAAATAAATTGTCTGTTTCTGCATTAGGACATAGTTGTTCATGTCTTTGAGGTAACCTAATCGAATTAAAGTTACCGAAGGCACTACTGTTTGGAGTTTTTCATTAGATGCGCTCCACTAGATTTCCTTACATCATTTATATACTATTATTATACTATATGTATATATTTATGAGTAGCTTTGACCCTCAAATATCAGATCACCCCTGTGCCCTTTGTTTATGTTTATTTCTCCTTCACTCTTTTCTTATCTTTTTCTCTTCTTTTCTTGAGTTTTCCCTTTCATGTGTGATAATTCCATTTCTATGATGCTACAATTTTTAGAAAACGCATTTGGTTCCAACGAATATTTTCTCAAAAATCCTTGCGAACATTTCCTTTTCAATACCACATTCACAGCTAGGACCCCTAACAGAACGTGTTTCCTTCATCATGGTTTTTCAAATAAAGAACTTGAAAACTTTCCTCCAAGGTGGAAGCAGCTTTGGCCTTCCCCTCGTGAGGGGGTATTTTCTTCCTTTTGAATTCCTTGATGAAGTGAACACCTTTCAAAAAATTCATTGATGATGAATCAATTTGAGAAAGCATCTATGTTGTACTTCCAAATAATGTGTCCCTTGAGTGGAACCCTTTGAAAGCCCTCCAATTTGTTGACGGTCTATGTGACTATCCACTTTATTGCCTATGTGGCTGCTTTGTTTCAGACATGCTTTATCCACAGGTAAAACTGTTGCTTTGAAGGTGTGCTTGTGAAGCTGCTTTCCAATTTGACTTTGCGGAGTCTCCTCCTTTGGGTTTCCTCCTTGAAGAGATCTTGGGGGACACCTCCTTGCAGGTCTATAGTCCTGTAAGGAACTTTCATCTAGGTTTCCTTCATGTGAGAGATCTTAGGGGATACCTTCTTTCAGGTCTATGGGCCTATAAGACACATACTTCATGGGGCTTCCTTCATGTTAGAGATCTTGGGGGCTACCTCCTTGTAGGTCTGCGGGCCTGTGAGATGCTTTCATGCTATGGGATTTTTCCACCACTAGTTTGAGGACCTTCAGTGTACCTTGTGCAGCTTCATAGTTTTGTGGGGCTATGAAGTATTTTGTTCTAGCCCGTGCTTTTGAGCTCACCAGATCACGGTCTTCTTCCTCAACAGTTTAGGTATACATCTCTAACCCTACTAACTCTTCGATATACTTTACCGAAGTTCTCATCAGTACTCATGCTCGCTAAAGTGGGGGGAAAATGTATAGGAGAGAATTTTCACCCCTTATGCAAATTCCCCTCTCACATACCTTCACCTTAGAAAATCAAATCCGAAGGTGCAATTCCACATCACCCAACTACCTTCCTTCCACTTAGTGTCTATCTCTTTTTTCAGTGAGATAATATTTGTCGAGGATGCATGTATGGCACATAGATGTCTATGCGGTGTGCTTACATCCCTAATGGATTCCTATATTTGAAGTCAGTAGAGGTGTTACACTTTCGATTGGGGTCGATTTGTAATGTCCCTCTTCGACCAACCAACCCTGAAAATGGTAGATTCTTCCCACTTCTCCTTCAAATTCATCCATCTTCAACTCATTTCATCCTCTAGCAATTTTCTTGATCCCTTCACAATCTCTCTTGCATGCTCTCACACTCCTCTAAGCAACAGATTGACATCCTCAAGCATTTTCAGCATTGTCTTCAGTCCCTAGTAGCACTTCAACACTCCATTACAACAACAATACTCCATCAACTCTACAAAGAAAGTGTGAAGAAATCCATAGCAGTGTGGACTTGGAGTCTTGCAAGAACTCCCTTCATTATAGTCAAGACTGTGGTGACCTTGCCAAGTATGCTTTCTCCTTCATTGGCTAGTGAGATTTTGGGTGGAGGTGGTAACGTTTTTCTCCTCTCCTTTTTGATTTGGTTGAGTATCACTTTACTCTTTTATGGTTTTTATTGCATCTTCTACTTTCTTTACTTTGTTATTACATATTTCTACTTCATTGCTTTATGGTTGTCCGTGGAGGTGGAAACACCAAAATGGGGGCTTGACTGAGGCAGACCTCTATATAGCCCCAACAATTTTCCCCTCTTCCTTGTGTGTAGGTGAACGTGTACTTGGAGATAGTTGGAAAAATTGTGCCTTGGTGAGATCATTTTCATTACTTTAGCCTTCATCTATCTACTTTATCATCTTTGTTTGTACTTTTCATACTTTATTGTTCTTTTTTGCTCATTCAGGAATAGTTAGCTAGGTCGTTAGTTTGTTTTCTAGTAGTTTCTATTTTACTTTCTATCCTCTAGTCGTACATACACCAATGCACCTGAGAGGTGCTAGTGCATTGCGCTATCATCTCAAAATTGTTCTTTCATCCTCAAACAAAGAGCTATTTGAGGTACAATATTAACTCTAAAAACCAACTCACTTAGCCTAAACTTGGATTTCGGGTTTGAAGGGTGATTGAAGTACTTTATAGTCCTCATAATTCTCGACCTCTATCTGAAACACCCCATTAGAGTGATGAAAGTTAGGAAATCGCTCTGCTCTCGGCTCTCTATGACCTGGAGCCTTGACGTGGCTATTCCCCCTCTCTTACAGATGGTTTATTCTATTTTTCACTATCTTTCTATATGACATGCTATGAGATGGATGCATTTCTCTTTTGCATACTTCCTATATGATGATGTCATGCTTATGATGTGAAGATGATTATGATTATGATATGATTATGAGATGATTATGCAAGATGTATGGATGTTGATGGTTTGTAGATGCAATATGGATGCATTATGATTTTTGTTGACTATCATGATACCATGTTAGCACGGAAAGAGGATAAAAGAATAAGACGAATGGATTAACCATTGATTTCAAGGTTGATTAAGAAGTCCAAAAAGTCTATGAGTCTTCGAGACTTTATTAATTAGATATGGTGATGAGATTGGTGATTTTCTTGTTTTAGGAATTAGGATATTTCATCATTCCTTATTTTTGATATAACACATAGACACGATGAATCATGGTATTGATAACCAAGATGGCATTGTATCTAGTGTGATGGACTTTGACTCTGCAAATAGATAGGATAATCCTTGTTCACACCTTGACATATTGAAAGCTCGTTGGAATGAATTTTAGAAGTTTAGAACATTTCAGACGAAAGCATATGTAATAGTCAACTATCTATTCAAAATGACCTCCCTACACACAACTAAGCAAGTATTTTCCAAGATTGTTTTACAAGAACATCCTACAAGAACAACAAATGAAAGATAATCATCAATGCCACATTCCTTTCTCTCTAAATCATTTAGACATTATCGAGAGGTCCTCATAATGGAACTTCAACAAGATAAATCATAAGAAAAGATCAAAATAGATAGTTAATGTTATCTATATCTCTTGCCAAAGTAACATAGTTAAGGTGATTTCTGAAAATGAGGTCCATTGTAAGAAGGATGCATCTTAGGACATGTTTATTAGATGTTTTGACTATGACTAATTGTTTGATAGGTCATTTATATAAATGCTACCAACTTGTTTACTTATGATATTGACTTTATATTTTCACATTTACATTCACACTTCATGACTTGTCATACTTGTTTTCTACTTATTTTACCAAAGGTGGATGATGACAATTGATTTATTATGAATGGGATTTTTTGAGGGTGAAGGCAAAATGGGATGGGTGATTTTGAAATTTTTGGAATATTTCAATGTTTTTTATATTTTTCAATGTTTTGAGGATGTTTTGGATCTTTTTGAGTATATGTGAATGTTTAGGTTTTCAATTTGTGTGAGGTTGTTTAGGATTTTTGAATGTTTTCCACTGTTTTGGGTTTTTTAAATTTCAAATGTTTTTGTGTTTTCTAAGTCTTCAAATATTTTGTGTTTTCTAAGTTTTCAAATGTTTTTGTGTTTTCTATGTTATGACCAAGACCTAAAAGGGATTGACCTAGGGCCTTGGGGGCTTATCAAAGATTAGTCGTGCCTACATTATACAAGCAGATACCACGTAGTTCAATTGACTTTGACTAGTAATTGTTTATTGATGAGATATGGACATTTGATGGATTGTTAGTTTATTATTATGGACTCCTAAAGACTAACCTAATGAAAATGTACAATGTCTCGAGAGCTCATTGATGATGGCCTTGCCTACGTTCAAGCTCAGAGACAACATAGTTCGACAAGGTAATGTTTTTGATTTTTTTATGTTTTGACTTGTTTAGGGATTTTTGATGTGTTTTAGATGTTTTGGATTTTGACTTTACAACTTTTCAAATGTTTTTGGATTTTGGCTATACAATATTTTGATGTTTTTGGATTTTACAAGTGCTTTTGGATTTTGATAAGGTTTTCAAATGTTTTGGGATTTTTTGAGATATTTCAAATAACCTTAAGAATAGAATAACCCAATCTAATTCAAGCATAAAAAATTTCCCCTAGTATGATGTGATAGACTACCTTGATATAGGCAGGACAAACTGACCTTAGGAATGTACTAGGTAGTACTAAAAGGGGAATATGATACTTACGTAATATCCAACTATGATACGAATGTAGATGGGTGATGGAATAAATAGGATTTAGGATATGATGGATGAATGCAATAGATGTGAAGCAAGATAAGCCAATGAGTCAATGATGGATGAAGAGTGCTTATTTATGCAAGACACCTGTTTTCCAATTTTTCACCAAGGTACTTGCCCAAGGCACCATCGAAGTGGCTTTCACTAGAGGATGATTTTTTTTCTTTACTGTTTTCAATCTTTTTTCTTATTTTTTTGGATTTTTATTAGTTTTTTTGATTTTTTGTATTTTTTAGATTAATACCCTTCAAGCCTAGGCATAAATTTTTTTGAGATGCAAAATATTTATGGGTTCCTACAAGGGTTCTCCTTCAGGTGTTGATAATTGATAAGCTCTTGAGCTATAGCTTGTTGTGATGACAAATGGTCCTAACCAATTAGGGTCAAACTCGCTTTACTATCCTGATCTGGTATGTTCTTCTAATTCTACTTGAGGACAAGATCTACCACCTGGAAGGACCAACTCTTGATTTTATTATTTTAGCTCTATTTTAGTTAGTTTTGGTATGCCTATAAATGATTCAAGGCATCAAGACGACAGTCATCCAGAAATTATAACTCATTCAATCGAGACACCCTGAATTCTTCATCAATAATTAGATTTTGCAATGACACTCTTAGCAAGGGGAGCTCGACATCACTGGGTAGGATGGATTGAAATCCATAGACTAGGGAAAAGGGGGTTGCACTTGTATGTGTGTGGATACTGGTTCTATAGGCCCATAATGCAATATTTAATTACAAATGCTAGTCATGACCAGCTTCATTGATTGTCTTCTTGAGGATTTTAAGAATGTTTTTATTTGACACCTCAACTTGACCATTACCCTTGGTGTAATAGGGAGTAGAGTGTCATGTCCCCGAAATGAAATACCCTTGAAATGAATAAAAGTAATCTCAATTTAAGTATTGCTATTATAATTATAATTATATGGATAATATTATAATTATAATATATAAATTAACATTATTATTGCCACCATGTGATTAACAACATTATAATTATGATTATATTATAAATATTAAAATGTAAACACTATAACCATATAATATATATAATTTTAAAAAATCAATCTATAGTGATAATAATAAAATGAAACATATAATATATAATAATATTATAATTATCAAATGTAAATAGTGAAAATCACTATAATGAAGAGACAAAAACACATAATACTTTAATACAAAATATAATATAAAGACACTACAAAGATTGTTGGGCAAGTCACAAGGGGGCAATGCATATAGCCATTAGTTGAAGAGGTCATAGCCATGACCATTTCTCCATTTTATCATGCCTATCTTTGATAATTAGCATCTGACATGGTCTGAAGCTTCCTTGCCACATCATTAAAAGGGGATTGTACCTATTTATGCATCGTGGCATTTGTGAACAAGATTATTATCGGGCTATTTGATTATTGCCATCTTAATCATAAGGAGTTCACAAGTGATAATATTAACATCCATCGAATACTCTAAAGAAAACATGGGAAAAGACGTGCCTCTTCAAAGGGGTACGAGTAACTCAGGGAGGGGAGGGACCCATCATTTTCCAGACTAGAGGTATTAAAGACTAATTGTGGGAAAGCAAAGGGGATGGATCAGAACTTGAGGGAATTAATATAGTTTTATAAATGAATTAAAAGTGATCTAAGGAGCCACTTATCCTCCCATTGGGTTGTGAGTCAGTTGTGGAACATTCAAACATTCAAACACCATTGAGTTTCATTTTTTAAGAAGGCTATATCAGAAACAACACATTTATTGTTTTCCCTATATCCCAGTCTTGGACTATTTAGCCATTCATATTTCCTTTCAAGATTCCTATTAAGTACATAGCATTCTTATTCCTTCCTACTATTGATCCTTATCAATACATAAATACCAACACAATCAAGCTAATGTTAGACATTTTAAGTGCTCTTTAAGCTAACCCATAGTGCATCAATCTTATTACATCTTAAAGGTTATTGGATCTTGGATTAATTTGATATCTTTATCAATAAACATAAGGGAAAGCTTAAGATAAGTCCATAAGGGACATTACCTAGAGAACCAGTGTTGGATGTTGGAATGTTGGAATGTTGGTATAACTCTCTTACATCCTGATTTTTGAAAGGTGTTCTGTTATTTGAGATAAGGGCTTGCAGAACATCGTAGCCATAAATAAGCTAGTTCATGATGAATTTGGAGATTTGTTTCCTCATGATGTAAGTCATATGGATAGCTTCCACCCACTTTGTAAAGTACTTAGTGTCTGTGATGATGAATTTGTGACTATTAGACGAGGTGGGGGTAATATTTCCTATGAGGTTGAGTCCCCACTATGAGAAGGCCAAGGTGTAACAATCAGTTGGAGTTCCTGAGATGGAGCATGGATAAGGTCCACATGTTGTTGACACTATATACACTTCTTCATGAACTGATGAGCCTCCCATTCTATGGTTGGCCAATAATACCCCATCCTTAACAGTTTCTTAGATAAGGTCATACCACTAGAATGTGAACCAAAAATGCCTTCGTGTACTTTTGTTAATGTAGTTAAGGCTTCCTCTTGGTCGATACATCGTAATAATGTCCCCTTGATACTTAAATGGTATAGGGTATCACCTAGGATAACAAATCAAGAGGCTTTCTTGAATAAGTCTTTCTTAAGGTTGAAAGTGATGTCAGATGGAAGGATACCTCTATTTAGGTAAGTGAAGATATCATGATACCATAGGGAGCTAAGACCAATGATTACACACACAAATTTTTATTTAGGGATCTTGAAAGCCAGTACGGGAAGCTGCTCTGTAAGGAAGTTGCATTGAAGGATGTTGTGCGACATGTCTAACAAAGACCTAATGGTTTCCATGGCATCAACTACTTGATTTTTAATACAGGGTATTTGCTCAAAGGTTATATTGATGAAGAAGTCCTTGAGATTTTCTACCATCTTCTTGTAAGGTGCGAGCTTATCATATTTTGTCTGATAATCATCATTGACTTGAATTATAACCAGCTTGGAATCTTCATAGACCTTTAATCCTAGGATTTACCATTGTGCTGCAATTCTTAATCCTATTATAAGAGTTTCATACTGGACAATATTGTTGGTGCATGGAAAGGATAACCAGTGGGATTTGGGAATATAATCCCCTTGTGGGGTGATAAAGAGAATGCCTACCCTTGTTCCATGTTTGGTATATGATCCATCAAAGTACATCTTCCAATGATCTTTTACGTCAAGGACAAACATTGATTCATTAAGAAACTTAGATACCAATGGATTCTCCACATAGGTGGGTGCCTCTGCTGATTTATCTGCAATGACCTATCCACATACTCTATGTAAAAATCCATTAATATCATTACCCATTTAGCCATTCACCCAATGAGAGTTGCCTTGGACAACAAATATTTCAATGGGTTAATTTTAGCAATGAATTTGATTTGATGTGAAAGCATATAGTGTCTGAATTTTTATGAATCAAAGACCGTTGCTAGGCATACCTTCTTAATGGATGAGTAATTCATCTCATATCCCACCAAATTCCTACTACTATAGTATACTTCCCTTTCTTTTTTTGTTTCATTATGTTGGGGAATAAGAGCACCTAATGCTACTAATGTGGCTGAGATGTACAAGATTAGAGGCTTGCCTAGTATTGGTGTCATGAGGATTGGAGGTGTAAGTAGATAATCCTTTATTTTCTATAAGGCTTTATCACATTTATCATCCCACTTATATGTTATTCCTTTTTGGAAGAGGTGAGAAAAGGGGTTGATCTTGTTTGTCAGCTGCGCTATGAATCTCCTGATATATTGTAACCTTCCTTGTAGACCTTGAATCTATTTCAGTGTTTGTGAGGGATCCATATCTATAATTGCTTTTACCTTGGTTGGATCTATCTCAATCCCTCTTTGTGACACTATGTTCCCAAGGAGCTTTCCTGATGTGACCCCAAAGAAGCAAATTTTAGGATTCAGTTACACCTTGTATTCTTCAAACCCATCAAATATTTTTCCTAGTACCTCTATATGCCCCTTCCTTTTCTTTGATTTAGATAGAATATCATCCACATAGTCTTCCATAGTTTTATGGATCATGTCATTAAAGATTAGGGTCATCACCCTCTGATAAGTTGCTCCAACATTCTTTAACCCAAACGACATCATATTCTAGTAATATGTTCCCCATGGACATGTGAATGTTGTTTTGTGTTTATTCTCCTTAGTAATCATGATTTAGTTATTACCTAAAATTCCATCCACTACTGATAACATTTCATGCCCAGTGGATAAATCAATAATGATATCAATGTTTGAAAGAGGAAAGTCATCTTTTGAACATGCTTTGTTTAAGTCCATGAAGTCATGCATATTATGATGCTCCCAATGGGTTTGAAGATTGGCACCAGGTTGGAAACCCACTCAAGATAGTTTATTGGCCAAATAAATCCGACGTCAAGGAGCTTCTACAATTCTTGTTTAACCAATAATGCTATATGAGTGCATCTTTCTTAGTTTCTGCTTTACTAGTTTTGCTTCAAGATAAATTTCTTGGTGGTGTAGAACCACATCAGGATTGAGTTTAGGAATATTTGTGTAGGACCATGCAAAGCTCACCCTTCACTCTTTGAGGAATGCTACTAAGTTTTTCTACTCTTCATCCAGTAATGATTCTGCATGGAAGGTTATCTTAGGTGCCTCTTTTGTCCCCACATTCACTATATTTTCTTTCTCTGCAAGTACTGCTGATTTCTCTTGATACATTGCAGTAAGAGGAAGATTGAATACCTCATCCTTCATCACCTCAAAGAGGCTTTCACCACCGAATACGCCCTTTTTTTTTACTATTTTCTGATTAGAAAGTGCCACAGTGTGGTTTTTATTTAAATATCTATATGTTATTCTCATGTCATTTATTTTGTAATTGAGGGATTCAATCATCTCCCTATAGTATTCCTATGTATCTAGCTCTATGTCAAACCCTAGTTTATGATTCCCACATGGAAAGTTGTCATGGAGTCCCATAAATTTGGAGATCGCTTCATCATTTTTGAACACGTCCAAAATTGGCGGTCCTTGTTGGTCCCAATTGATTAGTTGGGGGTATACTAGCTTCAATTTAGAGTTTTGGTTATTTTGGGTAAAGGATGTTGTGGTTATCATGAAGATGGAGGTATCCTAAAACAAGTTAGCGACATCAAGGGGAAAGTCATCAAGGGTATTATCACATGATGTAGGTAACAAAGAGGAAGCCTCAACCCATTTATTAGAAGTACCCTTGCCAAGAAGGGTCACCTTACTAGTGGTACATCCCAAGCCAAGATTCTTTGGTCGTTTCTCAAGAGTGAAGGGTTCTAGCAAACCATTTTTGTTTTGCCCTAGATTTTCATTCTTGTTATACCCCATCCCATCATAAACTGTAATCCCTTTGTTAGCATCTTCCATTAGAAGAATAGGCATGGGTCGGTCATCTTGATACAACAATTTGGATACATCTTCTTCATTGATGACCTCTTTGTTTAAGTCACCCCACTTGGTGAAGGTGGTGGATGCTACCTTTAGTGTTTTAGTTACCTTCTTGATAGGTTGGGGTTTCCTATGAGATTTAGGGGAAAGATGTAACTCTCCAAGTACAAAAGTATCCTTCTTTAGATTATAATCCCCACATCCATTATCCTTGATTGCTGCCTTGATGTCTGGTATGTTATGTAAAATGGGTGTTTTGGATTCTGAGGTAGATGCTAAGAAAGATGGGTGAATAAATGAGGTGGATTTGGGACCTTAATCATTTTTTGGTATTTGCAAAATCTTGTAAAATTTGGCTTCAAGGTTCTTACAACAATAGAACGGATTAGGATCACCATGGATGGTAACTTATTTATCCTTAATGGGAAACTTGACACATTGGTGGTACATGGAAGCTACAACTTGCATGACATGAATTCATGGTCGTCCTAGAAGAATGTTCTAAGGAAGGTCATGATCGAGCACTTGGCATGTGGTTTCAGCAATGGAAGGTCCTACTTGGATAGGTAGCTTGATTTTATGCCTTGAGACACCTGCTCTTGATCATCGTATGCTCTTATGGTTACACGTTTTGTATTTTCAATGGAATCCTCTAAGTAACCCAAGTTTTTGACTAACTGAAGGGTACAAATATTCAAACTATCACCTTCATCCACCAAGAATTTTAATTTTATTCTTGTGAACAAAAACCTCAAGGTGCAAAGCATGATTGTGTGATGGTTGCATTGGGAGGTCTTGTTCAAAGAAGGTAAAAAGATGGGTTGTGGTGACATGTCTTAAAATAGCTTGGAATTTCTTAGTACCAATATTATCAAGTATGTAGGAACTTGATAAGGCCTTTTCTAATATCTCCCTATGTGTAGGGGATAGCTTCAATAATTCTAAGATAGAGATCTGGGCATCGGTTTTCTTTAATTGGTCTTGGAGACTATAGCCACTAGGGTTCGACATCGGAAGTGTAGGTTGTGCCCTAGGTTGTTACAATGCTCCTTGGATTGTGACCTATCCACATCATGTGGTGACTCCACATTGCACACTAGGTCCTTTGATAGTGATGAATGATATGAAATTGTTGCAAGATACAACCACATTGGTATATACATGACCTACATTAGTGTAATCCTTCCTGTTGCCATTTTTGTTTCCATTGTTATGATCTGACATTGGGTTCTTGTATATCTTTAGGTCTTGGTTACTTTTTGGTTGATCGAAAATCACATCCCCATTTTAGATCTTGGAAAATATTCTTTAGCTTCATACAACTCGATGTTTTATGTCCTTTAATCTTATGGAAGTCACAAAGATCCTTTTTGTTATACCATGGTGGTTTAACTTGAGGTTCTTGATAGTTTTGGTAGTTAGGGAGCATGATTAGGTTTGATTGCACCAACTTTTGCATGAAAGCTTCAATGGGTTCCCCCAATGGTGTGTATTTATGCTTTTGTGGGTAGTTGTTCCTAATTGAGGACAGTCTTCTTTGTTGTGTGTTAGCTTTGTTGATTTGGTTGTTTGGTGGTGGTGTGTTGGTTTGTTGTACATTATGTTGTGTGTTGGTTGGTGGATTGCTGGTTTTTTCTAGGAGCACTTATGACTACTTTAGCATCAAAGACACCATCCTTAGTTACATTCTTGTTCTTAGCCCATATGTGGGCTTGTCAGTAGAACTGGTAGATGGGCAGTTGTCTTTATATGCTTGTGTGCTTCCTTGTGTGATTAGGGCTCTCTCGATGCTGAGGGCCCTATGGATAAACTCTTCATAGGATGTGTAAAATTGCATCTTTAATTGAAAGGATAAGTATTTGTCAACATTGTTAATGATGGATCCTACTTGTTGATCTTTAGGGATAGGCCATTTTCTCTTGCTAGCTCTCTGCCTCCACCGTTGTAGGAAATTTGTGAAGGATTCCCCCTTTTTTTCTTTAGGTTATACAACTCTTCCAAGATCACATCCATGTCTAGGTTGAAGGAGAAATGGTCTATGAAGCTATCGATTATTTCTTAGAGGTTTTAAATTCTTGGAGGCAACTATGAGAAATAATATATTGCTAGGCCTCCCAAACTGTGTGGGAAAAGGCACATCAAGTAAGAATCATTGTAAGGAATATCCATACACATTATGTGAAACTCTTTGATATAGTCCACCAAATTTCCCCACTCTCTATATTTGTCAAATTTTGGGACTTCAAATCCAGGTGGGAAAGGTACCATTGTGATGTTCCTATCGAAGGGGTATGGACATAAGTTTTGTTGTGCATGTGATTTCTTTGTTTTTCCCATTTGAATATCCTAGATTTGTTGTGTGAGCACCTTAATTTTTGATGAAAAATCATCTTGAGGATTTCATGGAGGAGCATATGTGGTATATTATGGGATGGTAGATGATTTGTACGTGGTATTTTGATATGGGGGTGTTGTATGGTGTATAGGGTGGATTTTGATATTTGGAAGGTGATGGTGATAGTGGAGGAGGTGTGTATGCTCCTTGCACATTGGGGTTTGAGAAATTTTGTTTCATGTTGGCATATTTATGGGAGTTGTAGTACAAGCCCTATTGTTGTTTTTGCACAAGCACTTATTGTTGTTGGGCGTATTGTTGTGCTTGCAACACTTGTTGTTGGGATTGTTGTTGTTGTTGTTATTGTTGCACAATCAATGCTTGTTGTTGAGCTTGTTGTTGTTGTAAGGCTTGTGCTTGAGCTTGTTCTTGTTGCAAACCTTGAGCTTGAGCTTGTTGTGCTTGCAATTCTTGTTGATAGGTTTGTTGTTGTTGTAAAGCTTGTTGTTGGGATTGTTGTCGTTGTAAATCTTGTTGGCCTTGTAATGTAGAAGTGTTTTTATTTTGGGGTCTATGAGGTGGATTCTAAGGGACCGTGGTGTGAGTGGGTTGTGGGTTTATTTGAGTGTGAGAGGGTTGTTGTGTGGTAAGATTTTGGGGTTTTTTTGATGCTATCATTCCTTGTAAGATTTGAGATTGGGGTGGAGGAATGTAGGTTTGGGGTCCCATTTGATTTTGCATTAATTGGGGGACCAAAGGTTGTGGTGATGACACTTGTTGTTGTGATATTAGTGGCATGTTTTGGCTTTGAACTAATTTATTGGAAGGGTTCCCTTGATTGTTTTGATGTTGAGGGTTCCCTTGTTATGTTTGATTTGGGTCCAAGATGTTACCTTGGTTAATGGGATTTGTGACAAATGGGTTTCCTTGATTTGGATTTGTGATAAATGGGTTTGATGTGTTTTGTGGGTTGTCTTGAGTGGCTTGTGAAACCAATTTTTTTGAGCTGTCAATTTGGGCGTCGATGTAGATGGACCTTGTTGTGTTAAGGGTTGACCTTGTATGATGGTGTTTACTTACCCTTTTTGTTCCACTTGGGCTACTTGGCTTACATGACTTTGTGTTACATTAGGAGCACTTGTGGTACTTGTGGTGGTGGATGAAGATGGTTGCGATCAAAAATTCAACTTCATTGTTGTGTTATGGAATGTAAGTGGTATGTGTGGATGTAGAGGGATTTTGGGAATGCTAGTGGAAGAATGTGGTTGGGCACTAAATGTTGGTTTCCAATTTATGTTTTGTGGAATGGTGGTGTCTTGTGTACCAAAAAGTGTCTTACCTCCTAGGTTGGGAGTGAGATCAAGGTTGGTTGCAAGTCATGTTGCAAGACTAGTTGTGAATAGTTGACTTGGTGTGTGTGATGGGGTTGGTTGAATGATGGATTCAGTCACACCTTGTGTCAAGGGTTATGAGATGAAAGCTTGAGGAATTGAAGCCACATTTCCTAAGGGATGTTCCTCAAAAGTGTTCACATCGAATGTTGAATGTAGTTTAGCCCCTTTACTAAAGCTAGCATGTATTGTGTAGGGTTCATTTTAATCAAAGAGTTGATGATATGGCTTGTTTTAGGATCTTGTTGGTATTCATGAAACTCCTTTGTGGTGATCCCAAGGGGTTTTTTTGTGACATCTTCTACCTCATACCCCATGTCTAGTTGGATTTTATGGTTGTTGTGATGGGGTAGAGTGGCTCCTAGGGTGGAATTCTTATGGGTTGGTATAACTTGTGGTAGATGTAGGTTTGTTTTGCTCTATGTTTTTCTTGTGTTGTAATCGCGTTGTTAACATAAATTGTGGACCAACTATGGGAGAGGTGTGTTGAGGTTCATATTGTTGTAACTCTCTAGTTGACTCAAATTTTGATAAAAGGGACCCTATAAGTTGTTTTGGACCAATAATGTGAGTGGATGATGAAAAGGGGTGAGTGATATGGATGATGAACTTCCAAAACTTTGGACAACAATTTAGAAAAGATTTGATGTTTTGATGTTTTGGATAAAAGGTGCTAATGAACTTGTGAATCTAAAGGTAGACTTGTGACCTTTAAGATAGAATTGTTCAAAAGGATGATGGATAACTCAACTAAGTGTATGGAAAATGATTCATTTACACATATAGATAAGTTAGGGGATTGATTTGATGATAACCTAATTTTAGAATGTTGATGTGTCCAAAGTTTCAAAATTATTTGTGGGGTGAGGTGTAAAGTGTTTTGAGGTGGATGATATGTTTGATCCTAATGTGTTAACCTAAAAGGGACTTGTTTACAAAACTAAGGTATTGAAAGACATGCTTTACCCCTAAAGTGATAAACCTAAGAACTCAATGTTTTGTTTGGTAGAACTTTGATCCAATGCTTGGCAATACAATTTCCTGGTCCTCACTTGGTTGCTTTAGAAGTTCGGATGGCTTGAAAATAAGCCCAATGTGTGGTGTGTTCAATTGAGTTAAGATTTGATTAGTGAGATTTATTTATTACCACATCAAGATGTCTTAATTAAGTTCAAACTAAAATTTCTATGAATAAGCAACTTTCATTGCACAAAGTCCAATATGTGAAAATCAATGGCTAAATCCATAGTCTCCTATATTGACTTTGGAATGTGTGAATTGAGATCTAATCCCAAATATTTAGAAGCCTCTAAAGAAAAAACCTTAGGGACAAGCAGCAATATAGGGCTTTTCAAATGTATTTGTGCACTAAATCCAAAGGGTTTGATATTTGAAGAAGATGTTGATGTTTGTTTAAATTGTTTTGAAACCAAGAAAAGTGTCAAACTGACTCAACAAGAACAAGAAATAACAACCTTAGAGAGTAGGTACATACTTCTTAGTAGGCTTACCTCATCCCTTAAGGAATGATGTAATCCATGAAGATGGAGTGGAGAAATA
Source organism: Sequoia sempervirens (assembly GCA_007258455.2). Classification (NCBI taxonomy): domain Eukaryota; kingdom Viridiplantae; phylum Streptophyta; class Pinopsida; order Cupressales; family Cupressaceae; genus Sequoia; species Sequoia sempervirens. Next base: position 22,334,054 of record VDFB02000019.1, read on the forward strand.
GTCTATGTCAAGGAAATGTACCATATTGACATGCCAAGCAAAAGAGTCCCTTACCTATTTGCTTTATTGTCTCAACCAAAAAGTGGATGTGGTAAGTAACTTCTAGGAGTGGTGTGCCTCCTATGCACTACTTCAAAGTATGTTTTGAAAAATAGGTTGGTTACTAAAACAAGGTGTTTAATGACATCATCACATCATAAGGTGTACGACACCCGTAATACACTTGAGTCTCTAGCTTTCCCTAAGCAACCCATTCGTTCACATGAGAGTTGGGATGAGAAGTAGCCATTCATGAATACAAGTTACTAGCTTTTGCATTCAAAAGACTTATATAGCCCATTGACAAATGGGATTTAAGGTCACCATTTGTTCTCCATTGAGGGGTTTATCACATGTTGGCCCTCTCTACTAAAATAAAAGGGGACTCAACAAGTTTTGTAAACTTAGAGTGTTCTCTTCACCCAAGATTGCACGAAACACAAGGGGAGTGGATACGCACTACAAGTTTACACAAGCATGACAAGCATGAGAATCACTCATTATTTTTAAATCCTTAAAGGCAATGATGACTTCATTTTAAAAGCACCAAATTGAAGTATTGAATTTGTATTTATTCAATTTTAACCAAAATTGCAATGGTGAGGATGTATGGGTTTAATTTTAACCAACTTTGAAAGATTATTGCATTGTAAATTTTAAACCCAATTGAAAGCTAGTTGTCCTAAAACATGAAATAAAGAAACATATGATGGGTTATATCATCCCGTAAGTGTTTGGAATAGTTTTACAATGTAGATCAAGTGATAATATGCTTCTTTACTTCAATATTTTGCTCCTTTTCAAATATGCAAAACTAGTTAGCCTCATAGAAAAAAACCAAAAGTTAGTAAACGATTAGAAAGTTGATTAAATTGAAAAATCAAAGAAAACATTAAAATATAGCTCTTTGTTTTACCTTGCAAAAGTGTCGCTATGCCACAAAAGTGTATCTCTGATAAACAACAAAAGCATTGTCGTTCCACAAAAGCACCACTGTAATGCAAAGGCATCACTCTAGTGAAATTCAAAAGTGATTTTTTGTTATACTTGTCAAAAAGCCAAAGATGTAAAAAGTGTCGCTATATCCAAAAGTGACTATAAAAATTTCAAAAGCGTTAACATAAATCAAAAGCATCATTATATTTAAAAAGCGGCTATGTATGGAAAAAGTGTCACTATTTCGCAAAAGCGTCGCTTTGGTAAACTACAAAATCACCGCCCTAGTTGCAACCTAGAAATCATGGGAAACTCAAGAGAAATTCATCAAATTTGGTTAGTTTTTCCCTCCTTCTAGCACCAAAATGTGATTATAATCATCACATGACCTAAATCTACCAGATTCATATGAAATTAAGCAAGATTTAGTAAGTTAATCTATAATCCCAATGAAATTCTTGAAAGATTCAAACCAAGCAACCATTAAACAAAACACAAAGTAAACCATAAATGCATAAAGGAAGCCTAATTTAAAAATCCAAACCTCATCCCATTGGGGGATTGGTGTTGTATATGATGTGAAATAATAGCCATTTCCCAACCCATAGATGGAAACAAGCTTTCTAATGGATAATATCGATCAAAGTTGATGGAAATGGATGTAAACCTAAGCTAAACATGATGCTAAAATGCTAAATATTTCTCTAAATTTCAATATAATAACTTTTCTCTAATGGAAGTGGATCCATTTTTCTCCAAAGTGAGAAGTAATTATAGGAGAAAATGGTGAATCAAGGGTCAAGATTGAATTGCACAATCAATGGTTGAGAGACAATGGGAGATGAAGGCATGGATCAAGGATTCTCATCAAGGGATGAGAATCCAAGTTGACATGGGTCAAAGAATTAATCAATGGCTCTTATTGATTCAAAGAAAGAAACTTCCTAAAAATTAGGAAGTGGTTAGAAGATATTTCCATTTTGAATGAGTGCATAAGGAGGAATATTCCCTTGCAAGTGGAAGGGTGAGGAAAATTAGGAATTAGATAATTTAAACAAATATTTAATTGTTCAAGTTAGAGGAAATTTGGATTATCATTAAATAATTTATTTATTTAATGATAAGGGGTTAAGTGACATTTAATTAAATAATTTAGAGTATTTAATTAAATGAGAGGATATAAGGGGTTTTATTTAAATAACTTCTATTATCCAATTAAACAAGATGAAAAGTTAGTGTGAAAGAGGGTGGATTAACCTAATGAAAATAATTATCAGATTAATAGATGAGAATGATGCATTTAATTAAATAACTAGGATTATTCAATTGAACAGTTGAAAAGAAGGTGAATTTAGGAAGAAATGGTGTTAGTAATCAGATTCAAGTGTGCAAAATCAATCATAGCAATTTTAAGTTTCTACAACTAGTATCATAATGAGAAAGTAGAAACTAATCAAGATATGTTTCGAATGGATGATTGAAACCATTCTCCTATGTTTAGTAATATATCCCATCAAAATAATCTCTTCAAGCATGTATCAGGTTATAATATCACTCCTTCATTTGACTATATGATAGGACATGTTGAAGAAGCTAATCCCAAAGAAGTCCCTATTCCATCTTCAACTCTTCAAAAAGTTAATATATACCATATTTTTTGAACTCATTTCCCAATAATGACATTTTCTAGGATCTTTCCCAAGAGTCATCCGCATTAGATAAAACTAGTCTCAAAGCTAACCTAAAAGTAGATGTTATCCAAATCCAAGATCAAGAAAACCAATCATTCCTCCATCACCTTCCATATCCATTAAAGATATGTTATCCTCATCCCAAATTTTGAAAACTACCCTAGCATCCTCCGTTCATAATATACCATCTATTCAAAGCCTAGGAGTCAATAGCATCATAGGGGAAAAGATGCCCTTCAAGATATGCCTACATTAAGTGGTTTTATTTTGTTCATTGTATCAGATCAAAAAAAAAATATAGTGTTTGCATTCCCACTCCCATTTGTGAGAGCCAACCATGGTTGGAAAGAGAGTGAAAGCACGGTGATTCTCTATAGTCTCCCACCCACCCCGTGTCAAGACACAATCCTAAGCATATTAAAGGCTGCTTTGAAATAATTCAAGATCAAGATCCTATTTCTCCAAAATACTACCATCAAATAATGAATATCTTCCAATATGTTAATGAATGTTATTATGAAATAAGCTAAGACTAATTAGAAACCATAACTTCCCTGAGGTACTATCATGACCTGATGATTATTTTCTAGTCTATTTAGTATTTCAAGAAAGAAGACCATAATATTATACCAAAAACTCCTACATCTACCTATGAGGTACCTGCTTCCACTAGACATCTAGATGATCCTAATTCAAAATCAACATCTTCTACTACAAATAAATTTTTAATGATGAAGTTGTACTCAAGTTCACATAATCTCATGGTAATACACCATAAAAAGACCATGAAGAAGGATTTTATATTAAATTTGGAATATCAACATCTTTCAAAGACCAAGAATCTAGTGCTTCTCAAACTTATTTTGAATGTATGGATTGAAAATCTACACCACATAAGGAGTAGATGACTATTCTCAACAATCTTGAGCATTGAGGTACTAGTTACCCAATAGTCAAAGAATCTAATCAAAATGGTGATACCTCACTCGTATTAGGGGAAACCTTATCTAATGCAAACATCAATATGGGAGTCTTAAAGGGTTCTTATGATTAAATTATTGCAATTAATTCAACTATCCACATCATGAATCATCGTCCTCACTTCTTTCCACCCACTAATTGGGCCCAACAAGAAGTAAATTTGTACAAAGGAAAGGAGAAATTTGTTGAAGCTAATAAATCAAAAAATCAAAATGGACAAGGGAAACTCAAATGGGTTCCTAAACAAGAAAAATTAAAAAATCCATGTCAAACTTCATTAATTAATGAAACTATGGAGCAACAACAAAAAGAGAAATCTATCCATCAAAAGTTTCCATTAGTGCAAAATAAAGCTTTGATATTATATGATCAAGTTGGTCCTGAAGTGTCCATGTCTACAATTCATGCCTCAACATCCCAAGCTTGGAAAAGAAAAGATTCAATATCCAAGTTGTCAACCAATATATCCTCATCTTATGTCCTATATCAAAGTTCACCACCAGTCTCAAGAATAAGAAAATCCAAATCACACATTAACCATGTATTAGCAACTACTCTTTATCATAAGGATTCTAAGGGATCTTTATGGTGATGTGTGCACTTAGATAAGGCTAATCCTAGTATTAACAAAGATGACAAGCAAATTTAGGAGTTAAATGGAAGCACAAATTTCTTAGCATGCCAACTATTCCTTTCAAGATATCATTGTAACATTCATGATAGTAGAATCTACATAAATACCCTAAAAAGGTTCAACATGATCAAAATAGAAAGAAAATAGTAAAGATAAAAATTTCATCCTCTAGTGAAAACCACTTTAGTGACGCTTTGGTAAAGTACCATGATGAAAACCTAGTAAACATGTGTCATGTGTAGAATCAAGGATATCCATGTACATCATTCTAGTTTGAATTAGCTTATCCCATTCATAATAAGATTCAACATTCCATTCATTCCTATCCATATCAAACTCTATTATCTGACCAAATCTATCCATTTTCAAACCTATCTTGATCTTGACAAAAATTAGGGGTACTTTAGTTTGTTTTATTAAAAAAAATCTCGACATGGTCTTTTTCATTGATTATATCCTATTCTGCATCATGCCATCACTATCTAGCCATATCCTATTATAGATCCTTTATCCTAAAATTGTATCCTACTATAAGATAGTCCTTGGAAGAAAAATCCTTCATCTCCAACAACTGTTTTGTCTATTGCGTAGCCCTATTTATCCACTCATGGTGTCCTATACATTGCTAGAAATTAGGGGGAAATATTAACACCTTGCCCTGGGATAAGTCTTGGTTTATATCGTATAGCTCATTTTGCGACTTAAATAAGTTTGAAAAAAAAAAGAAGCAAAATTAATCCAAATTAATCCTTATCTCATCATCTATCAAGGATCGCATCCATTCCATCCATCCATTATCATGATCATGCCTTCATCTATTCCATTCCATCTGTTCCATAATAAACGCGCATCCAACAATGGCTTGATCACTTTAAGGAGTGTTTGACCTTGCTTCCCTATGACCATCCTCTATCTGCATCATTCCATTTATCCATAATAAATGTAATCACATACCTAACTAGGGGAATCCTATTGAACCTGGTAGACAGATTGGATCCTTGTTCATATCTCAAGTCGCACAAATCTTGAAAAAATCAAATACATCTAGATAATCTTCAAAATAAAAAAAACATCTAGATACTACTTCAAAAATAAAAATATCCAAACAATTATTTCAAATAAAAAACATCCAAATAACTCTCAAAAATCTAAAAACATTCATAAAAGGTCAAAAAAATCAAAAACATTATTAGCCATCCATGTATAAATTGATAGCCCTATCCAATAGTTGAGCTACGTAGCCTCTATGTGTGTCACGTTGGAAAGGTCATCATTGATGATCTCTCGAGGCATTAGGTTAGTCCCCTTAGGTCCCCCTCATTGGGTTTAAATATCATAAAAATACCAAAAAAATCAAAATACCAACAAACAACAAAAATAACCTCAAACAATCTCAAAAGCATAAAAACATTCAAAAAATCTCAAAAATTTCATCATCACCTATCTATAATAAATTATCCATCCATAAAAAATTCATCATAATCTTCATCCTTTGACAATGCAATCAAACCAAACATAGCAACTATTGGAATATGAAACATTCACGCAAGAATTGTTAAAACTTGATCAAACTATTGACTAAAAAATGCCTAAATATCAATTGCCTTACCTATTGGTATTGCCATAAAAAATATTAACATCCTAGCATGAGCCTTAACGAATATATCATTCCTATAATAGACATCATCAATGGATAATATACCTAAAATAGAAAAATCCTTGGCAAGTGATAAGGTAGCTTTGTTAGTCCTTTTTAATATTTTATCTTTTGATCATTGGTTTTGTATGTGGTGCAGGGGCACCCAAGCTCCTTAAGGTAGCTTTGTATGTGGTGAAGGGTCAGGAGAATTTAGGGGTCAGGAAGACCTATAAATCACATCAAAGCATCAATTATGATACCTTGAAGCCTATAATGGCTTTTGAAATGGATAAAAACATTAAGGGAATCAAAAGTCCTAAGGGTCCTGATAAGGACCCTAGGACCAAAAAACATTTTAAGTGGACCAATAGTGTCCTAAGGGTGTAGGTAGGTCTATAATGCTTTAATTATATCAATCAAGGTTAAATATTAAAGGTTAGATAGTTTTTAGTTAATACAAATCAATAAATAAGGAGTTGGAAATTCAAATTTTGAAATCCAACGACTAGTTGTGCTTTAGGCGGGTAAGTAGCTTTTAGGAGTTTTGAACATTAATAATGTAATCAAACCAACCCTAATCAGTTGGGATAGTTGGGGAAATGGATTTTAAGGTTGGAGAATTTATTTGTATGGAGGTTGGCTGATTTTGGCAGTGACTATACGGACTGCTACAGGAAAAAGACTAAAATTTTTAGTTTTCTTGCAATTTTTGGTGTTTTCTTGATGAACTACTAATTTCCATTATTGATATAATCAATTGGATGGTTTAGGGGTTTGAAAATACATGCATTTAACCTTTTGTATGTCCTGATAAATGTTAGAAATCAATTTCTTGTACAATATATCTGACTATTCACAAGAAAGTTCTAATTTTTCATTGATTTTGAGAGTCTTTATGAATGAATGATCCATTTCATGGGGGATTGTGACTTTAACTTGTGAAATGGATCATATTTAACATGTACTATATTGGATTAACAAGATAATGTGATGGAAGGGAAGATTCTAGGGTGTACACCATGATTTGACAATGCAAAGTGCATGGAAATGGTGCCTAAGGTATAGCAGTGGGAGTTCTGCCTAAACAAGGGGCATTATTTTGAGTTTGGATTGACTAAATATGTTGATCTAATGGTGAAAAGTCAAAGAAAGGGTTCTGGAAGTGTTTGGAAGTTCAAGATCTAAAAAGCCCTAGGTTTAAGGGATTTAATGGAGGGTTTTGGGATTAGGGGTCTTAAAGGCATCATAGGAGTCTAAAACCTTGAAAATCCTTAGTTATGAAACATTTCAAGACATTTTTGAAAGTCTCATAGTCAGGGGATAAGGTTGGTGTGGGGTTTCTTTGAAAAAGAGGGCTAATTAGGCCTTGATTTTGTGGAAACAACATATTTTGCAAAGAGTTATCTGAAACAAGTACCATTAGGGATTTGATATGTTATGTAGCATCATAAACAACATCTAAATCAGTCATTATGTTGAGGAGTCCTTTGGGGAAGTTGAGTGAAAAGTTAAAAAAAACCATCGTTGGAGGCCTAGTTGGGCTAGAAGCCTAGTCAAGGTAAAAAGTGGGTTTGAGTCTAATTCAGAGGATTGGGACTTTGTAATCACTCAAGACAAGTGTAATTGTGTCCCTTAAGAGTATTCCTAGGGTTTGGGTCCATAAGAGAAGGATTTGAGTCATAAGTGAACCATTTAGGCATTATCTCCACAAGGGTGCCTAGAAGAGGGTTGAGATTGCATCATTGTGATCCTTGAAATCTTTGTGTTCTTTCAAAATTCCCATACCCCCTGCATTAGAGTGGTATCAAAGTAGAGAGTAGGTCCTTTAGGGATTGAAGAATCGGCAATGGAACCTAAAAACTAGTTAGCAAGAGAGTTGGACGAGTTGAGGGAAACCTTGGAAAAAGAAAGAAGGCAAAGAAGAGAACAAGAAGCAACAAGAGAGCAGGCCAGAGCAAGGGAAGAAAGGAAATGGAGAAGGGAGAGAGAGACTATTCAAGCTAGGATAAACAACCTTGAGAGAAGTAGGAGGAGAGAATACAAGAAGACCAAGAAGACAATGATGAAGAAGAAGAGCATGTGAGGGTAAATCAAGAATAACCAACAGATGAGATAGAAGACCATGAGGAAAAGAGGTTACTAAGGTTGTTGAAAGTAGTACGAGGTCATGGAGGAAAGATTCACATAGATTTGCCTATCTATCAAGGGAAGATGGATATTGAAGAGGTGTTAGGATGGCTTGATGCCTTAGAGAACTATTTTGAGTTTGAAGAGATGGATGAAGAGAGGAAGGTTAAGTTTGCCAAAACCAAGTTGAGAGGTACAACATTGACATGGTGGACTAGTTTTCAGAATAATAGGATGGCTAGGGGATTGGAAAAAGTTTCTACATGGGCAAGGATGAAGAGTTTGGTCAAGGAGTAATTCCTACCATTTGATTATACAATTCATGTGAAGAGGATGAGGAAAAATTTAAGACAAAAGGACATGGATGTGATGTCCTATACTAAGCAATTTCACAAGCTTTAGTATCAGGGGAGGATATGAGGAAGAAGATGAAAAAGTAGCCATGTATATCAATGGCTTGAGGTATAACTTACAAGATGAGATTGGTTTGCAGATGCCAAGGACATTAGGAGAATTTTTTTAGTTGGCCATTAGAGCAGAAGAAAAGGTGAAAAGGAAGCAAGAAAGGTCAAGCAATGGTGGAAGAGGAGGTAGTTCAAGCAGAGGCAGAGGTAATAGAGAACAAGGGCAAGGAAGTAATGATAAGAGTAGCAAAGACAAAGGTAAAGAGGTGTTATTAGATCAAAGAGGAGGATATACACATAGAGGAGGAGGAAAATTTGGGCAAGGACAAGGTAGAGGCACATTCACAGGCAGTTGTTTCAATTGCAATGAGCCAGGGCATCCTTCTTTCAAATGTCCTAAATGGGAGCAATCAGATAAGGGCAGAGAAAGGAAATCTAACTTGGTACAAGAAGAAGAGGACAAAAAGGAGGAATCAAAGACATTGATGGCAGACCCTGTGATTGATGGTGAGTTTCTTATGGTAAAGCAAGGAGAAAGACTACATCAAGAACCAAAGGTAACCATCTTCAAGACAAATTGTCTCAGTCATGGTAAGATATACAGATTACTCATAGATTTAGGATCACATAGCAATTTAGTTTCATCTGATATGGTAGCCAAGTTAGGAATTGCAACATTTGATCATCCTACTCCATACAAGGCCACTTGGGTAACTCAATTGCAGCATGTGGAGATTAGTAAGAGGGATTTTGTGGATTTTTCAATTGGGGCATATCAAGATAGGGTGCTTTGTGATGTCATTCCAATGACTTGTGGCAATATCATCTTAGGGGGACCATGGTAGTTTGCTAGGAGGACAGTGCATGATGGATGCAATAACACATATTTGGTGCACAAAGGAGATATTAGGTATAAGTTGAGGCCTTTTCCTTTGGAGTAGTTTAATGAAAGTTTTGTGATTTATTTTGAGAAACATTTGCAGGTGAATATGCAGGGTAAGACAGGGGAAGATACTGGTTGGAAGAGAAATGATAAGTTGTAGGTGGGTTATGAAGCACACAGTCCTAAAAATCAGAACCTATGGGACTTGGAAAGTATTAAGGTTGGGGGTATTGAATTCCCTATAGTTGAGAATGATATTGGTGGTGTTTCTTTACAAATAAATCAGTGGAGTAAGGGCAGGAACAGGGTACAAGGATAGACTAATCTCAAACATCAAAGAAGACAAGCTAATCAATGTTTTGATTCTGATAAGAGTACAGGTTGGCAGAAAAGAAAGAAGGTGACTTTAGGAGATTTCATGTTATGTCATCAGAAGGTGCAAACATACAGGAACAAGGAGTATTATGGTAGCAACAAGTTGGATACTTCTTGGGGCAAGAACTTTTTCTTTCTTGGGGAGAATGGTGCAGGGGCACCCAAGCTCCTTAAGGATAACCCTAAGGGTCAGGAGAATGTAGGGGTTAGGAAGACCTATCAATCATATCAAAGCATCAATTATGATATCTTGAAGCCTATAATTTCTTTTGAAATGGATAAAAACATTAAGGGAATCAAAAGTCTTGAGGGTCCTGATAAGGACCCTAGGACCAAAAAACATTGTAAGTGGACAATAGTGTCCTAAGGGTGTAGGTAGGTCTATAATGATTTAATTATATCAATCAAGGTTAAATATTAAAGGTTAGATAGTTTTTAATTAATACAAATCAATAAATAAGGAGTTGGAAATTCAAAATTTGAAATCCAATGACTAGTTGTGCTTTAGGCGGGTAAGTAGCTTTTAGGAGTTTTGAACAATAATAATGTAATCAAAACAACCCTAATAGGTTGGGACAGTTGGGGAAAGGGATTTTAAGGTTGGAGAATTCATTTGTACAGAGGTTGGTTGATTTTGGAGTGACTGTACGAACTGTTACAGGAAAAAGACTAAAAATTCAGTTTTCTTGCAATTTTTGGTGTTTTCTTGATGAACTATTGATTTCCATTGTTGATATAATAGATTGGATGGTTTAGGGGTTTGAAAATACATGCATTTAACCTTTTGTATGTCCTGATAAATGTTAGAAATCAGTTTCTTGTATAATATATCTGACTGTTCATAGGAAAGTTCTGATTTTTCATTGATTTTGAGAGTCTTTATGAATGAATGATCCATTTCATGCAGGATTATGACTGTAACTTGTGAAATGGATCATATTTAACATGTACTATATTGGATTAATAAGCTAATGTGCAGGAAGGGAAGATTCTAGGGTGTACACCATGATTTGACAATGCAAAGTGCATGTAAATGGTGCCTAAGGTATAGCAGTGGGAGTTCTGCCTGAACAAGGGGCATGGTTTTGAGTTTGGATTGACTAAATATGTTGATCTAATGGTGAAAAGTCAAAGAAAGGGTTCTGGAAGTGTTTGGAAGGCCAAGATCTAAAAAGCCCTAGGTTTAAGGGATTTAATGGAGGGTTTTGGGATCAGGGGTCTTCAAGGTGCAATAGGAGTCTAAAACCTTGAAAATCCTTAGTTATGAAACATTTCAAGACACTGTTGAAAGTCTCATAGTCAGGGGATAAGGTTGGTGTGGGGTTGCTTTGAAAAAGAGGGCTAATTAGGCCTTGATTTTGTGGAAACAACAGATTTTGCAAAGATTTATCTGAAACAAGTGCCATAAGGGATTTGATATTTTGTGTAGCATCATAAACCACATTTGAATCAGTCATTAGATTGAGGAGTCCTTTGGGGAAGTTGAGTGAAAAGTTCAAAAAAACCATCGCTGGAGGCCTAGTTGGGCTAGAAGCCTAGTCAAGGTAAAAAGTGGGTTTGAGTCTAAGTCAAAGGCTTGGGACTTTGTAATCACTCAAGACAAGTGTAATTATGTCCCTTAAGAGAATTCCTAGGGTTTGGGTCCATAAGAGAAGGATTTGATTCATAAGTGAACCATTTAGGCATTATCTCCACAAGGGTGCCTAGAAGAGGGTTGAGATTGCATCATTGTGATCCTTGAAATATTTGTGTTCTTTCAAAAGTCCCATACCCTCTGCATCAGTATTTCATGTTTGTTTGGATGTTCTTGTAATACAACCATGGTGAATACTTTCCTTGCTTGTGTAGGGATAGTCTCAAGTAATAAAACAGTTGGTGCATATTAGGTTCTTCATACCATTTGTGTATTAGTCTCCTTACTTATATGACTTTATTCTCTCACATTACATAACAAGGTTTTCGTATGTTAGGTATGAAAAGGAATACTCCTATATGTTTACAGAGTCCAAGTGCACACAATAAATACAAAGTTTCCTTGGTTCTTAATACCTTGGTGTATCGTGTATATTTGTTATATTGATAAGGATTGCTAATAATTAGTTTCTCCCAAAAAATAAAAATCATACTCATTACATTTTCATACATAATCATTTATCAAATCATCAATCAATTATTCATATCATTCATAATCAATGGATTTTCAACAAGAGCGATCAACATCATAAAATTTATTCTATTCTTCTAATCTATCTCTAATAATTCTTCTAGCTAACATCTCCTACATATTGCATCACAACATCATTAGTACCGCATGCATCCTACACCCACAAGCTCATATCATATGACATACATGCACATGCATATCATTGAAATATCAGAAAAATAACCATAGCATAATATCACATACTACATCATCAGTATAATATCATAAATAATCATCACATATAACATAAATCATGTATCCATCTCATAATCATCAATGCATCCATATCATTATAAACATCATGATAACATGCATAAAGTCATAAGGATCATAACACAATAGATACCACATAAAAAATGGTCTCATCACATATATCATCAAAAAAATAAAAGTGTCATAATACATCATCATCATAAAATATGTGATACATATCCAATGAATAAAAAATATACATATATATGAGGTCCAAATGGTCTATGAATGTATATACATCATATGAATCATGTCTACAAATTCTCTACATCAAAAAATCATAAGATCAGTATACAAGATCTCCCGACCTTATTGGTCCTCCCTGTCGAGAGGAGGTTGCTCTCCATTCAGCAAGGGTCACTCCTAATCATCTCGAGCTGGGAACTGTTGGATATGTTGGTTGTGTAAGGGTGACCTATGTGAAAATAAAATATTCCTATGTGGTTGATCTAAATTCTTGCTCATAGAAGCACCCCTTGACTTGCTCGACTCTACTATGGCACTACTACACCAAATCTAGGACATCTCTGAGATCTAAGGATGACAACCTCATAAAGTTTCATGTAATAAGTCCTCTCCCGCATGTATCTATCCATGGAAATGGAAGAGACCTATGATATCTCTATCTACACTCGTTGGCTCCAATTTGTGTCTTCTTCAACTATAGTAGAGTCCCTCTGTTTGTAGGCCTGATCCCACTCAATTGTAAGAACAATAATCTAAGCATTTGTTTCTTGTCTACATACAATCTCAACATCATGCTCACTTTCCCTGGAATCTCTATTTGTAATGGCCTCATCTCGCTCTGTCTGAGCCTGATGAAGCTCTACTATAACCTGTGCTAGCCTTGCTGTGAGATCCCCCTACCCATCCGATGGTGGAGGTGGTACCTATTGTTCCTATTGGTCCTAGTGACCATCATCCTATTCATCTCGTTGTCCCTAGTATTGGTGACCATCATGCTACTAAACCTATGGAACCTATGCAGCCTGATACTATTGCTCAACAACTACCCACTATCTCTACCTAGCCTCATGGCCACCAACTACACCTCCTCTCCTTTGCCTACCAATGGGCCATGCACCTACACCTCCTAGAGGGAGAGTAAATTTGACCGACCTCGTACAGGACCACCATGCGTCATAATCTTGAGTGATCCTTGATCATCTAGTCTGGCTGCCCATCCCCATGGGTAAACCCACAAAAGTGGTTTACAATTCCAGTGAGGAAGAAAAAGTTACAGAAACTAACCCCATGCAAAAAAAATTGGTTTTTGGGGGTTCAAACGAACTTTTGGTTTGAGTGAACCCAAAGGGGGTTCGATAGAACCCTCCCTTCGAGAAAATCCATTTAAGGATGGGGCCCACCATTCCTGGAAAAAATCCAAAAGTGAAGGCTTGTGGAAAGGGAGTTTGCTTGAACCAGGGGGTTTGATCAAACCCATCTGGTTCGCTCGAACCCCCCTTTTCCCCCTTCTCCCCCTTAGGCATCGAAAAAGTCCAAAATTTTGTGCTTCGAAGCTTGGATTGAGGATGAAAATGGAGGATACTTCATAGACCCAACTGGATGATGGTAGTCCTTGGAACGAGCTATCCAACAAATATAATTTTAATATGTTTTGGTTTTATTATGGATTTTATTTTTTAGTTTTATTAAACATAGGATTTTCACCAAAAATCAATCTCTCAGTTCTGCACATGTGGAAAAATACCAGATTATCAAAAAAAATTGAAAAATATGAGTGCACCAGATATTGAAGTCCTTGATCCAACAAAATAAAATTGAATTTCAATACATACAAAAAAAGTTACGCATTATACGGTCCGCCTAAATCTGAATTGTAATTGGTTTGACTTTGAAACTTGATTAAGGAAAAAATATTCAATAAAACACTATGAAATCAATTGGGATCACTAGATATCATAGTTACCAATCTAAATTTGAAAAAAATAGAGTTTTATCCTTCATGGAAAAAAAATTATGCGTTATACGGTGAGTGTCACTCCTTAAAAATGATGTTTACTGAAAAGAACTAGTTTTCAAAGGAGATGGAAAAATAAGTGCAATCTAATTCCAAAATTTTTGAAAAAAAAATATTTGGAATCTATAGAAAAAATGTCACAAATCACTAGTTTGCATCATCTTCAAATTCCTCATGGTTTAGCTGCTATAGGTGCCTGAAAGTGAAGATTTAGTTAGAAAAAATTATTTTAGTGTCCTATTTGGCCAAAAATTGTAAACCAGTATTGTGGGATCACCTCCATCCAAGTAGGCACATCTACCTAAAATCTGTAATAGTTATCCTAGATGATGTTGTGGGCCCCATGCAACCACCTCCCTAGTCGTTTGAGCATAACGTGCATGATAACCTTGATATGGCTCCCTGAATTGTTGACAAACTCTCTTGGGTAGATATCTCTCAAGAATGTGGTTAGAGTGCTTGATCAAACATTAGGTCTTTTGATAGTAAGTCAAATGTGCATGGTCATCATCCCATGCCTCACACCCTAACCAAGGTCTCTAGAAGAACCATGTCATATCATCAAATACTACCCTCCAATACTATAACCTTCTTAGCTATCAGTAATGGAGATAATTGTGGTACTTGTAAGAGTATGGATCAACAAGATATCTATCATTAATGCTAAGAGGTCGTGTGACTACAATCTTCTCCCATGCCCAAATGTTAAGTAGATTGACACTTGTGGAGATACTGGTACCTCCCCTATAACACAACTAGTGCATATCATAGTACAAATGTGCTAATACACATGGACCTCAAGCGTACCTGGTCCCCTCTGTCATCAGACTCTCTATGAAAAACCCCCATTTGATCAAAAATCACCCAGATCGTCTATCAGGAATTAATGGCTCTATAATCAACCCAACAAGAATAATGGTCATCTCATGAACTTCTCTACCCACAACTATTAGCTGAGCCTCCTTGAGCCTCCTAGCAATAGCCATTTCTCCTCAATATACATCGTACTCAACTATCTCTTCATGAATAGGGATCTTGAGGATGTTCCAAACGTCCTCCAATGTCACTTTGCATTCTCTAGTGGGTAAGTGGAAGGTCATTGTCTCAGATCTCCACCTCTCTACTAGGGTAGTCATCATGGCTCTATGTGCATGAATCTCTAGCATTGTACACAATGTAATCTAATCCAACTGCCATAAGGGATTGAACCTCAAAATCTTTGATATGAGCCAATCGATCCAACAATCTAGGTCTCCGCTCCCTCACGTACAGAGGATGAAGTGTCACCTATAAGCATAAAACCCATGACATCAAAATTTCTAAAAATATGGTTAAAAATGTCAAGTCTTTTGTTAAGATGAGCAAACACATCACTTTGTGCAACCACATCACTTTTAGAAAACACGACTTTGTTTTTCTTACAAATGCATCACTTTGAAGCAAACATGATAAATCTACCTAAAATGTCAACCACGACTACATTTTGAAAATGTGTCACTTTAATGCATGCACACTGGTATATATCATTTGTGTCATTCTTAAGTAAACATGAGCATCCTAAAAATTAAAACACGACTGTACCATGACAAATGTGACAATCCTAAATATTTTTCGTGTTTGTGTGTCCTAGCTTTGGCTATCAATTTTAAAAAGAGAAATTAACATGCAATTTCTTTTTAGAGTTATGCATATTGTAGGTCCTATGTTGAATGGTCGCTAGAACTAACAGATGAACTTTGCACGATGTGGTGCTCCTAGAACTCATGTCATCATAAATGAATTTTTATAGCAACAAATCACCAGAGAGAAAGAACCTTAGAAAGATGAGTACAAATGAGAGGATTTGAACCCTAATTGCCTATATAATCCCTTCAAAACCCAGGGTTTTGCTCATGACCACCCTTTTGAGTTATATTTTGAGCATCCTAGTTCATCCTGATCATTATCCATGACCCCTAGGGCCTTATTTTTCATCCTCTTCTCATTTGAACTGGTCTTGAACTCTTTTCATGAGCTTGACCTGAAAAAGAAAAAAAATGGCCAATCTCCCAAGGGGGCAACCTAGCATCCTATCATCCTTTAGAAAATTGTTGAGGCACAGTGGGGCATCATATTTTTTTTAAAATTTGATTTGAACAGAAAAAGTATTTGAAACAACATAACAAGTACATTATGTCAAAGAGGGGCAAAATGTAGACATGCAAAATTTCCTAACTCATATCACACATTATTAATCTTGCATTTTCATCATATTCATCCTTGATCACTACATCATTTTCATCATTGGAATTACTAATTCTGTTTTAACATCATTTTCTATCATTTTCACCTTATTTTCTCTATTAATTAAGTAATTTTAAATTATTTAATTAATTCATTCCATTACATTAATTTTTCTCTAATCTCCCCTAATTGGATAATTTTAATTATTTAATTAGCCACTTTATCTAATTTTTTTCTAATGTCCTATGATTAAATAATATTTATTATTTAATATCTAATTCCCATCCTATTTATTTAGAATACTCCTTTTTAATAAAGAGTATCTTAATCCTCCATAATTAAATAATCTTGAATTATTTAATTGTTCTAATTTCCATCTCAAAGGCATATTCTCAAGGAATATTCTTTTCAAAATATCTCATTCCTCTCATTCATTCTTATCCCTCCATTTCTTTATCTAATCTTCACCCATCATTTCAAATATCCTCAACCAATTTTCCTAAATTTGTGGAGATATTTTGAGTTCAAATTGCTCTTGATCCTTCATCTTCCTTGATTCACTCATATTTCTTAAGGTGAAATCTCAACCATTCTTTGTGGGTCTTGAGGTTTAATCTACACCATTGATTCAAACATGAAAATCTATAAAATAATCATTCCTCCTTCATTATTACATACCTAGATCATTTAAGAGAATTTAAATTCTTGAGCATAGCAATATCATGAGCATTTGAGCAATTATCTTCATCTAGGTCATCAATCTTCAAGCTTTTGCAACCATGGGAGCTTCTTGATCAAGCAATGCAACATCCCATCACCATTAAAATGGAAGGAAAGGTTTGCACATTGGTTGGTTTCATATTTTGAATTGTTTTCATTGTTTATCTTGATTTATAACCTTTGTATGAATTCACTTTCATTTTGCAAGTGAGATTTGATCTTCCATTATTTTGGGTTTTCTTGATTGCTAACCCTCGTTTTGATATCAATTCCATTTTTTTGTACAATACCAAACAATGCAACACTAATCATAGATCTAGGATGATATGCTTTAGATTTTAGAAGGTCTATAGTGTTAATGCATTAGGTTCACCAAAATGATAAATTGGAAAAGTGAAACCCTAATATTTCACTTTATGATTTCAAGAGGGATTTTCCACAATGGGGTTCTTATCATTTAAATTCAAGAATGGCTAGGATATGAGATTGAATTGCAACCTGAAAGGGTCATCCAACCAATCCTAGGATATGAATTTGAGGACTTTGGAATGAATTTTGTATGAAATGTAATGATGCAACTAACTAATGATGAAAATGAACTATTTTGATGTAAAAATAATAAATCTATAAATTCACAAAAAAAATTGATGTTTAGAAATAGACTAAGCAAACTTTTGTGTACTTGCCACATAAATTTAGAGATGAATTTGTAGGACTAAGTCACCCAGGGCACCTATGTCCTAGTAACTAAATTTGAACTATGTCCTAGTAACTAAATTTGAAATATGTCTTCACAGTCCTTAGGAGTTTGATTAGGGGCTTCTTCTTTTTGGATCTTACTATCAAATCTTCATCAGATGCTAAGGTAACTAAGTTTATGTATCTTTTCAAGTTGTAGGGTTTGAATATAATAATGTATAAATGATCTTCAATCTTTCTTCCAATCTCCTTTAGATCTATAACCTGCACATTCAAAGAGATAGGAAGGGTTGTGCCATATAGGGTCTTGCCTTAGTCGAACCTATGTTGGTGTTTCTACCTCCACAATGGAAATTTTGATAAAAGAGAGCTTATCCTTTTGAGGGATAGAGGCTAAATGATTGTAGATAATTAAAATTTTCCTAACGGATATCACACATACAAACTTGATTAATAACACCATTTTCATCCTAATTCAACCTCTTTTGACAATTTAATTAAATAATCATAATTGTGTTGAACATCTATAATACTAAGAGGGGGGTGAATCAGTATTCTATTAAACCATTTAGTCATAATCCAACCAATTATTAAAACATATTTAACTAAAACTATGAATGAGTACATGAAGGAAATCACAACACCACATAACACAAGAACACCAAGATTTTTATGTGGAAAAACCAAAAAGGGAAAAACCATGGTGAGGATTATCTCACAATATATTATAACCGGTTAGAAGATATTATAGGGCTCACTGCCAGGACTCACTTTCCTTAAAAGGATCATAGCCTAAGAATAGGTACAAAAAAAAAGTGGCTACACAACCAAGGTCTAAACTGATGTAAGATGCACCTTCCTTGTGTTGAATTCAATTCCAATGAAGTTTTGGATACAAAATACTACACTGCTTACTAGTCAGTCAACATACATAGAAATTCTTCCCTTATTCTAATTTCACACATACAAATTCAAAAGTTCACACAATATAATATTTCACACACACCATACTACCCTTCCTTATTATTTATGCAATACACGATTGTTCCACATATATACCCTATTACATCTACATACATAAATTAGGTCAACCTAATTAGATGTAGCCCCATTTCAATTCAAAACACTTTGTTGGCTTCTACACAAAAAAAAAAAAAATCTTCACACTAAAAGAAAAAGTGTAAAACTTGAATTTAGGTCAACACAAATCTAAAATAGATCCCCTTAACATCCACAACACATATTAATCTTCATAGCACAATTTCAAGTATAGGGTCAGCCAGGGATTAGAATTAATTATAAAATAAGCCAATCTATCCAACATCGATCATCCATATAATTGTAAATGCAATCACCATCTGGAATATATGTAGTGCTAAAACTTGTAAATCATCTCCCAAAATTTTAGAGTTTGAATCCAAACACCAGAGGAATGTAGACCAAAAAATCTTATCATCTTGTATTGTATAAATTAGAATAAAGTTTGCGAACTTCTGTTGTTTGTAAATTTCAGCCAAATCAACCAAAATTGCTGAAATCTTGAACATAGATGTATTTAGCAGTCCCAAACACCATACTATAACCGCATAAGTTGATCTTATAACATGAGTGAATCCAGACTAGATTATTGGATCAAAGTGTCACCAAAACTGTTTACCAAAATAGACAAAGAAATGTCAACAAGCAATGTTAGCATCAATGACAACACATCAAAGGGTTCCTTGTTTATTCTTTCAACAATCTCCCCCTTTGTCATTGATGGTAACATGTACCAAAAATGAATCTCTAGAAATTCAACTTCAAATATGTCTTCAAAAACTTCTCCACCAAACACAATATCTAAACTTCTTTAGACATTTACAACACAATGCTAGCACCAAAACATCTAAAATTCTCCCCCTTTAATATCATGAACAAAGGGTGTACCAATGAGACACATGTACAGAAAGAAAACTAAAATAAAATGACCAGCTCCCCCTTAGGGAGTTATCCCCAGAATTACATCCGATCATATGTACAGGAAGGAAAAACTGAAAGCAACTGAAAAGTAATATGGAAGGTGAAATATATTCACCCAGAGGAGGAATCATCTTCAAGTTCCTTGAGAATAGCTTCCCAATCATATTTTCCTTCATCCCAACTCTTCTTATCTATGACAAGCCCTATATGCATTGATTGCAACTCAACCAAACTCTCCTCTCCCTCTTTTGGAGTAGTCAAATAAGGATTTATCTTGTCAAGCTTTTCAGTTTCACTGAGAGCACTTGCTATAAGTATATGCTTGCACTTTACCAGGTCTCCAAGCATTTTGAATCATCTTATAACATCCTCTTTCTATATTTGTAGGGTGAAAAATTATTTTTAAAGTCTAAAATGGCACCCCAAGAGGCATAGTTTCTATCTTTTTCAAGGTCATAAATTCCAGAGGAATTAATTAACTATGACTCTATTGAGTCCATTGGGTCCTTAATGCCTTGAGTAGCATTTGGACATCTCATGCAATGCAAGAATAGTGTATGAGCCTCATCTTAACATTCCTTTACTTCTTCCAAGCATTTCATCACCTTACTATGTATAGTTACACATCAGTCTTGAATCTCAAGCAATCTTTTCTCCACAATATTTGACTCAGCTTCTTTTTTAGCCTACTCCTTTAGGCTAGAAGTATATTCCCTGAATGAATCAACTAGAAATTTCAAGTTGTCAATAGGTGCTAAAGAATCATCAATAGTTGTACCGAGGGTTGCATCTTGTAAAATTTGTATGGAATCATTGATTATCTTGGTCCCCTTCTAATAGGTTTCTATAATTTCTTTTCTCCTAGAGGTAATGAAAGTGTCTCCAATCTCCATTCTCTGAATAGGTGCAATCTTATTCAGATCTACATAGCCTTGTTGTGATGGGAGCTTAACCAACTGGGGAGGAATGACTAGTTGTATCCTTATTTATCTTGTTAGAAAACCCTTGAGAGTGTTGCTGGAGGATTCTACGAGTGACTTTGTTGGCTCTGTGGTCTTCTAGGATTCTTCTTCATTTCTTTCAACTATAGATTCTTCTTTGTTCTCTTCTTTATCTTTTTCTTCTTCTTTTCTGGAGGTATTTTTGTTTTTCTTGTTATTCTTTTATCCTCCTTTTTATCTTCATCATCCTTCTTATCATTGTTCTTTTCATCTTTACCTTCTTTTCCATTTTTATTTTCATCGCCTTCAGTTTTGGTAGCCTCATTCTATTTGTGCTGTTGATCTTCAACATTATCATTGACATCATTCTTATTTTGATCTTCATTATTTTCTTTGATTTTGTTCTCAGTGTCTTTCAGAGAAGAAAATATCTTAGGAGGGCCCTGCATGTGTATCATCAATTGTATTCCCTAGGACATTCAAATGTGGAGTCTTTTCTCCAGAATAATCATTTATCCCTTCTACTACTACTTTTTGAGAAATAGGTGAATTGGATATGGGAGGAATATTTTCCTCTTCATTAGTAACTTTACCTTTACCAGGCTCCTTGACTTGAGCTGTATCAGATGAAGGACTAGCAATCATCCTGTATTTCTATGCCATGTCTTTTACTATATTGAAAGTTTCTTGTTTCAACTTTTCTGTAGTATCCTTTTCTCTGGCCATAAAAATGCTAATTCTTTGCTTTACCCTAAATTTCTTTGTGTATGCTTCTAGTAGGGTGGCCTTATCATCCTTAGACAATGAGGATCTAATCTTATTCAAAGCTTCAGTTTTGATCTTGTCTTTTTCTTTGACAACTTTATGTCTTCTTTTCACCAAAGCATTCCATACAACATCAAATACCTTCTCCTTCATGCTTTCCATATTTGCATCCAAAATGATCATGTACTTAATAATAGCATCTATAATATTTTTCTTGTGTTCATCATCTTCATCATAGAATTTTGTAGTAGCTTCTAATAAGCCATCATGTTCTAGCATATTTTTAACCAAAGGTTCTAACTTTCAAGGTGAATTGGCTCTTACCGGAGGAGTCTTGGACTTCTTCTCTAGGTTTGATGTTCTTTCATATGTTTTATTTTCCTCTTTCTTCTTGTGCATATGAATTATAAAAGCTTCTTTCTCCTTTTTCATCTCCTCTTCTTTAGA
The DNA here is from genome assembly GCA_007258455.2 of Sequoia sempervirens. Classification (NCBI taxonomy): domain Eukaryota; kingdom Viridiplantae; phylum Streptophyta; class Pinopsida; order Cupressales; family Cupressaceae; genus Sequoia; species Sequoia sempervirens. The sequence continues at coordinate 22,355,953 of VDFB02000019.1, forward strand.
AAAAATCAATAATATTGATTTTGGCCCTTTGATTTTGTACTAACCTCTTGTGAGGAACCTTCACCATTGGTAGAAAAATTGCTTCTTCTTTTTCTTTTCAATTGTTCTTCTTCCTCTAAACCAAGATTAATGTATTCTTCCACAATATCACTTAAGTTTCGATTTCTAGATGCTTTATATTTCTTTCTTCTTTTAGAGGTAGTAGGAGGTGATACTAGAGGTACACTTTTCCTCTTTAAGGTTTGAGTGCTAGGTCTGGAGGCTATAGATACATCAACTATAGCTGGAGCATTGGGATCCACCTTCTTCCCTTTGACAACAGCTATGGCAATGGGTTTTGGCAATGCAGAGGTAGGGGTTGAAGCTGATCTTCCTAATCTATGTGGTCTAGAGGACTCACCAATTGTCTCAACTACTTTATCTCTCTCTCTGCTACAACTTCCCTTAATCTATCAACTTCTTCTTTCAAGAGGCCATGCCTCAGAGAGAGTTGTTCAAATTATTTGCTTACCCTTTTGGTTCTAGCGGGTGTTGAAGTCTCCAAGTATACTTCAGTAGAATTCTCCTCATATGTGCCATGTCTAGGTAGAGAGGGGTCCTTAGGGTTTATTAAAAATATTTCAATGTATCTCTCAACATGTTTCTCATCAATTTCATATCTCAAGGGTTCAATCCATATTGTTCTAGGTTCTACCACCTCTATTATGCATTCATCAGTGGATACAAGAAAGGTTGTCATTTTCATACTTCTCCACTAAAATCTTATGAATTATTTCCCTTTCATACATGTTCCTTCGAAATACAGAGAAAAATGTAGTCAATGCATCAACCTGTGCATTGTAGTTTCCAATGTTGTGTAAATAGTTAAAAATTTGGTGTAAGTAGAAAATAAAGCAAACAATCAATATTTCATACTTGAAAGCATATTTCCTTGTTTTAGTCTTATACAAGTTCTCCAAAAGTTGCTACCGAAGCAACTCACACAAATCATAATCCTTCCCATTTTATTACCATGTTATGGGCAACGTATATTGTAATTGCAGATACTTAGTTTTCTCTATTTTGGAAATAAATTTTGAGACCAATCATGATAGATGCATACTTCACTACAAGATTTATGATAGTTTTAGTAGTTAGTGCTCTCCTATCAAATGTGGAATCAATTAGTTGTATAACTACACCATTCTTTACAGACTTCAACATAGGTGTGTGCCTAGTATCACACAATCTAGTCACAACCTTAATAGCATCCTTTGAAATCAATATAGGCATATCATTCCACATGAATTTTTCATGCATTCTAAGGCTATCTTTACATACTTTTCATCCAAATCACTGCAAAAGTTAGGAGACTAGTTCCAAATGTCTAGATTCTTTCGCACTAGGTTTGCATATTCTGGTTTCACCAAAAAGTCATCTCTAGTTAACTCATTAGACCATAGATTCTTGAGAACTTGGTGATCATACTCTTCCAATATGAAATGTATATAGATTCTTGTGTCTTCAGTGGGAAAAACCTTAATTGGGATCTTTGAAAATGCACCATTAGGGTCATTCTCAAAAACTTCCATGAAAACCTCTTAAAATTTGGTCGAGGTCCTTCAATAATATCAACTACGGTCGATGTAGCCATTATAACCTCAATTATATCTTCAAATTCTTGTAAAATCACTTCTAATATAAACCCACAAAGAATAGATAGCAGTAAATACCTTTTTCGTGCTCATCAAGAACTAGGGTTTGAATCGATTTTCCTTGACTCGCCTTCAATCACTTCTCTATTCGCTCAATGTGTGAAAGTGGTTTAAAAATTGACTAGGGACTTCACTTAATACATTATTGATCTACTCTAAATTTGCATTTAATACCTCAAATTCCCAAAAAGCTAGTAAGCACTTCATTAAAACATTGTAAACCCTAAAAAGCTCCACCAATTCTTCTGATTTGCATATCTTCTACTAGAATCTTTTCCAAAAGCTTAAGCATACCATTTTGTACCATATATCTTTGTGTCACTTCTTGACACCTCATGCTACCAGGGGGTTGTCAAATTTTTCTGTTAATGCTCCCCCTAAGCCTGTCATGGGCTTAGTTTTTAGAAGAAATATCTGCACCAGATGTAGGTACAAATGCATTTGATTCATCCTTTTTCTCAAATTCCTCTTTTTTCTTCCAAATCTTCTCCATTTCCTTCTTGACTTCAATAGGATCAAATTTCTTCACTAGATTATTCCTTTGTTCTAGATTAGTCTTCCTTCCATTCTTTCTTCTGCATAATCTTGAAATGTGTCTAGGCTTGTTACAATTATAGCACACAACATTTTTCTGACCAAGCTAACTTCTATTCATTCATGATCTACACTGGTTAGCCTTATGTCCAAATACATTGCACGTATAATAATAGCCATTGAAGGATTGAAACATTCTACCAGTATTGAATCTATTCATCATCTGACTTTTGTACTTAGTAACTCTATATCAAAATTTCTTGCAAGTGAAATATTGTCCAGAAAAGGATCCAACATTTTGATTCATTATACTTCTACATTCTACAACCTTATGTCCAAATTTATTGCATGAAAAATAAATAACATTGAAAGATGGGTGCCTTTGAGCATTTGGTTGTCTAATAGGAGGTCTTCTAGTATTGCTTCTTTGACTCTTGAACTGTCTACTATTTCCTTGAGTCTAATTTTGATTATCAACCTTGTTAGGTGTCTAATTTGTCTTTGAACTTTGTTCTTAATCAAGTCCCAAACCACCATTATCCTTAGAAGGTTTTTGAATTTCAATAAATTCATCAAGCATTGTACTACTTGTTTTGAATTTGTCCTCATGAGCTCTTCCTTTCTCCAAATCAGATCTTAGGGTTCTACTTCTTGTTCAAGATTTGTACATTCATCAACCTTGCTTTGTATCTTAGCATTCAAACAGTCCTCAATTATCTTCTTTTCTTCCACTTGCACTTTCAGTCCAGTGATGTCTTCATTTTCCTTCTTCAACTGTTCATTAACTTCTCCATGTCTTTCTTTGAACTTCTTGATTTGTTCTCTCAGCTTTTTGATGCATTCATTTGCTTCTCCTACGCTTTCCTTTAATTTTTGTTCTCACTTTCAACTTTATCAAGATCTTCAAGAGTAGCTTTATGTTCTTCATTGTCAAACATGTAGTCATCTTCTTCATATTCGATTGCAAAAATTTCTTCCACAAGAATAGGATACTTTTTGTCAACCATGTGTTCAAACTCCAAGATCTTCCTCAAGTTGTTAGACTTTTCAAAAGGAACTAGGCTCTAATACCAATTGTTGAACACCCAGAATACTAAGATGCAGGGTGAATCAATATTCTATTAAACCATTTAATCATAATCCAACCAATTATCAAAACATATTCAATTGCAGCTATGAATGAGTACATGAAGGAAATTACACTATATAACACAAGAACACCAGGATTTTTTCATGGAAAACAGAAAAATGGAAAAACCATAGTGAGGATTAGCTCACAATATATTATAACCAGTTATAAGATATTACAGGGCTCACTACTAGGACTCACCATCCTTAAAAGGCTCACAACCTAAAAATAGGTATAAAACAATAGTGGATACACAACCAAGGTGTGTACTGATGTAAGATGCACCTTCCTTGTGCTAAATTCAGTTCTAATGAATTTTTGGATACAAAATGCTACACTGCTCAGCAGTCACTCAATATACACAATAATTATGCCCTTATTTTGATTTCACACATACAAATTTGTAATTTTGCACAATATCAAAGTTTGCACACACCATACTACCCTTATTCTTTGTGCAACACAAGACTATTCCACATATATACCCTATTGCATCCACATAAATCAATTAGCTCATCCTAATTAGATGTAGCCCCATTTCAATTCAAAAACACTTTTTCAGATTCATACATGGAAATAAAACTTCTTCACACTAAAAATAAAGTGTAAAAATTGAATTTAGGTCAATAGAAATCTAAAATAGATCCCCTTAGCATTCACAATACATATTAATCTTCATAGAACAATTTCTAGTATAGGGCCAGCTAGGGATTAGGTTTAATCACAAAATAATCCAATCTATCCAACATCGATCATCCATATAATTGTATAAGAAATTGCCATCTAGAATATATGTAGTGATAACACATGTAAATCATCTCCCAAAATTGTAAAGTTTGAATCCAAACACCAGAGGAATACAAACCAGAAAACTCTTATCATCTTGTACTATGTAAGCCAAAATACAGTTGGCAAACTTCTGTCATTTGTAACTTTCAGCTAGATCAACCAAAATCTCTAAAATCTTGAGCATAGATGTATTTAGCAATCCCAAACACCATACTGTAACTACATAAGTTGATCTTATAACATGAGCGAATCCATACCAGATTACCGGATCAAAGTGTCACCAAAACTGTTTACCAGAACAGACAAAGAACTATCAACAAGCAATGTTGGCATCAATGACAACATATCAAAGGGTTCCTTCTTCATTCTTTCAAAAAATTGTTCTAATTAAATTCATCATTTTCTTCTATTAATCAAATAATGAACATTATTAGGTTAATTCACCCCTTCTATGTTAATTTTCATCCTGTTTAATTAAATAATGTGAATTATTTAATTAAATTCCCTAAGTCTTCTTATTTGGTTAGATAATATGAATTATTTAATTAAATGTCATTAATTCCCCTTTTTAATTAAATGAGTTAATTGTTTAATTAATTTCTAAATTCCTCCACCATGCATAATTAAATAATATTTCAATTATTTAATTGACTAATTTCTTTCATCCCTCCAATTTCTCCCACTTGCAAGGGAATATTCCTTCATTTCAAATTCAAATAATTTCCCTCTTAAATGGAAATATCTTGCTCATTCCTCCTAAATTTTAGGATTTGTGTTTCTTCAAATCAATTTCAACCCTTGATTAATTGCATCTGTAGACACTGAAAAATGTCTGTCTACGAGCATCATTTTTCTTGGTCTTTGTCTCTATATAATTAAATAATTTTAATTATCTAATTATTCTTGATCACATTCCTCTATTAATTAAATAATTTTCACTTATAAACCTTTATTCTACTATGATCAATTAAATAAAATTAATTGTGTCGCTAACACCCCCCTTTTCTTCAACAATTAAATAAGTTATTATTTATTTAATTATTTGCCTTTTATCATTCACCTATAGTCAAATGATAATAATTATTATTTGTCTATTTATTGTCCTTTTTCATTCTTCTATAATTAAATAATTGTCAAAATTGTTTAATTATCTAATGTCAGTCCTTTCTCCCATTAAATAATTAACTCAAATTAATTATTTAATGTCTCATTCCATTTCCCCCCATTTAATTAATTTGATTTCATAAATCATTTTAATTAAATGTCCATGTTCTCCCTCTTTCAAATAAATAATTTAAAAATTATTTATGCTTCACTTGTCCAGATATTCCTTCTCATGAATTAATTGATTTCAATTTGTAATTCCTCCATTTTCTTCCTCCGCTATCTCATTTTAAAATCTCAATCATCAATCATCTTTGGGCTCTTTCTAGTCTTCACTATTTATTTCGTAACCTCCACTCTTTTGTGTTGCATTTCTTCTCGTCCATCGATCTTGGAATCTTTCTACAAGCTCAATCTTGACCGTCCGTTCGAATGGATGTCTATAAAAGAAGCCTTCCTCCTTCATTTTCGATTTAACAACCACTTATCTCCAACTTTCATGCTTACAATTTGCAGGTATTTGCACATGTTAGCTTTGATCTAAGGACATATTTGCAAAGGCAGATATAGGAGAGACAAGAGAAGTTATTCAACTTCAAATATGGGGAGTGCTTTTACTTGAATGTTTTCATTTTCCTCATGCTTTTTTGTTTTCTCTTGTTTAGATTGGGTTATTAGCTTAGAAGTGTTGTGGTTGTCACTAGAATCTAGGTTGCTTGATTTTCCCCATCTTACATTGGTGAACCCAATGTGAAGTCAAGTTTTTGTAGGTTTCATACACCTTTTTCTTTTTTATTTTTGCAAGTTTTCATATGAAACAACACAACTTAGATGCGCAGTGCCACAACTGATGAGAAATGATGCAATTGCTGAGAGAAATGATGCAACTGATAGGCGGGAATTTGAACTAAAAATAATGATACATTCATGATGCATCTATGGGTGTGAGACTGAATTTAAAATTGTGACACAATTGATACAAAATGATGCAACACAGTGACGAAATTGAAGCCAAACGATGCAATTTCCTGATAGGTATAAATAAATTTGTTTTCAGTTTCCTTTAAATTTTCCTTTTGGGTTTTTAATATATTAGCATTTTTTGGGTGCTAACCATCTCTTTTCAGCATGTGGTTTTTGATTTTAGGAGTTTTCAAAAGTGTTTCTTTAGAAACAACAAAAAAATGAGCTTTTCATCATTCATTTTAAGAATAAACAATTTTTGTTTTCTTTGCTTACAATAATCACAACCTGCTTCAAATTCATAAGGGTAGAATGAACCTGCATTTCTCATTCATAAGGGTTTAAAATGAATGGAAAAATGCATATTACACTCATGGGATATAAAATTAACATGTATCACACGTCATTGGATTAAAATACACAAGTGTTTGTTTCATCATAAGCAAAGGGTTAAAATTAACAAATGTTTCTTGTGTTTTGTGGTTTACATTTTGTCATTGAATGTGTATGCTCTCCTCTCATGCCACTTGGCAATATTGAGGATCAAAATCATTTCTTTGAAACTTGTACAACCACACCCACATTTGGATTTGGAATTAAAATGAACCCCATGCGAGTGTGAGGCAAAGGCATTGTCTATGCTCTCTCCTTGCGCTTCATGCGATATGGGAGATAAAAAAAAATACTTCCTCACTTTTGTGTACCTTTTAGAGGGCCTGTCACCCCACTTTGAAAGGTTGGAATGATCCAAATGGTAACAAGCTAAATCCAAGCTCCTTCGAACCACTATATAAGAATGTATTTATGACGAAATTCATAAGCAACAAGTGCAGATGTGTCATACTGACAAGTGCCACCCCTAGTGTCCACGTGACATGTCAAAATCCTTTCTTAGGAAGGGACTAGGAGGCCTCTTGATTGAAATAATATTGAGCTAATCTTGCCACATTTATGGCCACCTTGAACGAAAGCCCTAAGTGTGTGAGGGGGAAGGAATCCATCAGGAAAAATGATACGAAATCAAGATCAAAATGCAAGATTGAAATAAGAAACTAATCTAATTCAAAACACTTAATCTATCCTATTCCATCACTCATGAAATGTGAAAATCTAAGTTATTTGAATGAAATGAGATCTGAAGATATTCAAAACTAATTCAAACAACAAAAGAAGAGATTACCATCCCATGTTGGAATGTATTTGCATGATGTTGGGTTGTTCACATCACTGCAAAGCCTCCATTGCTTACATGCAAAATCTTGATGATCGATGCTTGGTTGACTAAAAAGGTTGAAGCTCTATCAATGGTGATTGCGATAGCACTTCGTTGCATAAGGTAAGTTGAAATTCTAATCTGAAGAGAAAGGCTTGTTATATAGAAAAGAAATTTTGAATCGATAGTCAAGATCACGTTGGAGAATATCTAGATCGACAGTCAAAATGAGTTGAGAGGATTTAGACATGAGGAAATTGTGCAAATTTGATTGCACAATTAGGGTGATTGAAGAATAGATTGGCTAGTTAGGATTTTGATTTCTTAGTTAGAAATTGATTGATCAGTTAGGGTTGAGTTAGCAAAATTAGATTGCTTTGTTAGCAAAATAGATTGCTTAGTTAGCAAAATAGATTGCTTAGTTAGCAATCCATGATTTCCTCAATCAAAAAGTGGGTGAGGAATATTAATTAATTAATTAATTCCAATTTTTATTTTGATTTTGATTTTTGCTAATTTGAATAGTTTGATTTGATTTGATTATTCAAATTTTGGAGGGAAGTGTGATAATTAAATTATTATGATGTAATAATTCAATTAATTTTGAGGAATAAGGTGAATTAGTGATGTAATCAAATAATTAGCGTTGTTTGACTAATCGGGATGAAATAAGATTAGGATAGGACTTTATTAAATAAATGTAATTTATTTAATTGGTCGAAAATGATGAAACGTGAATTAATCAAATAACATTGTATTAATCGATTAATAGTAGAATTAGGGTTTTCAAGACTTTATTAAATAAAACAGTATTTATTTAATTTGTTGAGAAATGATGAAATGTGAATTAATCAAATAATGTTGTATTATTTAATTAATAGAGGAAATAGGGTTTTTAGATGCCATTCAATGTGTTGTGAGATGTCGTGGGATGATTTCAAGATGATTCGGGATGCTTTACAAATGTTCCAAGTTAATTCAGAGATATTCTGAGTTGATTTAGAGTCGTTACGAGTTGATTCAGAGTCATTTTGAATTGTTTTGGGTTGATTCAGAGTTGTTCTGAGTCGATTCGGGGTCATTTTGAGATGTTTCGAGTTGATTCAGAGTTGTTCCGAGTCATTTAGGGGTCATTCCAAGTTGATTCAGGGTTGTTCTAAGTTGTTTCAAGACGTTCTGAGTTGATTCAGAGTTGTTTCGAGTCACTTCAGGGCCGTTCCGAGACATTCCAAGTTGATTCAAAGTTGTTTCGAGTCATTTTGGGGTCATTCTCAGATGTTCCGAGTTGATTTAGAGTTGTTTCGAGTCGTTTTGGGGTCGTTCTGAGATGTTCTGAGTCATTTCGGGGTCATTCCGAGACATTCTGAATTTGTGATAAGTGTTGAGTCAATTATACATGTCTACATTTTTCCCCTCTTTGATACAAAGTATTGGTTGCTTTGTTTCAAAGATTCTATTTTTAAGATCAAGTTTTTTGAAAAAAAATTATGCCCCACTATGCCCCAGTGTTTTGTCGAATGATGGTAGGACTATGTGCTGCCCCCTCAAGAGGTTAACCAAAAATTTCAAGTTTGAGGTTAGGCTCACAACATCAATGGAAAGTTTAACTATAGGAAAACTGAAAACCACCTACACCATTGCAAAGATCATGAAATTCTACCCCATTTTAAAAAAAAGAGAAGCATTGAAAAATACTTCCATATGACCAAGACATGGTCATTTGAAGATAGGGTAAAACATGTTCTAATTACCAGTCAATAGCAAATTTTTATGATTTATGAGCATTTGCATCATTTTTCACGCCTTTGCATGTTGAGAATCCATGTCTTTGACTTATTTCCACGCTTTTGACTTATTTTCATGCCTTGACTAGAATCTCCACTTTTATTTTTGAGCATTTGCTTGAAAATATCACCTTTGATCATAAAGCTCGCTTTTGACTATTTTAAGTCTTGAAAGCTTTCCTTTTCTTGAAAAGCTCGCCTTTGCCTGAAAAGCTCGCTTTTTCCTTTTTGCAACCCTAAGTCTTGTTTTTCATCATTTTTGTGTCATTTTGTGTTGCTTTACATGTTTAGAGTCAAACCCTAACATTGTGGGTTTAAATGGTTGCAGGTGGTCATCCTGTTAGACAACCAGATCCAGATGGTGGTCCATAGCCTGGTCTATAGAATGTTTCCCTTTTTGCTCAATAGTGTAGTTGATCTTTATTATGTTGTTTTTTAGAGACATATTGCAGACATGATCTTTTGTATATATATTCATTGACCTAGTCGAGGCCTTGTATATATGTTATGATTTTGCATTACCCTATTACACTTGTTTTGATGTACTCTCCTTTTTTATGATGATATAAATGAGATATACCTTCTTCGATTCATTCTCATTTTATGCTTCTCGGATGATGATGTATGATGATTATGTGGTGTTGATATATGATGGATGTATGCCCCATACATGATACATGATGTTTTATTGGTTTATTATCATCATGATATGTATTGACGACACTATGGATGTAGGATGGATATGGTACTAATGATATTGCTATGCAGGATGGATGTTAGTTAGAAGAAATATTATGATGATGGATATAAATGTGATGTTGTTATTAGTGATGAGTTGCTTTCACTTTGCTTGGAGGCTTCACAGTTTCAACAATCTTGTTTGATGTAGCAAACAAATATGATGCACCAAGGTATTAATGACCAAGTTATTTTGTATCCATTGTGTGGACTTTGACTCGACAAACAAAGAGTATTCTTGTTCATACCAGACATATGAAAACTTTGTTTAAATTATATAGTTGGGTTGTGTTAGAACTTTTTGGACCAGTCACACAGAGAGGTAAAAGACACCTTAACATGAAAATGCTACATGAATTTCAGACCATTTACATAAAGAGGTATGAAATACCTAACATGTAATTACTACACGAATTTCAAACCATTTACACAAAGAGATGAAATACCTAACATGTAATTGCTACACAAATTGTTTCAACACAACTTCCATACACTCAATAAAGCAAGTATTCACCATGATAGTATTACAAAAATATCTTACAAACAACAAACTGAAATGATGCTCAATTTCCCCCATTCCTTCTTCTCTAAATCCTTATGGACATCCTCGAGAGATCCTAGGAATGAGTCAATAATGTAAATCACAAAAATAAGACTATAAAAAGATAAAAACAAAGTTACAATATCACTTGCCATATCTGTTTGGGGTGGGGCTATTATTCGTTGTTTATCATGTCTATCGTAGGAATGGATCCATTAAGACATATCTCAGTATGTTGTTGGGACTTGTCAAAAAGATAGGTAGTTGATACTTTGGCCTTGTTTTCGGTTGTTTATAATAAGATTTTTGCAATTATTTTCTTGAAAGTTCTAGCTTTTGATGTTTTCTCTATTTGTTTGTTTGTTTTGTCAAAGGGTGAATGTGATTATTTTTTATTATGGGTGATGTTTTGTTGTGGATTTTGATGGACGAGATGGGTCTTTTTTTATTTTTTCTAAGTTTTATGATGTTGTTTTTGTTGTTTTTTGGGGACTAACCTAGGGCCTCAGGGGCTCATCAAAGATAAGCCTTGCCTACGTTGTTCATGCAGAGGCTTGTAGTTCACTTGGTTTGTGTGTTTTGACCTTTTCTATTTTGTGAATGTTTTTGGCTTTTGTATGTTGACTGTTTTTTTGGATTTTGTGTTTTTTGACTAAGTTGAAATAAAGAATGTTGGAAACCTAAGGGGAATAACCTAGGGTCTCAGGGGCTAATAAGCCTTGCCTATGTTGTACGCACATAGACCATGTAGTTCAACCGTTTGAATCAAAGCATAAACTATTTTTGGGTAAACAACATTGATAATCTGGATTGATATTCCACTTCTATGTCTAAAGGATATGTTGCGGGAAATCTACTTGAACTAGCTATGAGGTTCAAGCAAATGTTAATATCTTAGACTGTTTGAGTGAAGGAATAACCCAACAATGTTGTTTTGTTTTTGGATTTTTTCAAATGTTTTTTTTGGATTTTTACCCTCTTGCCTAGGGTGTAAGATACTGAAAACTTGGATTGATATTTCACTTTGTTTTTCTAGAGTATATGTTGCAGAAAAGCTTACTTGAACTAGCTATAGGGTTCAAGTAACTATTGATATCTTAGAATTTTTGAGTGAGAAAAATCCACATTGTTGGTATCTTTGAAGGTTACCTGGGTAGTGCGTTGGTGGTATACCTTTTTGTTGGGATGAATTGTTTTCTTGCTTTTTTATTTTTTTGGACTTTTACCCTCTTGCCTGGGGTGTAAGATATTGAAAACTAGGATTGATATTTCACTTTATTTTTCTAGAGGATATGTTGCGGAAAAGCTTACTTGAACTAGTTGTAGGGTTCAAGCAACTGTTGATATCTTATAATTTTTGAGTGAAGGAATAATCCATGTTGTTTGTATCTTTTAAGGTTACCTTGGTAGTGCATTGGTGGTACACCTTTTTTTGAGGATGAACTATTTTGATTTTTTTGGATTTTTACCCTCTTGCCTAGGTTGTAAGAAATTGAAAAATTGGATTGATAATTCACTTTATTTTTTCTAGAGGATATGTTGTGGAAAAGCTTACTTGAACTAGTCATGAGGTTCAAGCAACTATTGATATCTTAGACTTTTTGAGTGAAGGAATAATCCATGTTGTTAGTATCTTTGAAGGTTACCTTGGTAGTGCATTGGTGGTAAACCTTGTTTTTGTGATGAAATGTTTCGAAGGTTACCCTAATAGTGTGTTGGCGAGATACCTTGTTGATTGTACAAATTGCAAAGGGTACCATGTGGCACACCTTGTTGTTTGAATAATGCTGGGATCACAATGTGAGCTAGAAGACATGGATCAAGATTTATTCTAAAGCAAGATGTAAGTAGTTGCCCCCAATGTCTAGCAATGTAGGTAATGGGTTATCTTGTGATAGGATAATGTGTTTGGATAGAGTATGCCCCTATGGACAATGCCTCATGGCTCAGATAATGTTGGATAGGATAGGATCAATGATAGTGACCCATGTCAAGATGTTTTCCATAAGCAAGTGTAAAGTGTACACCAAACATTTTTCAAGATCAAGGTACGTTGGATTTTGGATAAAAATGGATGGGATTTGTTATAGATAAGTTGGGATGCTTCCACCTCAATTGGAACATGTAGATGCTCGATTCTACACATGATGCCTGTTTGCCAAATTTTCATCATGGTACTTGTCCAAAGCACCACCATAGTGGTTTTCACTGGAGGACAATTTTTCTCTTGACTATTTTATTGATTTTTTTTGTTTTTTTATTGATTTTTTATGTGACACAAGATGCCTTTTTACCATGTTTTCATCATGGTGACGATTTTTCGCTCATGTTTGAGCCACTTGGTGGTGCTGATGTAGATGTTATTGGTGCTGATATGGTTGTTATTGTTGTCTTGACATGCCAATGATATCCTGCATGGAGAAGTTGTTTTTCTAGGATACATGCGCTTGAATGTAACCCTTGGTAATTCTTATCTTCCTTTTTGATATCAAAGTTAACCTTACCTTGATGTGCAGATCGTGATAGAGTGCCCTTAGAGTCCTTATGATAAATATTTTCTGCCAACACATGGTCAATGTGAGATTTGGATATCTTGGATGGCGAAATGCATTGAGGGATATGATATTCAGATGGTTTGGTTGATAGTTTGGAACCTTTGATTCTCCAAACTTGGGATGATGAGCAATGATGGGTGTATATAGAGATTCGATTGGGACCAATGTCTTAATATACCTTGTAGGTTGCTCTTGAAGCTTTATTTTGCATTGCCATACTTTTTTGATGGATGAAATTCCCTTTTTTATTTTGCTCCATAGTTTCTTTAACTAATGGAGTTTGATAGGGATGATTTTCTTTCTTTTTCTTTTGTATCCATTTGTATCTTTCTTGTCCATTTTTTTTTGCTAATTATTTTTATTCAATAACTTGTTCCTTTCTTGGGTAAATCTTTTTCTCTTGTTGTTGGTCACAATGAGAGAGTGGAAAAATATGTGGATGATCATTCATGATATGGGTAGTTGTAGCGTTGGTAGCAATTTCATCGTAAGGAATCTTCATGCTCTCTATGTTGATGCTTGCATTAGATAAAGTTTCCCCTGGTATAATAGAGGTATCACCAATATGTTTAGATCCTTTACTTGCTAAATAACCAAGACCTTGATGCTTAGGATTACCAATAATTTGCACTAGTACTAAGATACCTTGTTCATGTAGATCTAATCCTTTGTCTTGATATTGAGAAATTTTATTTTCCATAGGATATGTTTTACCTTGGAAACAAGATGCTAATCCTTCTTTGCTCTGTTGTGGATCTTCAAATGTGATATCTTTTTCATTGGTAGAATCCTCCATATGTGGGACAACTTCTTGATCTATATTTTCAACTTGATCCTGTGAAATATCAGACTCTAATGGCCCTTCAAAATATATTAGTGCTCCTTTGACTGGTGTATACCCATTGCTTTGCTGCTCAAGATTGCCCATTATCTTTGCTGATTTTAGGATATTGTGCTCCATATTTTCATGCTTGATGTCTTCAACCTACCTGGAGGGTGTTTTTGATTTCAATTCTTCTTCTTGATCACTTTTTGATAGGTCTATAGATTCTGCTATATCTTGATCATGTGTATATATGTGAAGAGTAGGTGACTCTTGTTTCATGGTAATGATATCAAGAGTATGATACTCTTTTTTTGGAGGAATATCATCTACATGTCCATTAGGAGTAAGCATCTCATTGGTAGATGTATGTGTGCTTGGCATATGGATTTTTTCTTTTGGAAAGCCTTGGATGTCTTGGAAGATATCTACCAAGTCATTGTAATATTTTGATGGTAAGGTTTCTTGATCTTGAGTTTGTATGGTATTATCTTCGACATGCTTTGGTTCACATTCTTGACATGGATCAATTTCAAAGAAAGGATTGCCTATAAAAGATCCTTGAATTTCCTCAAATTGTGGGAATATGGTATCTTGGCTTAGATTTTATGTATTGGGTATAAGTGTTGGATTAAGAGTCTCTTGATCATCAATATGTATTGTCATGAGGTTGGATGATGTCAATATATTTTGAACTGGATCATTGCTAGACTTGGGTAATTTATTTTGATCATGCTTGGGACTAAATTCTTGATGTATGTCTTCTTGCTCACTGGATGATGTAGAGACATTGTCAATGTGATCAGAGATATATAGCTCTTGATCATTTCTTTCAACTCTTGAGGTTGAGACATTATCATTGTTGTCCTTAGTAAATGGCCCTTTAATAGCTATTTCTCCTTGATCAATGATGTCTTGGATGATATTTTTGAGTGTAGTACATATTTTCATTGTGTGACCCTTGATTTTATGGAATTCACATTATTTGCACTTGTTATACCAAGAGATTTCAAGGCTTGGTTCACTATAAACTGGACTGTCGTTGATCTTGATAAGTTCCTGTTGTACTAGTTCATGCATGATTACCTCTAAAGTTTCTCCCAAAGGGGTGAATTTTCTTTCTCATTGGTAATCTTTCCTCTATGGTTTTTCTTGATTGTTTTTCTCTTGATTTTGCTAAACTCCTTGATATGACAATTGAGGTACATTTTGATATTGCATTTGATGTACACCTTGGTGTTGTAGAACTTCTTGATATTGTGGATATTGGAAGTGTTGTTGATGTGGATATTGAGTTGTTTGTAGGATAATGTCTATTTGTTGTGGATATGTAATGTTCTAACCTTGAATAAGGCGTCGATGATATGTTGTATTTT
Source organism: Sequoia sempervirens (assembly GCA_007258455.2). Lineage (NCBI taxonomy): Eukaryota > Viridiplantae > Streptophyta > Pinopsida > Cupressales > Cupressaceae > Sequoia > Sequoia sempervirens. The sequence continues at coordinate 22,371,196 of VDFB02000019.1, forward strand.
GTTTTTGTTTAATTTCCTCAAGATCTCTCTCAATTTTATCTAGGGTAATTTGATGTTTTGGATTTATTCCTTGATGGTGATTTTGAAATCCTTGATGTTGTTGCCCTATTTGATGTTGTGACCCTTGATAAGATTAATTTGGGTAATAGATCATCATGTTTCAAGGATGTTATGGTGCTCAATACCTTATCATAAGGTCACTTGGTTTATATCCTCATCAGTCTCTTCCGTTGTTTGTGGTGTTTGCTGGTGGGATGCTATCACTTCTTTTGTTGGATTCCATGTTCTTTCTGTGTTTTTGAATGGGAGATGTGGGTCGCCAAATGGTCATAATGTGTGGTAGTATGGGGTGGTTTGCTATGAAACTCAAAAATCCTAAAGTTTGAGTGTTGTTTTAGAATGTGGCTACTTTTTAGAAATCAAAATGCTAAAGAACTAGGGTCGATATTCCACTTCTTGGTCTAGAGGATATGTTGTGGGAAAGATACTTGAACTATATATGAGTTCCAAGTAATTGTTGATATCATAGACTTTTTTGAGTGGAGTAATGATCCTAATGTTTTGTTGGATTTTGATTTTAAATATGGGAATAATGGGTGATAGACTTTGTGACCAATCTGGTTTTCCAAGTATCTTGTTCAAGTAATGACCTTATAAGCATTTTTAGTTTTTTTTTCCCCTAAGTGTTTAGAAAAAATATTGTGGGTTGGAATGACAGTTTGTAACCTCTGTGTGTTTACTTCCTTTGTGTTTTTGAGTATGGAAAATGATATAATTGCACTGGACTGACTCAAAAGCATGGACTTTATGTGACCTGAATGTCTATAGCTCAAGTTGTGAAATCACAACACCCAAGCCATAGTTACCAAAGTTTTTACTTTGATGAATGTCACCTAAAAATAAAATTGAAATGTTCATAAACCTTTAAGGATAAATCCTTTCAAGGAGTGCAAACATAGGGATTCTTTCACAAGTATGCACTAACTCAAAGGGTTTGTGGTTTGACCATCTTGTTCAATGTTTGTTTTGATGTATTCTTTTTTCTTTAAATCAAACATATAATTTGATGTCACAATTGTTTTTGAATGTAATTGGGAAAGTTTAACATTAACAAACAATTACAACCCTAGTGGAGAGAAACCATGCTCTGAAGAGATGATTTTACATGCGACTTATGGTATGGGATTGTAGTCGAACTTGGCAAGTAACTTCTCGGAAGTAAATTTCAATGCACCACTTTCAAAGAATGTTTTGGATAATAGGGTGGCTTCTAAAACAATTGGCTCTTAGTCATGTTCTAGGGATATTATTTTTGGGCACCTACACATGCAACATTTTTTTCAATTAAGAACCTTCCAACCCTTTCAGGTTTTTACACACCACAAGGATACTGAGGAAGAATACATCAGTATAGGACATCTGCACCCAGTGAGTGATGAACTTTCCTCACACTCACAAAATATTTATATAGCAGTTCAGAATGAAAGTACTACTTGGGTCACCTATGAGTTCTCCAGTGCGGGATGTGTCTCAATAGGCAGGCCCTCTAAGAAGGTTAAATTTTAAAATAAATGCGAAGCTCAAAAATTTTCTTTGCTCACCCAAGATCACCAAAAGGGTGCGAGGGGAGAAGGCAAAACACTTCAGCTTGCCAATCAATGCATGCACAAAAGATAATTCATTGCAAATTGATTCATTTTAAACACCTCAAGTGGTGTTATCCCCAAGAATATGTGAGTAAAAATGAAATGTTCTTTTTATCTTTGCACCAATTGAAGTGTTTAGGACATCAAGTAGTTAAGATATCAATGGTGTGAAAACAATCAAGAAAGATTTTGTTCATTTTAAGCCCCAAAGTTGAAATGTTTCTAAGAAAATAAGGCCTGGTCATTAAATGGTCAACAAATGTAAATCGTACGTGCATCAACAAAATGAACAACGTTTGCGCTCTTTTTATGCACCAAATTTAAAGGTTCCTAATTATGAAAACATGAAATGTGTTCATTTTTAGAGCCCAAAATTGAAGTGTTTTATGTTCTTTTTATGAGCACCAAAAGAGAATTCCTACTTTAGAAAGCTTTGAAAATGTTTATTTTAACAACACCAAACTGGAAATGTGAGAGTTGTGTTGTTCATTTTTAAGCACCAAATGGAGATTCCTACTTTAGAAAGCTTTGAAAATGTTTATTTTAAACAACACCAAATTGGAAATGTGAGAGTTGTGTTCATTTTTAAGCACCAAATGGAGATTCCTACTTTAGAAAGCTTTGAAAAATGTTTATTTTAAAAACACCAAATTGGAAATGTGAGAGTTGTGTTGTTTATTTTTAAGCACCTAATGGAGATTCCTAAGTTAATAAACAAAATTAATTGGTCTCTCCAGAAATCTTGGAATGATCATCTTCTCTACACAAAATAAGTTAGTATCTTTCACAATCTTGCATAGAAATCCATTAATTCCTACAAAACAACCAATATGTTAGCAAGAAGGGTCATTGCAATAGTTCAGGATTCGTGCACTTGTCTTCTAGAGAAAATGCTCAGAAGAAAAATCAAAAGCTCAGAAATTTTTTTGTAAAAGCTCAGAATTTTGGAAAAAGCTCAGATTTTCCATACAGGTGCAAACCCAAAAAAAAGAAATAGCTCATAAAAAATGAAAAAGTGAGGTTCTTTGAAGAAAAAGCACAGTTCCCATGGCAAAGGCACTGATCTTTTGCAAATGCTCAGAAATTTTGCTAGTCAAAAGCGAGCTTTTGCTAGGTAGCCTGTGAAATGTCTCTAAAAGCTCTCAGAACCCTATAACTTTCAACTTAGCTCATAAAAATGTTAGTGAGGAGGACCTAGGTCCCACTGGGTGTGCAAAAATGTGTGAGGGGTAAGGAATCCATCAGGAAAAATGATACGAAATCAAGATCAAAATGCAAGATTGAAATCAAAAACTAATCTAATTCAAAACACTTAATCTATCATATTCCATCACTCATGAAATGTTCAAATCTAAGATATTTGAATCAAAATAAGATCCTAAGATATTCAAAACTAATTCAAACAACAAAAGAAGAGATTACCATCCCATGTTGGAGTGTATTTGTATGATGTTGGGTTGTTTGTATCATTGCAAAGCCTCCATTGCTTATGTGCAAAAGCTTGATGATCGATGCAGGCTTTGCAGTGATACAAACAACCCAACATCATGCAAATACACTCCAACATGGGATGGTAATATTTTATTTTGTTATTTGAATTCATTTTGTTAATCTTAGGATCTCATTTCATTCAAATAGCTTAGATTTGCACATTTCATGAGTGATGGAATAGGATAGATTAAGTGTTTTTGAATTAGATTAGTTTTTTATTTCAATCTCGCATTTGATCTTGTTTTTCACATATTTCCTGATGAATTTAAATTTTACATGTCTACACTAAGAACCAATTCTTATTTTCCAAAATCCTTTACACTTGCTACTATAGGAACAACCATTCTAAAGCCACCTCAAATTTTCAACATTCATTAGTAGAGATAGAAATTCCTCTTTGGGGAATGAGACTTGGTGCACCCGAGATGTGAGTGTCATGTAAGGGAGAGCCAATGCCACCAAGTCTCTAATTTTCTGCCTTGTTTAGTTGGCTGGCAAAATTCAAGTGGGGATCTAGTGAGTGGTATCCTTTGAGAAGCCTAGGTTGCGCATGTTTTCTATGAGTGTTTTTATTTTGAAGTCAAACTTTTTCACAATCAAAATCAAATCAAAAAAGTGTTTGTGACTGTATTTAGTGTTTTCCAAAATTCATTTCACAAAATTTCATTAAAATCAGTCAAAAAACCACTCAAAAAATAGGTCAAAACATTAGAATTTCAAAATCAACACTCTATGAACCGCAATTGCTAAAAACAGGCCCACAACTGTATTTTTGTACTACAACTGCTCACTGGAAAACCACAACTGTTATCCTCTACCGCATCTACAAGAAACAGAGTCACAATTGATATTCTAAACCACAACTGCTAATCAAAATCCCACAACCAAAAATGATGCATCTAAGAAAAACAGTGTCGCAACTGCTTGATAAACTAGAATTCACAAAATACTTGTCCAAAATTTAATCAATTCATTTTAATAGTGACCTTGACTTCCAAACCAGAGACTTCCAGGCCCTTAATAGCCCATTCCATCATTCTCATCTAAGTTTTCATAGCATTTTAGGTTGCATCCTTACATTGCATAAATTAATCTTAAACTTTAGGTTGCATCTACCTTTCAAATTTCATACATAGGAAGACTATCATGCCTTTGGACATTCCATGGTTGCTTATCGAACTTGTCATTGACCTTCATCTTTTATTAACCTTTTTCATTTTCATCTTTGGTCAATACTTGGGTCTCAAAGTTTTGTCCTAGTTTAGACCCACCTTGTCAAAACTATCATCTTGATCATCACAAAGGTCAATGACATTTGGGTTTGTTATCTTGGACCTACAATAGCTTGGTTACTATCCTTTGTCTTAAATCTCAATATTTGTATCCTTAGTGTCATCTTTCTAGTTTCATTTAGATTCATATTATACCCTTTGACCATAGCATCAATCCTTAATCTTATACTTTTCACTTTACATTATTATATCCCCCCCAAAAAAACATAGTTTAATCTCATCTTAGCCTTAATTGGATCACTACCCTTGATCATTCAACATCATTTAGTCTTCATTTCAGTATCCTTCATCATTTATTAGTCTAAATTTGGTATCCTTTGCATCTATTGGTTTCATTTAGTTTCATCCTTTAATCATCATTATCCTTGCATCCTTATAACCAAAAAAATCCCAAAAACATAGTTTAGCTTCATTATCACCTTGCATTACCTTACCAACTTGCAAGTATTACATGGTTGAAACAAGGTCATGAACTACAAGAAAAGACATGGATGCCTCAAATAATCCCTTTTCTAGTCCACATCATGACAACAACTTTGGATCAAACTCAAGTCAATCTACCCCATGAAGAGAGACACCACAAAGAGACCCTACATTGGACAATCTAAGTCTAGATGAAATCAATGAGAAAATGGCTCCTAAAGAGATTGAAAGAGCTTACCAAGATCCAAGGATTTTACACATGGTTGATGAGTTCGTTAATGTTGATCCTAATATATTTTTCTACGCATTGGCCAAAAAGGGTGCTAAACTCCCTCAAGGATTTTATGTCTCAACAATTGTGGAAGGAGATACCCAAAATCCATTTGCATTTGGCAATCCATCTTCACAAAAAGTGTCAACTATACCACTTGGGACAACAACTCACATGGTCACCACTACCACACATATCCCTAGTATCTCTACACTTGGAAACAAGATGACTCATGGGACAACACAAGGACAAAATTTCACATTTGAAAGCTCATCAAATTCCATGGGTAAGACCTTCACAAACCCTCTTTTTCAAAACACAAACCAAGATTCTACACCTTTAATTCAAAATACAAACCAAGCTCCCACACCTACACCTCAAAACATAAAGCAAGGTCCATCATTCAAATTCCAAAGCACACACTCATCAAATCAAAATCAACCAAACAAATCCAGGAGAATTCACATTGTCCCACGAAGAGTACCAAATCAAAACACCAACCAAGGGCCCACTCCTACATTTCAAGGACCGTCATTCCAAAACATTAATCAAGGACCTACTCCATCCTACCAAAACACCAATCAAGGAACCACACCATCTTTCCAAAACATGAATCAAGGACCAACATTTCAAATCCAAGGAACAAATCAAGGACCTACACCACAACTTCAAAACACCATACCAAATACAAACATGACCTTTGGGACCAATCTAAATGCCAATTTCCCTCCAAATAAAACCAAAAAAAATGCCACATTTACACATCAATACCAACAAGGTAACTAAGGTCCCATGCTGCAAAATGTCAATCTAAATCCAAATCCAACATATGGTCTCAACACCAATGCCCTAACACACAATAAAACCAACATAACACCATCTCTTGCCAATACCCTAATGCAACAAATACAAGCCATCTAGAAACAAATGACAAATATGCAATTGGGGACCAACAAGAAAATATATTTCATGGAGGAATTGTACCCCTATCCATTTGATAGAAATCTATACATGTCACCCTTTCCCTCTCACTTCATGACACCAACTTTACCTAAGTACAAAGGGAAAGGAGATCCAATAGAACACATACAAGAATTCAATACGTCATGTATGGAAGTCGCATATGATCCCACCTATTTTATGAGACTATTCCCAAGAAGTCTCACAGGGCCTTCCCTAGATTGGTTCACACACCTTCTTTTAGGGATTAGAACATGGGATGAGCTAGTTGATAAATTCATTAATCACTTTTCCTTTAACATTTGAAATTGATATAACCCTTGCAACATTATGCACAACCAAAAAAGAAGAAGGGGAGTCACTTACCTCATTTTACCAAAGATGGTGAAGTCTAGCTAGCAAGTTCCCTTGTCACATTCCTAAGAAACAACTAGTCACCATGTTTGTGAAAATACTTAACAGAGAAATGATGAGTGGTCTTCAAATCCAATGTTGCACAACTTTTTATGAAATCCTTGAGAAATGTCTCATTGAAAAACTTCTTGTCGCAAAAGGACTAGTCAAGGTACACAAAGACACCCCAAAGCCCAATAATGACAAAATCAAATATTGCTCCTGAAACAAGAATGTCACTAATCAATGGAGTTGTCGATGCTAAAGTGATAAAAAAGGTCCTTCGACTTAAAAAACATCAAACTCATCAAGTACCCAACCACAAAGTCAAGGCCAAGCATTGAACACAATCCAAAACAACCAACAACATAGAGGCCCTCCCTGCGCCAAAAGAACATACACCCAATTGGGTGAATTCATTGAATCAGTCCTAAAGCAACTCTTGCAAATCCAATATCATCCAACTACTAGACATAAAAAATTATAAACCCTCATTGATCAAACCTGACCGATGGAAAGAAGATGAATATTGTGAATATCACCGTGGAAAAGGACATAAAACATCTAAATGTTAGACACTCAAAAATGTCATTCAAGACCTCATTGAACAAGGAGTCGTTTCAATAGGAAATTCACATAGAAAGAAAAATTTTGACCATACGATATTCAAAACTCCCTTGCAAGATCACGATGAAGGAAAAGTTTCTAGTTCAGGGAACAACAATAATGCCAGTTATGCAGTCATCAAACATGATTACAACACTATTATCCTTAGTGTCAGACCCTTTCATGATCACATTTCCACCATTACCATAAACAATCCAAGTTCAAAGTGTGTCATGACCACTCGTAGAGCCAAAATAACTCTTCCAGGACCTCCTTCCAATCCACAACCGAAAAGTCAGTACAATCTCCTAGATCAGCTAGGGAAGACTCTTGCATAGATTTACATTTTGGAACTCCCTCACATATCACCACAACACAAAGCCATCCTTGATAAAGCTTTTCAAGAAGAATTTGTACTCACTACTCTAGATGTCAATGAATTTTAGGCCATGGTTGGATACCTAGCTATGCCACACCTTGTCACCTTCTCTAAACAAGACTTTTCTACACAAATTTTTGATCATAACAATGCCCTACACCTTGAATTCTGCATTAATAAATATAAGATCAAACTAGTCCTAGTATATGGTGGAGTAGGTCTAAATATTTTCTCACTAAAATTAGTGAAAGAATTGGTATACTCTGAGAATTTCATAGACCAAACCAAGAAAAATGTGATCAAAGCTTATGATGATGCTAAGCATTCGTTTGAAGGAGTAATTTCGCTTCTCATAAGAGTTGGTCTAGCAATATAGAACACAGTGTTTCATGTCTTGGATTTGGATTTACACTACAACCTTCTCCTTGGCTTCCCATGGATTCATGCCATGAAGGCTATCCCATCCACATACCACTAATGCCTCAAGTTCCCACATAATGGTACTGAAATTACCATTCCTAGCAACCTTGATCCCCTTTAGTATTGCACTAACCTAAAAGGAACCATTGAGCGTCAAGTTCCCATAAATTCAGAGGCCTCATCTTATTCTTCATCACACTACATTGATCCATCTGCCCTTGTCAAATCATCCACTCCATTCACCCCACCATCCACACCCAAAATCCAAATTCAAGACAAAGGAGGCAGAGAATACAATATGTAGATCTTATTCTGCATTGGAAAGTTACCCAAATCACAAAAGTCTTGTGGCAAACCGTATCTTATGTAGCCTAAGGTTATCATCCAAAATCCTCTTACCATTTTCACTAAATGGGGGGAATTAGCTAATGAATCTCTAGATGATCACATTTACACATGGTTGTATAAAGAATAGGAAGAGACAAAACCTAAATAGCTACCAATTGAACGATATCTAAAAGGTTTCCTTTTAATGAGGAAACAAGGATATGATGGACACAACAACCTTGGTTTAAAGAAAATGGGATATCAAAACCTTTACTGCCTCCTAAATTACCAAAATATTTTAGGTTAGGGTATGTTCCACCAAAACCGAGTCCTCCAAGTGCTAAGGTGACCTTGACTGAGGTCGTTGATGCTTCATATTAGATTGAGACATATGAGGAATCTTACAACTTTGATGTTGATTCCAATGAGTATGAATAGGATTCTTCATCCTCCACTACTAACCTTAACCTTGATGAAATGTTTAGAAAACCTAGCGAGCCTACACTTGAAGCAAATTTTAGTCAAATGCTTACAATTGGTTGCTTACAAAACATGTAAAATCCCCACCAAAAGTTCTCCTTGCAAATGGAAGCTTAGATAGAAACCTTCTGGGAACCCGATGACTATACTTATGTCTTTACCTTATCTACCTTCACCATGACCCTTGACAATATTAATGATGGCTTACCCCTTATCTATCCCCAACTCATAGATTGGGATCAACAAGAACCATCGAGTTTAGATACATTTGAGAATGACAAAGCAATTGTTGAGTTCATGGGACTTCATGAAGGAATACCAAGTGGGTATCATAAGGTTGGATTTTTCATAAAACTCAATTGTGCAACATATTTTGGTGAGGTTGTCCTTTCCTTTAGTTGTAAAAGTGAAAATGAAAAAATTCAAAATAAAAATAATAGGCCTTCAAGTCAAAACTGAAAGGCACCTGCTGACCATGAAAAAGTAAAAATAAAGGGCATATCTAAAGGTGAAAACCTCTATGAGGTGCCTAAGGATGGAGGACTAGATAGTCTCCCTATAGATTGAGAGAGATCGCCATTTCTTATAGAAGAAATATAAGTGAACATTGGGATACAAGATAACTCCATAAGAATATTGCTTGCAGCATCTTTGACTACCGAGAAAAATCCTGAGTTTACAACATTCTTTTCATTGGTCATATGTTGATATGCCTAGGTTGGACCTTGAGCTTGTTTTACATCACCTACCACTGTTACCAAATGCCAAACCATATAAACAAAAGCTAAGGAAAATGCATCCACAGATTGTACTCCTGGTCAAGGTTGAACTAAAGATACTCTTGGATGTTGGATTCATATGCTCTATTAATTATGTAGATTGGATATTAAACCTTGTTCCTATCACAAAACTGAATGGGAAAATTAGAGTATGCACAAATTTCAAAGATCTTAACAAGGCCTATCCTAAAGATACTTTCCCTTTACCAAATATTGACATCATAGTTGATCTCACTGTTGGCTATGAAATGTTATCACTTATGGATGGATTCTCGAGCTATAACCAAATAAGAATTGCTCCTGAAGATCAACCAAAGACAACCTTCACATGCGCTTGGGGAACTTTCTGTTGGAATGTTATACCATTTGGACTTAAAAATGTTGGAGCTACATATCAGAGAGCCATGCCTACCATTTTTCATGATTACATGCACGTGCTTATGAAGGATTATATTGATGACCTTCTCTCAAAATATCTAGAACAAAGTGGTCACCTACCAATCTTGGATATTATTTTCACTCAGCTTGAAAAGTACAAACTCAGGTTAAATCTAAAGAAATGTGTTTTCAGGGTCCAATCGGGAAAACTTTTAGGATATATTGTCTCTCACAGAGGAATAGAGGTTGATCTCACCAAAGTAAAAGATATCTTAGACATGCCACTTCCAACCAATATCGGTTAGCTAAGGACTTTACAAGGAATATTGCGATCAATTCATAGGTTCATTGTCAACTAGCAGACAAGATCCATCTATTTCAACATTTTTTACAAAAAATGAATCTCCTTCAATTGGACAAAAAAATGTCAAGAAGCATTTGATCAGATCAAGAATTATCAATTAACTCAACCAATTCTTATGCCACTGATTAATGGAAAACATTTGATATTGTATGTGACAAAAACTACATCAGCACTGGGGGCATTGTTAGCACAAAATGATAGTGATGGTAAAGAACTAGCAATCTACTACATCAGCCACACTTTGGTCAGATATGAGTTAAACTACAACCCTATTGAACAAGCATGCCTAGCAGTTGTATTTGTAGCCTAGAATTTGAGACATTACATGCTAAACCATAAAACAAAGTTGATAGCCAAAATTGATCCTCTGAAGTATCTTCTTAGTAAAGCATCTCTGACCAGAAGATTAGCTTATAACTGGGTTATGATCTTGAGTGAGTACGACATTGAATATATTGATCAAAAAGCAATAAAAGGACAAGTGATAGCTGATCAAACCATAGATGCACCAGTGAAGGTAGACTATCCTTTTCTATTTTACTTCCCAAACGAATCAATCTTTGTTATAGAAACATTGAAAACATGGAAATTGTACTTCGACAAATCCTACACAAGTCATGGTTCAAGAGCCAAAATTGTATTCATCACACCTCAAGGAGAATCCATTCCCAAATCATTTCGAATTGTATTTTTGTGCACTAATAACATAGCTGAATATAAGGTGCTATTGATAGGACTCCAAATGGAAATTAAATGGAAAATCAAGGATCTTCAAGCTTATGGTGATTCATAACTAGTGATCAAGCAAGTCAATGATGATTATGATACCAAGGATGAGAAGTTGATGCCCTACAAGCGCATGATTGATAGTTTTATATTGTACTTTGAATTTATTACCTTTGAATAGATATCGAGAATCCAAAAAAAATTAGCTGACACAATGGCAACACTTGGATCTCTCTTGGACATTCCTAACAATGCATCGTAATATGAGTTCTTGGTAGAACAATTGTTGTTCCATGTGTTCGATGTCCTTGAAACTGAACTCATGTGTGAACTTGTTGGTCTCGAATCTCCCTGGTATAAATACATTTACAACTATATGCATGACCAAATTATCCCTCCTGACTTGTCCCCCAACCAATGCAAAACCTTTATTCGACAAGCCTCTAAATATGGTATCATCAGAGATACCCTTTACAGTCGCAGTCTAGATAGCACCCTCCTCTGATGTCTCAACTCAAATGAAGTACAAACAACCTTACAAGAGGTTCATCATGGTATATGTGGAGCTCACTCCACTGGTCCTATTGGCCTATCACTTTGTGAAGAGATGTCACCAATGTTAGATTTATGGAGATCTTATACATGCACCAGCTCAAGAATTGCAACTGTTCACATCACCATGGCCATTTTCTCAATGGGGACTTGACTTCATAGGAAATATCCATCCCACTTTTGTAAATGGACATAAGTTTATCCTTGTTGCTACTGAATACTTCATCAAGTGGATCAAAGTCATCCTGATGACCTATATTACTAGAAATCAAATAGCCAAATTCATCCTGAATTGCATTATATGCCACTATGGTATCCTGCAATCCATCATTACAAACAATGGTCACCCTTTTAAGAATAAATATGTATGTGAGCTTTGTGAAAATTTTCATATCCAACACCATTTCGCTACCCCATATTACCCCTAGGGTAATGGTCAAGTTGAGGTGTCTAATAAGACTACTCTTAAAATATTAAAGAAGACTATCAATGACACTAGTCGTGATTGGAATTTCCAACTCAATCTTGTTTTATGGGCCTACCATACTAGTGTTCGCACCCCTATAGGAGCCATACCATATTCCATTTTCTTTGGATTTGAGGCCATACTTCTTATTAAGGTTGAGTTACCATCCCTAAGAGTATCTATGCAAGGATTGATTGATCAAGAAGAATATCATGTATCCCGTCTACATGAGCTAGAGTTATTGGATGAAAAGAGACAAAACGCTTTGACACATTTGCAAGCATATCAGAACCACCTTCGACATAGCTACAATAAGAAGGTCTGACCTAGAAGCTTTGACATTGGTGACTTAGACCTGAAAGAGAATCCAAAGAATCAGACAAATCGAGAAAAGCCTAGAAATTTTGAACCTAATTGGTTGGGCCCTTATATTATCACATCAGCATATGGATCTGATGTTTATCAACTCTCTACTCCTCAAGGTGAACCATTTTCTGAACCCATCAACAACATGCACCTTCGCATATATTACACCTAATTCTCAGAGTGTCCCTTCAAAAAGTCAAAAAATACAAAAAAAATACAAAAAATACAAAATAAAAAAAATAGTTACCCTAATGAAAACCTGGCAAATGGGTGTCTTGATGACAACAAAAAAATCAATAAAATTAAATTAAAAAAAAATAGTAAAGAGAAATAATTCATCCAAAAGTGAAAACCACTTTAGTGGTGCTTTGGATTAGTACCATGGTGAAAACTTGGCAAATAGGCACAATGTGTAGTCAGTCTATGCTCCTCCATCTACTATCACTCCACCTGGACTTCCATCCTCCACTCATCTATTCACACATGTCACCTATCAATAATAAATCTTTGTCATCCTTACATGGCATGAGAACCACCGTCATTTAGTATCCTTTGCCTTCATGATCATCCTTTGCATTTGTCCACTACTTCCCCTCGTGCATAATAAGTTGGTCCTATACCTAACTGGGGGAAATTCCTTGAATTACTTCATGGGATCCGATGCATGGTATTAGCCTTTTAAAAACATCAAAATGCAAAAAAATCATAAAAACATCAAAATCCAAAAAAAATCACAAAAACATCAAAATAAAAAAAAATCATAAATCATCAAAATAAAAATAAAAATTCATAAAATCATCAAAATTTTAAAAAATAATAAATCATCAAAATCCAAAAAAAATCATAAATTATAAAAATCTAAAAAAAATCATAAATTATCAAAATCCAAAAAAATCAGAAAACCTTCAAAATCCAAAAAATCGGAAAACATCAAAACTTCCAAAAACAGAGTTAGAGTCAGAGTTAGTTTGTGTTAGTAGGGTCGAACTACATTGTCTCTATGCATTTTCTACATAGGAAAGGCTCATCTTCAATGGGCCCCTAAGACAGTAGGTCAGTTCTTTTAGGTTTTCCCAAATAAAATCTTGACTCAGTCTTTTTTCTAATAAAAAAAAGTCAAGTCATGTTGAACTATAAGGTCTTTGTGTGTATAACGTAGGTAAGGCCATCAATTGATGAGCCCCTGAGGCCCAAGGTTAGTCCTTTAGGGCTTGTCGAGTCTAGTTTTGTTCTTCGTATGCAAGAAATCATCATTCAACCTAAATCACAAATTAACAGACAAACAGATCTATCAAATCCTTAATATTCAATCAATCAATTACCTTATCATCAATCCTTATCAAGTAATTGGTGCTATATTAGAATGGGGAACTATATCATTTGTCTCATTCAATATTCTCACTTGTCTTCTATCAGGATGTGTCCTTCCTGAGATTAGACATTGTCATTGGTCAGCCTTGTCATTCGCCTTAAGCAAGATATGTCTTTCTTGCAGCTAGGTGTTTATCAAAATGGTCAATCAACCAATTTTATCAGGTGTGTCCCTCGCCTTAAAAAGGATATGTCTTTCTTGGAATTAGGTTTCATCACATCAATCATTCATATCAATCAAACTTTATCAAATCAATTCAAGTTTGTCACATGTTCAATTCAATCTTGTCATCTCGATCAAATCAACCTTTCCTTATTCAGGATGTATCTTTCTTGAAACTAGGAACAATCAATCAAATCCCCCTTTTTCAAACTTATTAATCAATAATCAATCAACTTCAGTCAATTGATCAATCATTTGATCATCTTGGTCATCTTGGTCAACCTAATCAACCTAATCAACCTAATCAATCAATCTTATCAATACTATTGGCAAGCACTATCTCTTTGGTGAACACTTTATTGATCTAAGTTTGTCTTATCTTTTTGATTGGATTTTTGGGGCATGTTATTAGATACGTTGAGGATGTCCAAATGGATTTAGAGGAGTGATGATGGATCATGATCTCTTTTATTTGCTTGTTGTCTATGGTTTTTCTTGGTAAAAAGACTGGGATAATTAGGTCGTTAGTATGAGCTGGGGCATTCCTTATCTTTTGGCTTTGTCTCTTGACTGCTTGTCTCTCACAAATTGTCACCTTGCACACCTTTGTTCTATGTCATACCATGGTGTTTGTGCTCCATTTTTGACAATTTTGACACTCAATGATGACAAACATAAAAGCATGAAAGTCTATGCTTTGTCATTTCACATCTAACATTCCATCTACACTAACATTCATCTCTTTTGCACTAACATTTCTTCTGTCTGTATCTTGACAGAGTTCTATGACACACAAAAATATCCTACATACACTATCATGTTAGGCAACATCATAGCAAGCATTATCATCATAGGCATCATCATCATATTAAGCCACATATGTTTGCATGAGAAAATACAAAAACATAGAAATCATCATATAACATTTCATCACATCAACATATAACCAATCATGATATTGCATTTTACATTATGATCATAGTCCGTTTCCATCTATCACATTACATCACATTAATAACATTTTGGTATATTATATTATACATTATATTTTTCATTAACATTTCTCATCATTGCATACATAACCTATAGGCATCCCATTGCATCAACATTAATTATATTTACATATCACATTGCATCATAAAATTAGGTCATCCATACTGTATTCATAATCCATACATATCATGAAAACATAAACATCTATAAAAATAATCATAAATGAACAATCATCCATCATATTAAACCATCACATGATCATATATAACACATAAATAGACATCATAAAAGCATAAGCATCCATAGGATAACATAATTGTAAACATAAAGCATAATCACATAAAACTGCATATCATAAACCATCACCAAAAATCATATCATATATCGCTCAAAATTTGTCATAGGTACAATGTCAAGATGTATCATGTCTAATCAAAATGGAGCTCATAGTCTCGATAAATCAAAATACAGTGTCAGTATACAAAATGTCAAAAGATTCTCTAGCCTGAGCTCCCCTACTCTCCTGACCTTGGTGCATCTTTTTCCTCTTGTCAAGGTGTGTCTGGAGACCTGTACTCTATTTTCTATGGCATGTTATAAGGAGTGGACTATCTAGGGGTTGATGTCTCCCTGCTCTCTAACCTACTGTGGGAGCACCTATTGTGAGTCATGTTGTGTGTCTTGCCCTTTGAACCACTCTCAACCTGTGAGAAGCTCAAGTCTCTTCTCTAAGGCAGAACTGCCCTCCTGTAAAAGTCCTTGTAGTACCACATCTCCCTGCTTGCCTTGGTCAACTCCCAAGCAACATCAACCACCGATCCACTACATGTCACTATGAAATCTAACATCCTCTAATTTTTTTGCTAGTGATTGATAACTGCTAAATCTATCTCTATCTCCAAAGTGTCTCTTTCAGTCTTAAGGTCATCTTGCTCTTCCTGCACTGTCCTTAGCTCTACCTCTAAGGCCTGTACTTGAGCCTATAGGGTAGCTATCCTCTGCTCTACAGTGCCCTCATCTACTCCAACCCTGCCCTCCTCAACATCCACCCCCAAAATGATCCTTTCTTGGAGGACTCTCTTTGCCTCTCCCATCACTGCCTCCTTTGCATGCTCCTCCTATCTCTCCTCCATCATCTCCTCCTTTGCTTCCTCTCCCTCCACCCCTTTGTCCCCTGTCCCCTCTTTGGCCTCTTGGGCCACTGACTCTACAATCTATATATGGTGATGGCCTATGTGTCCACCACCATGCATAATACTTGAGATTCATCCCTACATCTATGTCCCCCCTATCCATCCCCATTATATCGACTGTAGTGCATCAATCTCCTGCTTGATCATGGTAATTGGAAGTTGTTGTCCCCACAGCTGCACCTCCCGAGATGATCATGTAAACTCTATTATGCCTGTAGGGATACCCTATATCTCTTTGAATGACCATTTGACTCGATCTGGTAAATACATCTCAATAATGCACTAAGACTTTAATATGCGTCCAATCAAGTACTTGAGCTGTCAACACCATGGTAAATGATCATCCTCCCCTACCCACAAATCACAATCCTTGTAGGACCTCTAGAAAAAGCTAACCAATGTATCTAGGATGTGGCTCTAGTAACCTATGTCACTCACATGTGTCTGAGTGATTGCTTCTTGATACAGATAAACATATGGAGCACCAGCTCCCAATTGTTGTACTACTAGTGGTCAGAACATTGCGATATGCTCCCATGCCCATATCATCAACAATGTGACTCTGCAACTCAGGCTTTGTCCCCCTCTATATGCAATGTCATGGAGTTGGAATTATAACATACCTAATAGGCATGGTCCCCATGCATATACTATCTCATCCTAGACCATCCCTGCTAGCATCTCTCCCCAACCTACTAGGAATCCATGAATCTGGGATTTGGAATCATAACCCCTACAATCAATGTGCATAACATGCAATCATATCAGTCATATCTCTCTACCAGGGTATCCCACTTGATCTCATACCCCTGAATTCCAAGCTCTGAATCATCGTCACAATCATAATAATTATAGAGGGCATGCAATCCTTGAATGGGGTCATATTGTACCCACTCTTTGCAAATCTGTAACTGTAGGATCTTGTAAACATCCTCCAAGGTAACAGTCGCCTCCCCAATCAGTAGATGGAAAATACAAGTCTCGGAGTGCCACCACTCTGCCAACATTTTCAACATGCCCTTGTTGCCCTGATAATGGGCATATAGGTGACATAGAATAATCCAAGATCCAATAGTGCCCACATCTCAACATCATCTAGCTGGTCCCGTAGTTGAAATACATCCAATCGTGACTCTCATGTGTAAATAGGGGGTAGTACAACCTACAGTCACCACAAAATTCATCATGTCAAACTAAAGTCTTCATTTCACCTCTTGGACCTAAGTTGAATAGGTCATTATATCCTACACTAAGAAAAATTTTCACCAAGCAATTGCATCATTATTTTTTTGCCAGATGTATCGCACAAATTTCTAGTGGTCCGCAAATGAAATTGTGTTGCACGCCTTAGCTAATGCATCATCGGGGTCAATTGCGGTCAACCCCACATCATTTGCATCACTTATTTTCACACATGTCACTGTTTTCACTCTTACATCTCTAAATATTAGTTGTGTTGCACTATTCCAAATGTGTTGCACAAACCCTACCCCCTATAGACCTAAGCAATTGTATCACGATGTGACAATTGCAATGAACTAAATGTGCAAAAATAAAAATAATTACAAAGTGGGTTTTTAGTACTTATCGGGGCAGGCACTCCCTCAAGACGGCGAAATGTCTGCATGCGGTAGCCTCTATGTGCAATGTTTGGAACTGGAGACATCTTTGCAACTTTTCTCACCTAGAGCTCTTAAGATTTCTAAATTTGGAATGCACAAATGACTTATTTTCTAAATCCAACTCTTATTTATAGCCTAAAAATTAGGGTTTCCACTTGACATGTGTACTGGGTACAGTCATGGACCCCTTTAAACTTCAATTTGACCTCCTTAACGACTTCCAAAATCATTTTCATCTGTATTGTTGAACTCCTAGCGATCAAATTATCTTATCGAGAAAATTTTCCAATTTTTTTGAAATTTTTTGAAAAGTTTACAAAAAATTCTGAGGGGGCATACCTCTACCCTGCTTTCACTGGGGCATCTTTTGACTGAATTTATTTGACACAACATGATGAACTACATTGTGTCAAAGAGGGGGAAAATGTAGACACTCAAAAATTTCTTATTCTACGAGCGTCATTTTTCTCGGTCTTTGTCTCTATATAATTAAATAATTTTAATTATTTTATTATTCTTGATCACATTCCTCTATTAATTAAATAATTTTTAATTATTTAATTAATTCACTTATTAACCTTTATTCTACTATGATCAATTAAATAAAATTAATTGTGTCGCTAACACCCCCTTTATTCAATAATTAAATAAATTATTTTTATTTAATTATTTTCCTTTTGTCATTCACCTATAGTCAAATGATAATAATAATTATTTGTCTATTTATTATCCTTTTCCATTCTTCTATAATAAAATAATTCTCGAAATTATTTAATTATCTAATGTCATTGATGAGCAAGGTCGTTGATGTCACAACTTGCATCATTTAATCAATTATATATCGAACTGGGTGTGTCTCAGAGCAATATGCGATAAGGGTAGTTGTCATAGATTCTTTGGGGGGGGTTTCGCACTATAAACAGTGACTTAAGGTATTGATTTTCCTACTTCGGGAGCTTTCAGGAACTCTTTAGGAGCTCTTAAGAGCTAAACTGTAGTGATTGATTCCTGAGGTTTAATTATTTCTTATTTTCTAATTTAAAATCTTGTTGACTTATTTCTGACTTTATTGCACTTAATCTAGACCGATTCATGGAGACAACTAATGATTACTTTAATTCTTAATCTAAAACATGAAATCCAAATTAACTCTATTTTTCTTTAAAAGAAATCCATAATTAATTGTTGGAAATTAAACACTAATTTAAGAGCGGAATTGAATTGCAAGGAATTGACAGTTACTCTAGAAAACATAAAAACTAATCTCCATGAACATATTTTCAAAAAATTCCAACTTCATCCTTCCATAAGTTCCTATCATTGCTTCTAATGAAACTTAATAAATAACACCAAATTTAACTATTTCGAACAACATCTAAATCCAGTTAATCTAATGAATCTTATGATGATTTTAACAATCTTAATCTAACCATAACAAACAAAAAATTTGAAGGTAACTCGAGCAGAAGTAACTATCCAGAATTACATTCACTAAGTCAGAAAATGATTTAACAACTTAACAATTCAGAATTAACATCTACTTCAAATTTAACTATGAATGAATCAAAAATAGCATAACTTGACAAAATACCAACACAAGATCATTCCAAAGGTTGAGTGGGCCCTGCTCTTCCTCAGGTAAGATCCTCTAACATAGTGATTGAATTAACTCTTTGATTTCATTCCCATTGATCAAAAGTAGAACACAGGACAAATTAGTGTTGTTCAATTACAAAAATTTGATTTAAAATTGACTAACTTCTTACTAAAACTGAAACATGGATATTTATAAGAATATCCTTATTAACATGGTGCTAACTGCCAAATTTTAAGGTGATCAAACTAAAGATTACAATTAAACTAGAACAAAACTAAAGAGAACTATGCCAGATTGGCACTGGAAGTGGAAGTTCCATAACTGACTATGAAGAAGTTGACTTGGACTCAAGTGACTCATCATCCAGCAGGGCCCATCAATGGCATATTCATCATCATGATTAAATAGAGAGTTTAACCACACATCAACCTTTAAAATACCCTGTTCAAACCCCTTAAGAAAAGGATAACATTTATGGTAGTAAAAGATCAACGCAACATAATTATCTCAACAAATATCATCATAAAGTAATGCAATTAACATAAACCATTACTTCAAATTTATCTACTAATTTAGCTAAACATAAGCAACATAAGTAAATATGTTAATCTATAATCTACCACCAGTCATGTCAATTAACAAAAACAAGTCTTTTAAACATAAAATGCTTTAAAAGGAAGTATTTTGATGCTCTCATCATTTTCTTCCCCACTTGTTCTGGACCATGTCCTCATGGTTCCTCATCAAGAATGATGGTGTTCTCATTTTCCTTGTTCAATGCCTCCATCCAAATGCAACAGTCAAACACTCCTTCCCTGTACTGGTCTGGTAATCTGCTATTGAGTGCAAAGCCATGGTTTTTGTCTTATCTTTTCAAACCATGGTCTTAACACTCCATCAGGTAGATTTGTTGTTTCTTTGAGCTTTGTGCGGGCATAATGATTATCGACATTTTGAATCTCATGTCGACCCATAATTCTTTTTGCTGTTGAATCAAGGTTATGACATGTCTGACTCTTACCAAACTCCAACTGATATTGTTTGGACTAATTGGCTCCCTTCTTCTGACTATCTCAAGAATGAGTTGATACCTTTACTCACAAGACTGTAGTGCTAATCGGGGAAGTGTTCCCTCAACATTCTAGAATGCAGCAATACTACCCATCAAGTTTGAAACATAAATAGGATTAACTTTATTGAGCCTTACCACTGATCGTACTGTTGTGATATATTTTCTAGCATGAGGCTTTCAGGTCTCATTGGGAACCCATACTTTCTTTGTGCCTCCTTATATTTATCCATTCTCCTTGACCATTCTATTTGATTTTGCATTAACGAGAGAAATGATCTTATTTGAAGTTCACCAACATAAATATTCAACATAGAGTCATCATTGTCTCCCATTAAAAATCCATGTTGGTAAAATTCACACATTAAATTTTGAATGTCAGGGTGGCTTTTAAAATAATCTTGTAGAAAATCATGATCCTCATGGTAATCCAGGCTTCTTCTTAAAATTATTTGATTCAACTTCCATTCTAGAAACCTTTCTCTAAGAAACAGAGCATACATCCCAACTGGTCTTCTCATGGAAAGCATTGCAGAACTGATTTCTACTGCTTGCTCAAGTCTCCTTTCAATCTCATTTTTCTCTTTCAATACTTTATTTTCTTCCTTATACTTGAAGGCTGTCAATGAGAGATATCTAGACTGGGCTGAAGGAGGAATATCTGATGGAATGGAAGGAATATCAGGAACAATGGAAGGCAGAGCAAGGTATCGCAGAGGAGTTGTGGAAGTAGAGGCTTCTTGCACATAAAACCACATAGATTGTTGTTTTAGTTGCTCTTCCTTTTGTTGCAATTCCTCTTTTAATTTTGAAATTTCTTCAACATTTGCTAATGCTTGCACACTAGCTTCTTGCAGGGAATCCTCTATTTTACTCAATTGTTCTCTAAAATTTGCTTTATTTTGTTTAATTTTCCCTTCCATTTCCTGAGTTTTGCTAAAAGATTGTTACAATTCTTCTTCTTTTCTTCTCAATTTCTCCTCAAGGAATTGCATGTTTTTCCTTTCTTGTTCCAATTTAGCTTCTAATCGAGACATTTGCATAGCCCTCAATAATTCTTCAGTTTCTAACTCCTCTTTATTCAATTTTTCATGGATTTCTTCTTCTTCAATCAATATTTCTTTCCCTTTCCTTTGCTCTACAGTTGGAGGAGGTGTAGGGGATCTCACTGCTTCCTCTACTTCAAATTCCTCAAATGCTTCTTGTTCTTTAGTTTGTGCTTCAGACTCTTTAGCAGAGTCATGAATTTCAAAAATAGGGGGTCTTTCAGGAGTCGGCATTGGGTCGGCATTGGGTCTTCAGGAGGACTTTGGGGCTACTCAGGAGATTGTACTGGTGTATGGGTTTCTTCATGTCCTACTATAGTTTCTTTTGGACTTTCTGAAAAAGGGGTTTGGACTTTAGGTGTTTCTTCAAGGGTGGACACTACGGTCTCAGCATGGCTAGGGCTTTCCTCATGTACTTCTTGCTTCCTCCTTTTGGAACTAGTGCGACCTGCCCTAGAAAATTCTTGTGATTTTATTTTTCCCTTTTTCTTAGAAGATTCCCCTTTCTCAATTCTTTCCTTTTTAGCTGCGGGTCCCCTTTTGGGTTTCCCTTTTGGCTTTTCTACAAGCGCAGACAAAAATTCTAACCAACCTTGCTTCCCAGTTTCTTTTTTTAAGAAATTTTGTTTAATTATCAAATGTATCAATCCTTGATATTTTATAGAAGATTCACCCCTATCCTTTACTCTCAAAATCATTGAAGAGATTTGTTGGAACAAAAACGCTGGAAAATTTATCCTAGCAGAAGGTTTTGTCTGACCATACCTCAAATGTATTAACAACCACATTCAGGGCCCAATATTGTGCCATACTGTCTGTCGCAGGTGAAGATCTTCATGAGCCAAGTCACAATAGTTCTCCATGGCTTTTCCAAACTATTTCGATCTATGTCGCGTTGGTCTCCTTTTATGCATTTGAATTTTTGGCCTTCTTTCTGTCTCCTGGTGAAACGCAGCCACCAATTTCTCAAATTTAACCCAAACCTTGTTAACCGGTTTTCCATTAGCTGGGATTCCAGAAATGTCACTTATAATTTTTGGGGTAACTTCAATTATCTCTCCTCTTACTCCAATAACATTCACATTAAATTTTCTCACAAATTCCCCAACCATTTCTAGCTGGAAACCTTCATACTGCATCACAAAATTTAGCCACCCAACTTCTTTTAACAGTCTTTTGGTTTCTGAGTCAAGATTGAAGTTCTCTAGCTCAGCATTTCTCTTATTCCCCATCTCTCTCTGTCAACAATGGCAGACTTCTGCAATGGCGGATTTCACTAGCAGACTTGAACTAACAGTCTGAATTACCTACCAAAAATGTGGAATGATTTTTTCTTGATTTTGTTTTTTGAAAGAAAACCGCCATTTGTTGGTTTTCAATTTACTTCCATTTTTCTCAAGGTAAACCACCAATTGCTAGTTTTCAATTTACCCTATTTATTCATGTCTTCCTCAAAATTTCAGAGACCTTCTCTCATGGAAGAAATGTCTTCCATGAAAAAATGTTCAATTATGTGTTGTAGATCATCTAAATATCCTTCTTTTGATGCAGACTTATATGTTTTCAAACAATGACCATTCACTAACATAACTCTCTTTTCTCCATCAATTGGTACTAATTGGACAACTCCATTTTCAAATATTTGATCTATCTCATAGGGTCCTAACCATCTTGTATGGAACTTCCCCTTAAACTCTTCAAATATAGAGTCAAATAACAATGCACAATCTCCTGCTTTGAACTGCCTGGACACAATATGTTTATCGTGTCATTCTTTCCTTTTCTTTTGAATCACCTCTGTGTGCTGAAGTGCCTCCATTCTCGTTTCATCAAGTCTATTAAGCTGAAAAAATTTTCTTTTCTCTGCTTCTGGTAGATTAATTCCAATTTCCATTGCATTCTTCAATGTTTTTAATTCAAATTCAATTGGCATAACTGGTTTCTTTCCATACACTAGTTCATAAGGAGAAAACTCAGTTGTTTTCCACGTAGTATTATAGGTCCAAACTACTTCATCCAACCTATCTACCCAGTCTGTCTTCCTTAATGAATTTTTTTTTGTCAGAATACTCTCTAATTCTTTGTTAGTAACCTCCACTTATCCATTCGCCTAAGGGTGATATGGCAAAGATTTTTTTTGGTTCATCTGGTATTTCTGCAAAAATGCTTCCATCATTACTGATACAAATTGTGGTCCTCGGTCTGAAACAATCTCTCTGGGTGCACCAAATCTCTGTAGAATTTGTTGTACATAAAATTTGCAACATTATCTTTAGTTGTTGTTGGTAATGCCTCTACGTCAACCCATTTTGTTGCATAATTAGTACAAACAAGGATGTAATGTTTCCCTCTTGAAGGTGGATTGATAGGTCCCATGTAATGCCCCGTCTAAATAACCTAAGAATGTTGCAAAAGTGATATAAAAGTGTAATAATTTTTTTTTTAAAAGTATTAATACTATGTTAATTAGTTGCATACATTCTTAGGTTAAACGACGTTACACTACTTTGAGTTTTCCTTCAGCGACTTAAGTACTTCGCATTGCACTTAATAATTCATTACATAAAATAAACATTGCATAACAATTTAAATTCCCATTCAAGATATAATAGAGTTCAAATACATTTCCATACATTGCAATGATATATTATTACATTACTCATCCATCTGATGAGGTAGTTCAAATAACAAATACTTTACAATTACATTGATCACCTCTTATACATTTGAGGGATGTTTTTACATTTCAAATTTTACAATATACAATGATGAAGAAATAAAAGAAGTCCATGTGCGAGCTCTCCATCCATGAAGCGCTCAATGCAACGAACAAACTGGGGACCCAACGGAGTAAGGTGCACGTTCCACCCAACCATGTGGTACCCGTAGGTCCACCCCCCGTGCTAGGAGATAGTAATAAGGCTACCTAGACCTAATCAACTAACCCTAGACACTAGTACATACAAACTATTGGTTACATTGCTTCCAGATTTGACAATTGATTTGAAACACAAATTTAGGTTTATCTGTTATTCTAGGTGGAGTGTCATCACAATGATGCAATGGTTACCCTAGTATTTCTTCCTAGGTCCCGGCCCCCAATCCTTGGGTTACCCTGGTAACCTCTTACGAAACCCGGCCCCTATTGCATATAGTTGCGGAATCAGATGTCCCTTAAGGAAACGAGACAACGATTTGCCATTCCAGGCCTTCTCGACTTATACTCATAACTGTAGTAGCTTATGAGTCATAAGCGAGGCATGCATATCTTGTTACATATTTTAATCTCAATCTAATGTGTCATTTAATTATCACTAACTTAATTAACTGTTTGTAAGTTACCCTGACACCACTTTGTGTGTCGGCCCTTACAAACAGCCACTCCCCTAAACATAACAAGGTTACTAGGTTCTCTGTCTAAGGTTTACAAGTGTACACATAGCCATAACCAATATAAAAGACTAATCACGTTACAATGAACAACAACCGATATTCATAACTTCGGTGTCAAATCACCAACAAAAACTATGTACACATACTTAGAAAAACACTTGATATTTTAATTATCAATCACAATCCCCAATTTTACGGTTGATCTGGAAGACTTGTTTACTCTATGTTTTCCCAATTTGCCCAAAAAGGAAAATATTTAAAACAGATTGAAATAAATTATTGTTTCTACTTTAGGATATACTAAATCCTTTCAATCAATCAAAAATAACCAGAGTTAAATTTACTAATTCATAAGAAAATTGCACCATTTTGATTTTTAAACTTCTTTTAATCATATCATTTAAACATGATTTTTTTTTTAAAAAAAATAACAAATAATAAATATATATATATATATATATAAATTATAAAACAAATTAAATAAATTACAATATACGAAATTCGCATTTAATATATATGTTCAAAATCGAATTAACAACTCTCAATGAAAAATCCGCATAAAACATAATATAATATAACATTTTCGTTTTATTTTAATAAAAGTTCATTCCAAAGAAATTTGGGGATTTACCCCGCGCTGTACGCGCACAGAGAAGGGTCGCGGCCCTTAGGGCTGCGGCCAGCAGCCCTCACTAGGGCAGCGCCCTGGTGGCTGCTGTTCGCAGCCATGGGGGCTGCGGCTCCCATACGGGGTAAGGGGAGGGTTTCGGCCCTCCCCGAAACCTCTGCAAATTTATTTTTGAACGAAATTTTTAATAAATTAAATTCTATTGTTCAACACGGATTATTTAATCCGTTTTCTATTAAAAACACAGAAATTTTAAACGAAAATTTCGCCGGCGGAATTAATTTTCGTACGGCGAATTTTCAACATATCTATATATAATAATTTTCTTTTATGAAAATTTCTTCAACCATTTACATTTTTAAAAAAAAAATAAATAAAACATCAAAGAATCTTAAAAACAGAGGATAATTTCGGTAAATTCTTTTCTAAAAGAGAAAAACTAATTTTTGTTGTTTTTTTTTTTGAAAATAAATCATTTTGACAAAAGAATATCTTTTCCCCAAATTCTCTTTTCTAAAATTATCATAAGGGTTTTGCAACAAACAACAGAATTTTTTTTTTTTTATCATAACAGATTTTCTTCACTGTTTAATGAAATCTTTATCAGAATCAATCAAAATAACCACAGAGAATACTAAACTATTTTTTTTTTTTATTCTTTCCAAATGAATTCAAATTAAAAAGAAGAATACCTGTTAAAAGAAGACTATCTGTAGAAGAAGCCCTTTTGCCTGTAAATTCCAATTCCTTCCCGCAAAGCCAAACCAATTTAACCAATAACCAACCTCCAAGATTCTTTAAAGGATCTTCCAAAAAATATAACAACCCCAACAGAGAGAAAAATACCAATTCTTAAGAAATTTTGGGTTTTTACACCAAGAGAAATAATTTTGCCAGTGCCCAGAAAAATTTTCCCCGAGGCAATAGAATAACCCCGTGCAATTTTCGAGATCCTCAATATCCTCCGTAAAAAAATTCAACCACCCCAAATGAAATTATGGCACTCACACACATGTCGAGAGGTTGTTGAGAAAATATCTTCTCCACCTCTCGGCAGTTTTTGCCATTCAATAATTTGCATGAGATTTAAATTTTATTAAATTTAAAATTTAAAATTCAATTTTCCAATTGCATGCAAATAATCTATTTATCTAATTTAAATACTAAAAATAAATTTCCAAATACAATTTAATTTACATGCAAATTATTATTATTATTTTTATTTATTTTCTAATCTATTTAACACAATATAATTTATGCACTTAATAATTTAATCTAATTAATTAATTTATTTAATTAAATAGTTAAATCCTTTTAAAGATCAACTATTTAACTAATTAAACTAACTAATGTATTAAATTATTAAATAAATAAATTTCAATCATATTTAAATATTAATTAATAACAATAAATAAAACACAATGATTAACATAAAAACATAAGCAAGTTTACCTTTTCAAAACAATTTAACCAACAGAACACATTACAAAACAACCTATGACCCAAACTAAAAACTGACAACATACTAATACTAAGGTTAGAGATTGGACTAGGATAAACCTAACTACTATCTCCCATTCAACAATTCCGTTGAGTCTTGACACGCTCAGACCTGATTACACAGGTGAAGTCGGTGTCATGTACCTGCAAATCCTGCAACCAAGCAAACAACGTACATACATGTATATATATATAAAGCATTAAAACGGACACACCGTGCGGAGAAAATCGCAGATACCGTAGGGCACTCGCAAGCGAGTGATGCGATTCTGTTCTCCACACCAATACACTCACAAAGAACTGACTCAATAAATATTGTTAGTCCATCATAAACATGTGTGTAACCATAAACAACTGAAAATGAACATCTACACTAAATCATATCATGTCTGAAAGCAATAAACATCACACAAAGTATCATCATGTCACAGAATAATCCATCATCGCTCAAAATCAGCGATCCAAGTATCCAACAAAACAACATAAGTCTAACATTATGAAACAGTATCAACAGAAAGTATAGCATAAATGGAGGGGTACTACATCCCACAAAATTGATGCCCCATTTTTTGAATGGTTTGAGAGATATTTGTGGTGTAAGTGACATCTCCATGGTCGGTGTGGGTCTTCCAATCCTCTGGCATTCATCATAGCGTTTGACAAAGAATGAAACATCCTTTGTCATTGATGGCCAAAAGTAGCCAATTCCTAAGATTTTGTGAAATGTTCTCACGACTGAATAGTGTCCTCCTTTAGGTCCATGATGGTAGGCATGTACTACATCATAAACATCTAACTTAGATACACATCTGCATAAAACATGGTCAGGGCATAATTTAAACAAAAGAGCATTAATCCATTGAAATCAAGAACTTTCATGAATTAACCTCTTTTTTTGTTTCCGACTAAAGTAACTTGGACATTTTCCTATTAGAAGGTAATTTTCCAAATCAGCAAGCCTTGGTGGGTGAATTGATATAGCATATAGATGTTCATCTAGAAATGTATCATCCACTAGTTCTTGATTATCCTGCGAAACAATTTTGGAAAGAAAGTCAATGACAACATTGTCTTTTCTAGGTTTATCAATGATAGTAACATCAAATTCCTACAACAACAGTAACCATCTAATGATATGTCCACCTACTACAGCCTTGTTCATCAAATATCTAATTGCAACATGGTATGTATGTACGTAAACTTTATAACCTATAATATAATGCTTGAATTTGTTTATTGCATATACTACAGCTAAAAATTCCTTTTTTGTTGTTGTATAATTTTTCTCTATAGGATTTAAATTCTTACTAATGTAATAAATTGCATGTATGGCATCATTGTCATCTTTTTGTCCTAACACTGCTCCAATAGCTAGATTGGATGCATCTCCATGTATGTGAAATGGCCCTCCCCAAACAGGTCCTTTAATGATTGGAGAAGTTGTTAAGGCTATTTTGATTGTCTCAAAATATTTTTGACAATCTTTAGTCCATATGAACTCCTCTTCTTTCTTGAGCAGGGTAAACAGTGGTGATGCAATTTTACTAAATCCTTCTATAAATTTTCTGTAATACCCAACATGGCCAAGAAAACTTCAAACTCCTGTTTGGTTCTTAGGGATTTCAATGTGTATGATCTCAACTTTCTTGGGATCGACCTTTATCCCCTCTTTTGAGACATGATGTCCCGGAACAATGCCCTTAGTCATCATAATGGAACTTTTTTCATGATTTAGTGATAATCTGTGATCCTTGCATCTTTGTAAGACTTTTTCTAAGTTTTGGAGTGCCTCATCAAATGTTTTGGCATGGACTATAAAATCATCCATATAAATTTCAACACAAAAAGTGGTGAAATCTACAAAAATAGCTAGCACTGCTCTTTGAAATGTGGAAGGCGCATTACATAGTCCAAATGGTAAGACTGTATATGCGTATGTGCCCCAAGGACAAGTAAAGGTATTTTTTTCTTGATCTTTAGGGGCTACTTGGATTTGGTTATATCCACTGAAGCCATCTAGAAAAGAGAAGTAGTTGTTTCCTGTGAGGTTATCTAGTACCTGGTCTATGAATGGCAATGGGAAGTGGTCTTTCTTTGTGGCTTTATTCAATTCTCAATAATCTATGCACACCCGCCATTTACCATTCTTCTTTGGAACAATAACTAGTGGGGAAACCCACTAACTATTAGAGATTGGGTATATGAACCCTACTTTGAGCAGCTTCTTTATTTCCTTTTTTACAATGTCACGAAGAAAAAGATTGATACGCCTCTGTCCTTTTCTAATTGGTCTTACATCTTCTGTGTAAATGTGGTGACTACAAATTGAAGGATGGATTCCTCTCATATCCGTATATTCCCAAGCAAATGCTTCAGTGTGTTTTTCTAAAGTTTCTTTCAATTCTTGTTCTTGCGTTGGGGATAAGGATCAATTGATATTGAGAGGTTTATCTTCAGCTATTGTAATCTCTTTGGTGTCTTTGGTGGAATCTATTGATTTCTCAACAAGAGTATTCAAAGGACAAGAATGTTGTCCATGCAATGTCATTTGACATTTTTCACTTTCAATTTCTGAAGTTAACTCTTGTTCTTCACACTCTTGAATGTGTTCAGTTATAGTAACCATGGCTAACTCTACAATCCCATCACCTTCCGACTCTAAATCTTCATCCACCCAAAGTTGAGTGTTTGGTTGAATTGTTGGTTGTGCTGGTGGGTAGAGTGACAATTATTTTTGTTTTTGACCATTTGATATGATCATGCTTCCAAATCTACAATCAATTAAAGTGACAATAGTAGCTAACCATGGCCTACCTAAGATGATTGGATATCCATAATCTTTCTTTCTAGCCTTAAGAACCAAAAATTCAACTAGATAATCCCATGTGTCTATGGTAACCATGATCTCTTCTATTATACCCTCTGGTTTTGTGGTAGATTGGTCAGCTAACTATAGAACAATTGTTGTTGGTTGAATAGTTGTCATCCCAAGTTTTTGTACTATATCATATGTGATAACATTAATGGCAACTCCTAAATCAATTAGAACATTTGACACTTCAATTCCATTAATACTCGGCATTATTACAGGGCTGCCAAGATCATTATATTTCTATGGAAGTAGTCTTCCTAATAACACATTAGTAAGTTTTGTCCCTACTTGAATTGTTGAAGGCATTTTCTTTTTCCTTCCTAGAGTTTTCATACAAATGGATTTAACTAACTGATTGATCTCTGGTATTTGATTGCTTGTAATAATGGTATCTCTATGTTAATCTTTTTCAACTCTCTAAGGAGTTGAGAATCGATTACATTCATGTGATTAGGTGGAGGGATTTCAGGAGTGATTTTCTCTTCCTTTAATCTCTCAGGGTAGGGAGCTTGAATGATAGTTTGTTCTTCCTCCAAGGTTTATTTTTTAGTTAAATTTTCATTTTCTTCCCCTCTTTCCTTATTTTTCTCTTCTGTTTGAGTGTGCACAATTCAGTTTCTCAACTATATGTCATATACATCAATAACATTCACATTTGGGGGATTTGCATCATTGCGTGTGTTTCTTGGATTGGAAACAAGTTGAGTTGGCAGTTGAGGTTGGTTCACCTATTCATTGGGAGAATTAGGGACATTAATTGTTGGAAGGCATTTTACCCCAAGGGCGTTTTTGTCCTTGATTTTTCCATGATTGGAATTGGTTTTGATTATGTTGCTATGAGGGTTGATTGGCTTGTCATTGCCCATTGCGGCCACTGATTCTATTGGGGATTCATCCATTCAGGTTGATTCCAATAAGTAGGTGGTTGATATTGAGGGGTCCATTGGTTCTTATTCTGCCATGGGTTTTAATTCTAGTTTGGTGTAGAACCATATTGTCTCTGACTAGAATTGTATCCTGAATTTTGAGGCCTTTGACCAACATAATTCAGCTCTTCCTCGATTACTAGTGGTTTCATTAGATTTCTTTTTATGTTAGCCACAAGATTACATGAACCTGTTGAGTGTGTTTTTTCACAAATCTCATAGATCTCAACCTAATTTAGTGGACATTCTCTCAAATGGTGTTTTCCCCTACATTTGGAGCAATAAATTGACAATGGTTCAGTGGTCCTCTTATCTTCTTGCATGTTAAGATGTAGAAGTAGATCAATCTTCATGTTCGCCAATTCCTCCATTACCTCTTATACATCAGTGGTATTAGCCTTGTTTCGCCTAGAGTTTCTAGTCCCCACTCTAGTTCTAGATTAGTTCCTATAGATCTCCACAATGTCATCCAAGGAGAGCTTGTTAATGTCTCCTTTTCCCATTAGATTCAAGGATTCTCTTGACTCGTCATCAATCCCTCGTAGAAAAATTGTTTTGCTAATAATGAAGTCCAGCCCATTAGTACACCTCTGATGTACAAATTGGAACCTATCATAATAGTCTTCCAGACTTTCATCCTCTAATTGCCTCATTCAAAAAAATTCTTCCTTCCTATCCCTTACTCGACAGTAATCCTGGTATTTTTCCAGGAATTCGGTTTCCATTTTTTGCCAAGTTCTAATTGTTCCTGATCCTAAACCCATGAACCATCTTAAGGTTGATTCTTTCAAAGTAGAAGGAAAAAACTTTAACTTCTGATTATCTATTGCATAATCATAGGTTTGGCATAAAATTTTGAATTCAAACAGGAATTGATCAGGGTCTTCCGAAGTCTTTCCCCTAAAGGTAGGTAGAACCAAGGGCGAAATGTTCTTCATAGGAGGTTTATCAAGTTGTCTTTCAAAATTGATAGGATTTGAAAAGGTTCTATTTGCTGGGGGATGTACTGGTTGGTTAGCCATTTCTTCTCCTAGAAATGGATTTATGTTTCCTTCTTGATTTTCAATTGGATGTTCTTGATTATTGTCTTGATTTTTGATTTGGTATTGTTCAGTGTCCTGTTCTTGATCAAAATCAATAATTCTATGAAAATCAATGAAGAAACCTTCCTAGATTATCTTTGTTTCATCTCATCCAAAATTCAGATCTCTCCTCCTTATCAACACTAAGGCTTTACATTGAATAGCCAGATATTTTAATTAATCCCCGACAACAGCGCCAAAAATGATGGGCAAGGTCGTTGATGTCACAACTTGCATCATTCAATAATTATATTACAAATTGGGTGTGTCTCAAAGCAATTTTTGATAAGGGTAGTTGTCACGGATTCTTTGGGGGGGTTTCGCACTATAAACAGTGACTTTAGGTATCAATTTTCCTACTTCAAGAGCTTTCAGGAGCTGTCAAGAGCTCTTCAGGAGCTCTCAAGAGATGAATTGTAGCGATTGATTCCTAAGGTTTAATTATTTCTTATTTTCTAATTTAAAATCCTGTTGACTTATTTATGACTTTATTGAACTTAATTTAGATTGAGTCATGGAGGAAACTAATGATTACTTTAATTCTTAATCTAAAACACAAAATCCAAATTAACTCCATTTTCCTTTTAAAAGAAATCCATAATTAATTGTTGGAAATTAAACACTAATTTAAGAGCAGAATTGAATTGTGAGGAATTGACAATTACTCTAGAAAGCATAAAAACTAATCTCCATGAACAGATTTTCAACAAATTCCAACTTCATCCTTCCATAAGTTCCTATCATTGCTTCTAATGAAACTTAATAAATAACACCAAATTTAACTATTTCGAACAACACCTAAATCTAGTTAATCTGATAAATCTTATGATGATTTTAACAATCTTAATCTAACCATAACAAACTGAAACTTTGAAGGTAACTCGAGTAGAAGTAACTATCTAGAATTACATTCACTAAGTCAAAAAATGATTTAACAACTTAACAATTCAGAATTAACATCTACTTCATATTTAACTATGAATGAATCAGAAATAGCATAACTTGACAAAATACCAACACAAAATCATTCCAAAGGTTGAGCGGGCCCTGCTCTTCCTTACGTAAGATCCTCTAACACAGTGATTGAATTAACTCCTTGCTTGCATTCCCATTGATCAAAATTAGAACACAGAACAAAGTATTGTTGTTCAATTATAGAAATTTGATTTGAAATTGACTAACTTCTTACTAAAATTGAAACATGGATATTTATAAGAATGTCCTTATTAACATGGCATTAACTACCAAAATTTAAGGTGATCAAACTAAAGATTACAATTAAACTAGAACAAAACTAAAACCGAACTAAAGAGAATATGCTAGATTGGCACTGGAAGTGGAAGTTCCATAACCGACTATGAAGAAGTCGACTTGGACTCAAGTGACTCATCATCTAGCAGGGCCCATCAATGGCATATTCATCATCATGATTAAACAAAGAGTTTAACCACACATCAGCCTTTAAAATACCCTGTTCAAAACCCTTAAGAAAAGGATAACATTTATGGTAGTAAAAGATCAACGCAGCATAATTATCTTAGCAAATATCATCATAAAGTAATGCAATTAACATAAACCATTACTTCAAATTTATACTAATTTAGCTAAACATAAGAAAAATAAGTAAATATGTTAATCTATAATCTATCGCCAGTCATGTCAATTAACAAAAACAACAAGTCTTTTAAACATAAAATGCTTTAAATGAAAGTATTTTGATGCTCTCATTAGTCATTCCATTCCCCTATTAAATAATTAACTCAAATTAATTATTTAATGTCTCATTTCCACTTTCTCCCATTTAATTAATTTGATTTCATAAATCATTTTAATTAAATTTCCATGTTCCCCCTCTTTCAAATAAATAATTTAAAAATTATTTATGCTCCACTTGTCCAGAGATTCCTTCTCATGAATTAATTTATTTCAATTTTTAATTCCTCTATTTTCTTCCTCCATTATCTCATTTTCAAATCTTAGTCATCGATCATCTCTAGGCTCTTTCTAATCTCAACCATTCATTTTGTAACCTCCACTCTTTTGTGTTGCATGTCTTCTTGTCCATCGATCTTGGAATCTTACTAGAAGTTCGATCTTGACCATCCGATCAAATGGTTTTCTATAAAAGAAGCCTTCATCCCTTATTTTTGATTTAACAACCAATTATCTCTAACTTTCATGCTTACAATTTGCAAGTATTTGCACATGTTAGCTTTGATCTGAGGGCATATTTGCAAAGGAAAATTTAGGAGAGGCAAGAGAAGTTTTTCAACTTCAAATATGGGGAGTTCTTTTACTTGAATTTTTTCATTTTCCTCATGCTTGTTTTTTTTCTTTTGTTTAGATTGTGTTATTAGCTTAGAAGTGTTGTGGTTGTCACTAGAATCTAGGTTGCTTGATTTTTCCCATCTTACAACATCAACCCATGTGATTATTCAATCTCCTCCATGGATTGAATCCTTGATCCATGCCAATTCTTCTTATCAATTTACATCCATTGATTAACCAACTTGATCTCGACCATTGATTCACTCAAAATTCCTATGAATAGCCTACATTTCATGAACAATTAGACTATAGAAAATTTTAGAGCATTTATTAAGAGAATTTTAGGAATTTAGCATCAATTCTAGGCATTTTCTCCATTGGAGCATCATCAAAATCTTGTTTCAATCAATGGGATTGGGAAAGGGCTGAAATTTCACATTAATTTAGTACCAATCCTCCAATGGGATCAGGTTTGCATTTGGTTAATTAGTTTCCTTTATCAAACTTGAGTTTATTTCATGTTTTCATGGCTTCTAGTTAATTCATTTCAAAGATTCCATTGGGAATATGGTTTGATTTGTTCAATTTATTGTTTAATTGCATAATTCAATTGTACTTGATTCAATTCATACTCATGTTCACATAGTTGGCATGTCCAGTGGGACCTAAACCATCTTTCTAATCAATTTTGCTTGAGAATTTTATGTTTTTGAGGTTTTCGAGGTAGGACGACGCACTTGTTTGAGCTAGATCGATGCACTTGTTGCATTGTCACACACTTGATGCATTGGTGAACATTTGTTTTAAAGCCATAGAAACACAATTATTTTCTAACGCATTTGAATTCTCTAGTTTTTGATAAGTCAACACACTTGAAGTTCCCCATACCGACACATTTGTAGATTGGTGCACTTGTCATGATGCAAACCAACACACCTATGAAAGTTCAACGCACTTGTTATCAAAACTCCAGCGCACTTGTCTGACAAAGTGGAACACTTGTAGAAAAATCTAGTGACGTAAAATTTCAAATTTGATCCAAATCTCAATTTTAATTGATATCTAAACTTGATGAGTTTCTTATTTGTGTTTTTTGTTTAGTACTAATAGCTTGCAGGTTTAAATTGGAGCATGGAAGCATGGAGTGAAGAAAAAGTGTTTATCAATACTTGTCTTGTTTAAATTTTTAAAGTATTTCTAAATACTTATGAAAAGGATGATATAAGAGCCTTTTTATTCCATGCTTTAGTTAAGTAACACTTCAATTTTGATTTAAAATCAATTGACACTTCAATTTGGATTAACAATGAACAATCTATCTTGTATTTTTAAGTTGGGTTAAAACTGAACCAAACATTGGGGGATGACCCTGCAATGCAACGACAAGTTGCAAGAAGTAGTGAAACCATTGTTCAGTGTTCGAATCCCACCGGTGGATGGTGGGATGAACTCACACCGATCGTTGGCCGAAGATGAGAGAATGGTGGAGTGGATTGTGCTCAGAGGACGAAGGAGGAGGGAAGTAGATCAGGCACTACTGCGGGGCCAAAGTTGGAGGGAACAATAGAGAGGTGGAGCTGGTGAGGGTATTCAGACGGAGGATTGACGTTGGGTCCTGTAGGGAGCTTGGAGGGAATGTAGGAAGGTGAAACAGATAGAAGGTATGATGTCGGGTCCTGCAAGGTGCTCAACGGGAATGCAGGTAGTCGTAGCAGATAGAGGAATGACACTAGGTCCTATAGGGAGCTTGGCATGAATGTAGGTAGGAATAGCGACAATTAAGGGATATGGAGGGTAACAGATCAGTAGTTGTCAAAGATTGACGGGCTCAGTTGGCTGTAGGTGTATCGATAGAGGTAGTCAGGAGGAATATGATTGGCAGGGATGAGTTCCCCCGAATGTGGCATCACTGGTTCATAGCTCCAATCAAAAGTGATTCGGGTGTTGCCCCTTATCAACAATTCACCAAACAAAAAAAAATGAACCAACCATCATTTTCCCTTGGGTTTAAAATTGAACAAGACAAATTCACACTTTTTTTTGGTGCTTAAAATGAACATAACATTTATCTTTAGTGCACTCTAGTTTTCTTGTTATTATTGGTAAACATTTAGTGTGTATCCTCTCCCCTTATGCTCTATGCATTCTTTGGTGAAGATAAACACTCTTAATTTACACCTTTTTGAGTCACCCAAGGCTTGCTACATATCCTCTCCCCTTGCGCTTCATGCGATCTTGGGTGAAGAGAAATAGCATTCCTTTTTTCTTTTATTAGAGGGGCCTTCTTTGAGACACATCCCACAATAGAGAACTCAAGGTGACCCTAAAGCACGTTTATCGATGAGCTATATAAAGTAAAGTAAGTAGCATAAATTTGTGGATGTTATACCTTGTGGGCCTACTCTCATGAAAACAAATGGGTCACTTAAGGGAAGCTAGAAACTTTGGTGTCTCCCATTTGAAGTATACCTATGGTGCACATGGTGTCATTAAAATTTTTTGTATCTAGAGACCATCCAAGTTTTTTGAAATGATTCTTCAAAGCAGTGCATGGGAATAACACAATTCCCAAAAGTTACTTACCATGTCTAGTTTATGGTTGAGGCATAAGGCTTAAGAGTTGATTCTCTTTTACAAATCTAGGAGTATCAAGGTGGTATATGACCTTGGTATTTCCTATTCAACCCCTCCATAAATTCGGATTCATCACTCTTTCAGGGGTGAGGTAAGCCTACTATGAAGAAATGTACCTTTATTCCTTTAGGTTGTCATTGACTCATATTGTTTGAGCTAAACTAGTAATTCTTATGGTATAAGTCTTGTGAAATATCCCCCTCACCCATTGAGTCAGTAAACACATTGCTTG
Organism: Sequoia sempervirens; assembly: GCA_007258455.2. NCBI lineage: Eukaryota > Viridiplantae > Streptophyta > Pinopsida > Cupressales > Cupressaceae > Sequoia > Sequoia sempervirens. The sequence goes on from VDFB02000019.1 coordinate 22,408,104, forward strand.
ACATTTAAACGAAAAAACAAACATCAACATTGTCACAAAATTTTAAACCCTTTGAGTATAATAGAGTACACTTTAAGAAAACTATACTACTACATGACCCTAAGTATATCTTGTTTCTATTAAAATAATATCTTAGTGGTTTCCTATTATTTGGGTTCATATCTACTCATTATTCCAAAGTCAACCTAGGGGACTGTGATTTTAGCATCTTGATTTTCACAAATTTAGAGCTTTGTGGAAAACATTTTCTTGGTTGTAGACATTTTAGATTCAAACATAATCAAGATCTCCATGTGGTAGAAACAATTTCACCTTAATCAAATTTTAAGAATTGAACCACAAAGTAGGTGTTCATTGGTCCTATATTCCAAACATTTTGGTTTACAAAAATAAAATAAAACAAATAAATGCATACTTAAAGTTGTTTTTATTAAAAAAAAATTGGGTATATCACACCTTCAAACATCATACCAAAGTTCATCAAAAAATCATTGTTATTTTAGGTTTAAACACTCAAAGGAAAATGCATGTCTTTCAACACCTTGATCTTATCACAAGTCCCTCTTAGGTCCAAACATTAAGATCAAACATCAACTAACAGATTGACATCCAAACATCAAACATCTCATCTCACCAACAAATTTAAATTTTGGACAAACAAAGATCCTAGACCAAAATTTTCATCAAAATATCATCTAGTTTAGCTACATGTTTGGAAACACATTCCTTTTCACGCATTTAGTTGTATTAGCAAACATCCTTTTGGACACACTTATCCTAAAGTCATAAGTCTACTTCTAGGATTTGCAAGTTCATTATCATCCTCATCAAACACATATCAAAACTTAAGTCTAGTTTTGTCAAAAATTGAGAGTTCCTTATCATCCACATCATTCATAAAATAATTGGTCCTAAATCCCTTAGAGGTTCACTTTTACAAAAATTTAAATCAACTCAAGAGTTTCAACAATACAAATCCCATCATACTACTCCAAAATTTGATCCAAGTTTTATGGTAACAACAATGTCAAAACACAATTGAGACATAGAGAAAAACCAAAATTTATCTACCATGAGTGATCCAAACCAAGAAAACCTTACAATGCAAGAATTCAATCCTAGAGGTTTCACAACTCCATCACAAATCCACCTCAAACTTCACAAGAAATAGAGTACCAAGTAGAGGATGTTACCAATAATCCCAATGAACTTACAATATATGAACTACTTGAGTTGCAAAAAGATCCTAAGACTCACAATCTTATCAACACCATGATGAAATTGAATCCAACCCAATAAATGTTGGCCTTTACAAAAGAAGGAGCTAAACTCCCTTCCTCATTTGATTTGAAAACACTTAGGGAACAACCTTTGGTGAATGTTGCATCTATTCCTCAAACATCTATCACAAAAACCTTGGTCCAAAATGTCATTCAATCCATCACACAACCAGCCTCATCACATGTACCGAGTAAACTTTTAACTTCTAGGATGGATTCATCTAGTCTTACAACTAAACAAGGAACTCAACTTGGTAACACTCAAAGTATAGGGAACAACAAAAATTTGGGTACTCAAAACACAAGCGTCCCCCAAAACATCTCCATTCCATAATACCCTCAACATCCAAACATGCCACTTACATCACATATCCACGCAACACAAACATGGCACCAACATTTCGTGCACAACCATATTATTCAATTAGAACAAATACCCAAATGTTCAAACCAATATCCCTAGTGTTCAACAACCCCAAGTCAATCTCCAAGGGAAAATAAACACATTGCAAGGTCAATCATTACAACACCATCTAATTGATCCCTAAAATCAAATGGTCCACATCAAGTGCCTCAACATCAAGGAAATACATTGACCCAAAATCAAGATCATTTGGTTCAAAACCAAGGTAATCCTCCAAATCAATTGGGCCCAAATCAAGTATGCCACAAAAATCACAACACCAAGTGTCATCAAACTTATATTCCTCAAACTTAAATTCCTCCATCACAATCCCAAATTTTGCAAGTACTTATTGCATAAGAAAATCAAGGATAAATTTCATAACAACCCTAACATGTACCAAATCAAAATCAAGTGTCCAAAAATAAAAAAATTCGTCACACATCAATACCAAAATCAACTCAATCCTCCATCACAATCCACCCATAACATGATTCCACAAAATCCAGCCCAAAATGAAATCAATCCTTCATCACAAGCCACTCACAACATGATTCCAAAAAATCCACCACAAAATCAAAAGATCCTATCAAGCCAATACATTTAGTCAAACCAATATGTCCCAAATCAAAACACCATTCCATCACCTCAAGGACAAAATGCTTTGGTTTATCAACAATCTATTGCATATCAACAATACCAATTGCAAGCACAATAAGAACAAGCCCAATTGCAAGAACAAGAAGCTCAATTTCAAGCACAATAAGCCCAATTACAAGATCAAAAAGACTTGCAAGCACAACAAGCCCAACAACAATTACAACAACAACAATAATATGCCCAACAACAAAAATTGCTTGTGTAGACGCATAAAAATGACCTAGGCCTACAAGCTCTATTTTTACCACTTTTGTCCTAGCATAATTATGACATTTTAATTATGTCCTTGGTCCACCTTTGACTATTAATTAAATAATTCATAATTATTTAATTAATTCATTTATTTTTATTCTTCATGATTATTAAATAAATAAATTTTATTTATTTATTCAATACATCACTAAGGGTCTATTATATTCTTACAATTAAATAAATTCCTTAATTTATTTAATTACCTTATTCATTTATGTCTTCTTGATTATTAAATAAATGAATTTTATTTGTTTATTTAATATGTCACTAATTCTCATAATTAAATGAATTTATTAATTTATTTAATTATCGGTCATAATCCTCTAAATTAAATAATTATGTTTAATTATTTAATTGCCTAATTTAACATTTCCCTCATTTTAAATAAATAAATTATTAGTTCCTGCCGCTAGGCAGGAAAACACTTAGCTTGTTTAATTTGATTACTTATTCATAGGCATTATAGTCATTTTTCATAGTCATAGACATAGTCATTATTTGTCAGTCAAATCCTTCAAAACTTGCATAGGGCATAGTCATAATCATTTGCTCGCACATACAAATCTGAGCGCAATAATCATACGCTGCAAGCTAGAAGATGTTATGGAGATGAATCATGAAAGCAATGAATAACTGGTATAATCATTCTTTGTTTTAGCCTTCATTGTACTTCATAGCTTCTTTTGGTTTTAATATTTTTGATCTAATCATCTAACTCTATCAGTAATATTCCCATTGATACATTGGTGAACTCGACACTCTTTATTTTTTGTTTTTGTATGGCTTTTTTTTGTTTTCTATCATTTTTGCAGGTATAGGTATGGATCGACGCATTTTAGTTTTATTGAGCCGCATATGTTGCGTCGCGATGCATTCTCAAGCTAAAATGCTGCAATCATTCTGCTGCGCCGCAATCGCCATCGGGAAAGTCGCATCTGTCAGATTGAGCCACATTTGCACATTTAATCGACACATTTTCCTATTAGCAACCAAAATGTAAGATCATGTCACATTTTTTGCACAGAGTGACGCATTCACTCTTTTGTGACGCATTTTCTTGGTAACTTTTTCTTCTTTTTTGCATTCTGATTTTCTTTTTTTTTCTTCTTTGCATTCTGCTTTTCTTTTTTTCATTCTGGTTTTTTGTCTACAGTCTTCCTAGTGTAGGTGTTTTTTTGTTACTAATCATTGTTCACAGCGTGTGGCGGTTACATTTCGAGGGCCCAAGACCATTTGATAAAAAAATCCTAACAAGTGTTTTTGCAGATTCGAGTGTCCAATATTTATCTCAAAACATCGTGTTTGTTTTTCTTTTCAAGAGTAGAGAATATTTCTTTTGGTGCACATAAAATGAACATGCTTTCAATTATGTCTAATTATGTTTGAAAGTGGTAGGTGAATATTCTCTCACCTTGTGCAAACTAGGTGATCAGAAAGTCAGACCCACTTTGTTTTGTGTAACCCTGATGCAATAATCATAGTATCCTCTCCCCTTGTGCAATCACATGATCCTGGTGTAAGAGAAATGGTTATTGCCTCTAGAAATTGGGCTTTCCAAGGGATTTCATCACCTCTAGGCGACTCAAACCGGAAAGAAAGCTAAAGCCAAGCTACCCCCAACCGGTATATAAATGTGAATCTTAAGGGAAAACCTAAGATTATGAGTGTGGATGTGTCATACGGACCAAGTAGTACTCCCCAAAACCCTGTTGAGCTTAACCTCTTCAGGTTGGAGTGCCTCCTAATTAGAGATTAATCTTGTGCCCTATGTATGGCCACTCGAATGGGGTCCTGAATTAAACACCATTGTTTAGTAGCCAAAAACCTTCTATTTGCTAGTGCAGCACTGGTCAATGTGAAGGAATCCACATCTTCACAATTTGTAGTAGAGGTGATCCATCTGCCATGGGAGTTTCATGGGGGTTGGAAGCTTGGTTGGCCTGAGAAGAGATTGGACTGTAAGGGGGAGCCCGTGCAACCAAGCTTCTAAATTCACACGCTACTGATATGTGGTTGGGGAAACCCACATGGAATCTAGCAGATACTGCCCTGACTTAACCATAGGATTGTACTTGTTCTCTTTTATGTTTGATTACTTTCAAAATATCGTGCTTGTCAAGTGTTTGTTGGATACTGAAATGAAACAAAAAAACACTCAAACATCTGGAAACAAATAGTCAAACTTTAAACAATTCGGGTTTTGACCAAAAACATCTAAAAAGTTAACTTTTTACATTCTGCATTGCATTTGTAAACCACATTCACTATGTTGCACTGCATTTGACAGTCTTTGCAATGCATCTGCTTGTTAAATGCATTTGTGGCTCCAAACACCGCATTTTCCTATCTTGCAACACATTCGCAATCTGAAAAGCCGCAATTGCAATTTGTAAAGCTGCATTTGAGAAACTGAACCAAATTTTCCATCTGAAGCGACACATTTGATCATTGCAACGCATTTGACACTTGAAATGACGCATTTTCCTAGAAGAAAAATAAACACTGTCACAAATCAAAATCTGAGTCCAAACATTTTAGCCTACTGTCAAACATCTTTTTCAAAAGTCTCTGTTAGAAACCAGAACAAGAATTGATCAAATTCCTCCATCCTTTCATTTTAGGTTGCAGTTTTAGTTTTCCAGAGGTCTATCATTGCACTTCTTTAATTGTGTCCTTGGGATTTACCATCATTTTAGGTCCTCGTTTTACATATTTTTGGATAGGAATCCTTGCCATTCTTTTTCAAATCTTTGCCTTCAAAATTAAATTGTCATTGGACTTAAACAAAATCACCTCTTTTAGTCATGGTCCTTTTGTGAGATCCTTCCAACTCAAAAGTCTAGTTAGGAAACCTCACTTTTCATTTTGTCCTTGTCATTTGGTCCTTTAAACAAGTCCTTTGATATTCCAAAATTGAGACATAGATCAAACATAGGGTGGTTAGGCAACTTTCTTCTAAGTCATTTGGACCTTTGCATTTCCATACTTTAGACATTCAAGTCATCTTAGTCATCACCTTGCATAATTTATCCTTAAAAAATCCAAAACTATTGTCATAACTTTCATCATAGTCCTCATTTGGCATCTAGACTTGGCATTGGCCGTTTTCCTTAGTCAACATTTTCATATTAGTCTTCATTTTCACCTTGGCATTTGGCATCCTTTTTAAACAAGATCATGACATCCACCACCTTGTCTTCCCTTCAACAAACTATTGATAGACTTGCTAGTAAAGTTGAATACTAGTTACACCGTAGAGGTCAATACCAACAAGCCTTAGACTTTAAGAGACAATTCCTCCAATCCAAAAATCAATGTCCTTCGTACCAACAATCCATCAGTCCAAGTCCTCCATCCATCAACCCTCACTATCAAGAATCACTTAATGAAAATCCTGCCATTAATCTCCAACATACGTCTAGTTATTACCCTTATCCTAACCTTGACAAGGGAAACCAACTGTCCACTAGTCCATTCCAAGTCTCCACATCATATGCTAGTCCTTCACCTATCAATCTCATCCACATCTACATGCCCTATCAACCATCTACCAACTCATGTCAAGTCCCAACATCATACCATATTGATCTGGTCCAAGTCTCCACGTCCCATTTTAGTCAACCTTACACTAATCCAGTCCAAGTCTTAGTCCAAGTACCCATGTCATATCCTATGTTGTCACCAACTAATCCAGTCCAAGTACCCATGTCATATCCTATGCCGTCACCAACTAATCCAGTCCAAGTACCCATGTCATATCCTATGTCATCACCAACTAGACTAGTCCAAGTCCCCATGTCATATCCTTGTCCTTCACATACTAGTCCAGTCCAAGTCCCCATGTCATATCCTAGTCCTTCACATACTAGTCCAGTCCAAGTCCCCGCATCTTATCCTAGTCCTTCATTCATTAATCCTTTTCAATTCACTCCCTCACAAGCCACTTTTAGTCATGGAAATTCTATCATTGTCCAAAATCAATCCCATTATCTAAACTTAAGGATACATGTCAAAATGAAACTCCAAAGCATGACATCATAACGTCACCTTCATGTTAGGATAAAGATAGTCCATCCCATGACCCTATCTTAAAGTCCATTCAAGAAGTCCTTCAAAACAATCATGACATCCAAAATATACCTACCCTTGAAAAAGATTTCAATCCCAATTATATCATCCATGACGACCCCATCTTTGACCAAGACCCTACCATTGACCAAGAAGTCCAAAACAATCCACTCCTTGACTTTTACGCCATTCATGATCAAACACTTTCTGGCCCTATACAGGCCTCGACTATTGACACTTGCCTCCATGACACACATATACGATATTCCTCATGAACAAGAGTCTTCCATTATTGACATATTTGCAAATGATCAAGTTATAGCTTAATTTACTGGACTCTATGACATTGACCATAACGATGGCCTCAACATCGACTTGGAAGCACCAATAGACTTAGTTGAACCTGACATGTCACAAGATAAGACCAAAGATATCAGTCAAAAATATGTCCAACATGACAATGAAGCTAAGATACTTTATCAACTAGGTTCATCTATCTTTGTCAGAGGAGGCTTCCTTGCAAAAAAAAACATTCTAGGTAATAGTCTCCACATACATCATGATGGGTTAGCATCTTGCTTTCAAAATAACAAATACCCCATCGCAAACATAATTTTTCAAAGCATGCAATATCAAGGAAAAGGACTAGGCATACACGAGCAAGGCATTCAAGAACCAATACAACTCTAGGAAAATTATAGACATCAAGGTCTTGGCTATTCTTCAGTCAAAAAATCAAACGATGTTAGTGGAACCTCCTCGATACTTGGGGGCAACCTTGTCAGATACAAAGGTCAAAATAGAGTCCATGAGAAATCCTTGTCATAAGATTGTTTCCAACACCCCGTCCACCCACACCATAAATCGTCATTCTCAACATCTTAAACCTTCCCTTTGGAACCAACAAAAACAAAAGACATACACATCAAAAGATCAAAATCAAATGTCAAAGGCCATTGAATCAAACAAAAATACAAGTGGAGAAATGAAATTAAAATGGATCCCAAAGACAAGTGGATCAAGCAAAGAAAATAGGTCAAAATAAAAAGTCAATCACAATGTGGAGCCACAAGAAAAGATGACTCCCACATATAAGAAATGTCCACCTTCAAAATGGTCATTAAGCAAGGCATATAAAAGTGTTGGTTCCAAACACCATCCCAATCAAAATTCCAAAATCCGTCATCCACCATCCCAAGTTTGGAAAATAAAAAATGATTCATCCAAATGTCCAAACAACCTTCCCATGTCTACCATCATCCGTCATAATCCTACATCTCGCCTAAAGTCCAAAAATAACATGTCACAAATCTGTCACATCATGGCAGCAACTCTTTACCACAAGGACTCTCATGGCACTCTATCGCGATGTGTGTATTCTGATAAGGCCAACTCTAGTATCAAAAAGGACCATGACGACATCAATCAATTGTATGCAAGTGCTATCATTCTAATAAGGCAACTACTTCAAAAAGGTCATTATTGGCATATCATGGAACCAGTCTCTACATCGGCACCATCAGGGGATTCAAAACAGTCAGTGTTCATCTAAAGCATCAAGGATATCCAAAAATATCAAAAATACAAAAAATTGTCACCCTAATGAAAACCTGGCAAACAGGCGTCTTGGTGACACCAAAAAAAAATCAAAAAGTCAAGAAAATAGTAAAGAGAAAAATTTTGTCCAATGGTGAAAACCTGGCAAATAGGTGCCTTGGATAAGTACCATGATGAAAACCTAGAAAATAGGCGTCATGTGTAAAATTGTCTATGTGGACCTTTACACTTGGGGGCAAGTAGTCTCATTTCCCATGCCTTCCTCATGACATTTACGTCCGTCCATTTAAGCCCTGTCATTCCCGCCCATTTTTCCCACCTACCTTGGTCTTGACATAAAAACATGAAAACATACATCATGCTTTGGAAAACTCTTGACATGACTATCCTTCGGTTATACACTATTCACAAAATTTCATGTCATTATTTGCATAACCTCATGTGACATTGTCCTTGAAAATCATATGACAATTCCCTTAGTCTCATGTCTCTCGTCCTTTACCAAGGCCACCTCTCGTTCTTTCATGTCTGTCAACTATCTTGGCTTTCCCTTGTCAAACGGTCTAAGGATACTCCATCATCCCAACCAAGTCATTCCAAATGCAACGAGTCTAATCCATACAAGCACATTATCCAAAAAATTACTTGAATTTGTTCCTGGCCTGGCTACAAACCTTGATACTTTCGTCACATTATCGTCATCCTCACGTTGTTTTGGGATGCATCCTTCCCACGTCAAACAACGTTGTCATCACCTGTCAATTGGTATTCAGCTTGACTAGGAGCACAATCATGTTTGTCCTTGGATTCTCATGTGTAGGCATCAGTCATATGCATTTGTCGCGATCCTCTTAAACCATTCAAAAAGAAAAACAAATCATAAAACGGCAAAAATCCAAAAAAAAATCATAAAAGACAAAAGTCCAAAAAAAAATCATAAAATGTCAAAAGTCTAAAAAAACCATAAAATGTCTTGAAGAAAGACAAAAACATCAAAAAATGTCCTAAAGAAAGACCTAAAACATCGAAAAACGTCCTGAAGAAAGACCTAAAAAGTTGATAACGTCCTGAAGAAACCCCAACAAACATTAAATTGTCTCGAGAATGCAAAACAAGGTCATTTCCTGTCAAAAGTCCATAATGTCCAATAGTTAGTCTCTTGTCATTCATTCGAACTACGTTGTCTCTGCACATTTGCTACGTAGGCAAGACTCATCAGTGAGTCCTCGAGACATTAGGTCAGTCCTTGTAGGTTTGTCAAAATAAAATCATGATTCAATCTTTGGTCATCAAGACAAAGTCATTGGTCATGTCAAACTACGAGGTCTCTGAGTGCATGACGTAGGCAAGGCCATCTATTGATGAGCCCCTGAGGCTGCACTAGGTCAGTCCATTAGGGTTCATGGCACTACACTGGCACACACGTCAAAAGTCTTCAAGTCAAGACAAATCATTTTCCAAATAGGAAAACTCCTAAGACAAATTATGGCAATCATTTATTCAACATGACAATCACATTAGCATGTCAACATTGACATGTAGTCAATAACAGTTAAAATTTAGTCAACAACAGTCAACCTCCATGTCAAAACTTCAATCAACTTCAGTCAAATTTAGTCAAAACAAGTCAAATTATCAAAACTGGTCAAACTGTCATCTTTTGGTTATTCTTCAGATGTGTCCTAAAAACAACCTCTATCATTTATGCCTTAGGATGTGTCCTTCCTAAGCATCATCATTATCATCTGGCATTTTGAGGGATCCTCTTGACTTTTAAGGATCAATCCTCTCGACATCAACATCATTCAGGATGTGTCCTTCCTAAATTTGGCAATCATTGGCATTCGTCATTTCGACATCGTCAAACTTGGCATTTGGACATTAAAACACTTGGAATTCAGACACACTTGGCAAACACTTGGAAAATATTGTCTTGGCATTTTGTTCTTTGATTTTTTTCATGTTACTAGTTTTTCAGCAAGATCTTGGCAACATGATTTAGAAAAGCAGCGACGTATCATGATGATTGTCTTGTCTTGTCTTTTTGGACTGTCATGCTACTATTTTTTTGATGATGTCCTAGCAACAGGATTTAGATAAGCAGCGACATATCATGATGGTTGACTTGATTTTTCATCATGTTACTAGTTTTTCGACGATGTCCTGGCAACAATATTTAGAAAAGCAGCGACTTATCTTGATGATTATCTTTTTTTTGGACTGTCATGTTACTAGTTTCTCCACGATTTCCTGATGACGGGATTTAGAGAAGCAGCGACGTATCATGATGATTATCTCATCTTGTCTTTTTGGCAGTCATGTTGCTAGTTCATCGAGGATGTCCTGATGATAGGATTTAGAGGAGCAACAACGTTTCATTACTTGTCTTGCTTGTCTTTTATGCTCATGGTTGATTGTGAAAAAAAGACTGGGGCAATCATGCTCTTAGTATGAGTCATGATCATCCTTCTCTATGATTGTTAGTCTCATGTGATGGTACGACCTTGCACACCTTGATCTATGTCATATCATGGTGTTTGTTGGCCATTACAATAATCTTCCCAATGATGATTAAGAGCAATAAATATTAAAGTCCTATGGTAAGGTTTTGAAGGATTTGGTCTAGGAACTAACATGCATCTCCTTCTGTCTTGTCATCTTCTCTCACCCATCTCATATAGGCATTGCATCCATATCATCATCCATATCTTTTGCACTAACATTTCTTTGTCTCATCGTCTTCTAGTCTTCTTGTCCATTTTTCAAGAGCACACTCGTGTTCTTGGAACCCAATTGTCCTCTTGAGGGGGCATATCGCTACCTCCTCGTCATTCTTCCTCATCCTATTTTTCACTGGGGAATATTTTTGACTTATTTTCTTTGTCACAATGCGACATGCTAAATTATGACAAAGAGGGGCAAAATGTAAACACATAAAAATGACCTAGGCCTACAAGCTCTATTTTTACCACTTTCGTCCTAGCATAATTATGACATTTTAATTATGTCCTTGGTCCACCTTCGACTATTAATTAAATAATTCATAATTATTTAATTAATTCATGTCTTTCTATTATTCATGATTATTAAATAAATAAATTATATTTATTTATTCAATACGTCACCAAGGGTCTATTATATTATTGCAATTAAATAAATTCCTTAATTTATTTAATTACCTTATTCATATATGTCTTCTTGATTATTAAATAAATGAATTTTATTTTTTTATTTAATATGTCACTAATTCTCATAATTAAATGAATTTATTCAATTATCGGTCATAATCCTCTAAATTAAATAATTATGTTTAATTATTTAATTGCCTAATTTAACATTTCCCTCATTTTAAATAAATTAATTATTTCAAATGATCTCACATTATTAACTATCAGTCCATTTTAGTAAATAATCTAAAAATCAATTATTTACTGTCACACAAAATCCATATTTTGAATTAATTTAATTCAAAAAGATAATCTTCTTCTAAAAATCAATTAATTAAGCAAATTCTTGATTTTCAAAATCTTCTTTTTCAGTTCAACCTTTATCCTCTTGATTTTTCGAATCTTGCAAATCAAACAGTCTTTATCTTCTTGATTTTCAAAAATCTTTATCTGTTTAGATAATTATCACATTTATTCCCCACCGTCAATGCGATTTTCTAAATTGACATCTTGACCACTCATTCAATGATTTCATCCTAACCTTGATTAGGGATTGTCACATGAAATCTCGACCATTGATTTTAGGCTTCTATTAGCTTTTAATCTCGTCCATCTATCTAAAATTGCATTTTCTATAAAATGCCAATTTTGCTCACAGTTTTGGGAGGACCACTTCGTTATTACAACATGTTTATGCTTATATTTTACACACACTTAGATTGTTTAATTTGATTACTTATTCATAGGCATTATATTCATTTGTTATAGTCATAGACATAGTCATTATTTGTCAGTCAAATCCTTCGAAACTTGCATAGGGCATAGTCATAATCATTTGCTCACACATACGAATCTGAGGGCAATAATCATACGCTACAAGCTAGAAGGTGCTATGGAGATGAATCCTGGAAGCAACGAATAACTAGTATAATCATTCTTTTTTTTAGCTTTCATTGTACTTCATAGCTTCTTTGGGTTTTAATATTATTGATCTAATCATCTAACTCTATCAGAAATATTCCCATTGATACAACTTGTACAACAACAACAACACCAACAAGGTTGTTATTACAACCAACAACAACCATATGAAAATTTACAAAAAAAAATCTTGAATCAAAATTCACAAGGAGAATAAAACACATCACCACCATTATCACCATTAAATTCACAATATTCAAAGAATCCACCACACACACCATATAATACATTCAACAAAAACACACCCCCTTACCAAAATCCCACATACAATTCATCTACCATTCCTCAATACAACACATATGCTCCACCACCAAACAATCCTCAAGACAACCTTTCCTCACAAATTAGAATGCTTACATAACAAATACAAGATATCCAAGCTAGGAAAGTGAAGAAATCGTACACCACACAAAACTTGTGTCCATATCCTTTTGATCGTAATATTGCAATGATACCATTCTAGCCAGGATTTGAAATCCCCAAATTTGACAAATACAAAAGGGCGTGGAAATCCAGAAGATCACATTAAGGAATTTTATGTGGCATATATGGAAGTAGCATACAATGACTCCTATTTTATGTGTCTTTTCCCACGTGGTTTGGGAGGCCAATCCATAGAATGGTTTTCACATCTACCTCCTAGAATTCAAAACTTTTAAGAAATAATAGATCAGTTTGTAGAACATTTTTCTTACAACCTCGATATGGACGTAACTTTGGAGGAAATTTACACCCTAAAACAAAATAAGGGTGAATCATTTGCAAATTTTTTGCAATGATGGAGGCATAGAGCTAGTAAATGCAAATGGCCAATTCCTAAAAAGCAACATATAGATATCATTATTACCAACGTAGAAATAGATTTATCCTTCCAACTAAAAATCCAATTTATCTTGACATATGAAGAACTCATCCCTAAGGGTCTTAACAATGAAAGAGCCCTCATCACACAAGGAGCAACACAAACATACAAAGATAATTGACCATCATCTAGTGCCAATGATAAACCTCAATTTTGGGCTAAAAACAATAATGTTACTAATGACGGTGTGGTAGATGCAAAGGTTGTAATTAAGCCACCATCAAACACACAAACCATGCAAAAAAACACTCAAAAAAATGGTTAATAGAACACACAACAAAATATCAATAATGTCAACCCTACAAGAGGATAACCATTGAAACAAAACAACTATGTACCACAAAGACTAAAGAATGCTCCTAAACAAAAATTTACTCCCTTAGGGGAACCTATAGAAAAAATATTGAAGAATTTGATACAATCAAATCTCATCACACTCCCAAAGTTTAAAAACTATCAAGAACCACAAGTCAAACCTGTTGGGTATAGAGATGACCATTATTGTGAATTTCATTGATACAAAGGTCATAACAAACAAAACTACTTCAAACTCAAACACCTAATCCAATATCTTATTGAATAAGGAGAAATCATTGTTGATAAAAGATTAGGGAATGAAGATATTAAAACAAATTCCAAATCATTCAATGGTGTCTAGCAATATTTCATATTGTAATGGCATCAAGTATGTATCAGATTGTAATATCCCTCTCTCATATGAGTTCATGATTAGACATATTGAAGAAGTTTTGAAGAAACAAGAAACATCCCTTATTTCACCCATACCTACTAAAGGTTGTGAAGAGTTTTACTAATGCTATACCATCCACCCAAGAATCATGTCAAGAGGAGATTACTTAGAGTAATGAAAATTGCTTCAAATCAAGTCAAGATAAAGAGTCTGTATCCTCACAACATTTTCATGATTTTCATAATATATTCTAATTCGTGAGTAAAAATTGCACTACCATAAGTCAAGATGAAGTGCTCACTTTCCCAAAGCATTATTACGAGTTGATGAACATCTTCCATTCCATTCAAAACTTCAACGATATCCCCTATATCACCCATAAGATGTATCCTTCTGGTGGACATATAGACATTCTTCATCCAAAACAAGGGTCTCCCACTCTTGACATTACTACACAAGAGCAAAAAATGGTGGATATTCTTGATTCTTATAGTGATTGTGCATCACAACATCTCTTGAAGTGACATCAACAAATAACACATCCCAAGTTCTAGTGGAGAAAATTGAGTATGAAGATATCCAATATTATTCAAGCAAAGGACTATGTTTACATCAACAAGATATCTTATAATCAGAGCAGATAGTTAACATTCCCAAACAGCAAGAACCCATGGAAATATCATGTATCCATGGCAAGCCCTATTTAGTAGCCATTGATCAAAGGATATATTACCAAAGAAAAGGATTAGGTCTTGTTAAGAATGACATCTAGAAACTAGTAGAATCAAAGCATGTCAATAATACCTCCACAACATTGGGGGAAACTTTGTCTAATACAAATGTCAACACAAGGGGCATGAAGGATCCTTATGATGGAAAATTTTCCAACATGACAACTAGCCATATCATGAATCAACATCCACACATTATTCCATTGCAAATTGGGATCAACACAAAAAGAAAGATTCATATCAAATAAAGGAGAAGATCATCAAAACAAAGGGATAAGTACAAAAAAATGGACAAATCAAATACAAATTTATACCAAAGAATACAAAAGAAGATCATCACTATCACACTCCATTAGTCAAAGAAACTATGGGGAAAAATCAAAAAAGGAAATGTATCCATCAAAGACGTTTGCAAATACAAAAGCAAGATTCTCAAGCAATGTACAAAATATATCAAGTAGTTGGTCCTAATTCCACTCAAAGTTCCATTTCCACCCATCATTGCTTACATTCCCAAGTTTGGAGAATCAAAGATTCCAAACTATCAAACAATCCATCACAAATCCCTCAACGCATGTCACTATCCACTCCATCATTCATGATATCTAATTCTCACATTGACTGTATGTTGGCAAGTACTCTTCATCATAAGGATTCAGAAGGCACTTTATCATGAGGTGCACATTCAGACAAGGTTAACTCTGACATTAACAGGGCAGATCAAAATTCTCAAAAGTTCCAGTCAAGTGCTTGTATCTTAGCAAAGCAACTTCTTCAAGTAGGATATCTTTGGTACATTATGACAATGGCCTCTACATTAGTACCACCATGTGGTTCAAAACAAGCATAAATATCCATAAAACTAAAAAATCAGTGAAAACCACTACTATGATGATTTGGGCAAGTACTATGATGAAAACTTGGAAAACATGCGTCATGAGTAGAGTTGAGCATCTATATGATCCTCTTCAAATGGAAGTATCACATCCCCATCATGATAAATCCAGTGCTCCCTTTGTTCACCCAACCCATCTTTATCTAGATCTTTCAGTATATCTTGATCTTGACAAAGGTTCAGAATATACTTCAACTATACTCATGGAAAAGTCTTGACATGGTCTTTTCGATTCAATTTTATCCCATGAAGTCTCATTTCCTATCTTTTTGCATATACATTACCTATCTTGATTTTCTCATAAAATATAAAATATTGCTAGACACTAGGGGCAGGTTATTGCACTCTTGTTTAAGAAATAACTCTTGATCCATGTCTTGTATCTTATAATGTGACATCAACATTATGATCTAGGTATCGTTTATCTCAAAATTCTAAAAATAGTCACAAAATCTCAAAAGCTCAAAAATATTTGTAAAATCTCAAAAATCCAAAAACATCCAAAAATTAGTAAAGTCCAAAAATCCAAAAACATATGAAATCTTGTAGAGTTCAAAAAATCCAAAAACATCAAAAACGTGTAAAGACCAAAAGCCCAAAACATCCAAATCATCCCTCAAATTTCCAAAAACATCCAAATCATATCGAAATCCCTAAACAAGTCAAAAAATCAAAAATTCAAAAGCACTTGTCAAACTACATTGTCTCTGAGCTTGTCTCTGAGCTTGAACTTAGGCAAGGCCATCATCGATGAGCCCCTAAGGCATTAGGCTAGTCTTTAGGAGTCCGCCATAATAAACTAAAAATCCATCAATGTTCATATGTCATCAATAAACAGTTATTGGTTAGAGTCAGTTGAACTACGTCGTCTCTATGCTTATGTAGGCAAGGCCATCACCAATGAACCCTGAGGCATTAGGTCATTTTTACCTTAGGTCTTGGTTTAATATCAAAAAACTCAAAAATATTTGGAAAAGCTTGAAAACCCAAAACATTGTAAAACGTTCAAAAACCCTAAACAACCTCAAATAACTTAAAAATATAAACATTCACATACACCCAAAAGATTAAAAAATAGCCTCAAAACATCTCAAAAGATCAAAAAACATTGAAATATTCCCAAAAAGTCAAAAATCACCCATCTCATCTCACTTTCACCTACAATAAACTTTCATCCATAATAAATCAATCGTCATCTTCAACCTTTGATAAAACAAGTGGAAACAAGTGTAGCAATTAGTAAGGTATAAACTTGGAAGTGTAAAGAATATTGAGTTTGGCTCGTGAGTAAACAAGTTGGTTAATATTTGTATTAATAGCCTATCAAATAGTTAGTTTTAGTCAAAATATCTAATTAACATGTCCTAGGATACATCTTTCCTACAATGGGCATCATCATCAGAAATCGCCTTAGTTAGGTTACTTTGGCAAGATATATGAATAACATTGATTGTTTGTTCATTTTGATCTTTTCTTATGATTTATCTTATTGGTCCATTCCAATTACCTCTCGATGATGTCTAAAAAAATAATTTAGATAGAAAGGAATGGGGCATCAAACATTATCTTTTGTTTATTGTGCTTGTTGGATGCTCTTATAATATGACCTCGATGAATACTCATCTTGTGTGTGTATAGTAGTCTTGAGTAAAACAATGGCTAGGACATATAAGGTTCTTCATACCTTTTGTGTGTTAGTCTCATTGCTTTGATGGCTCATTCTTTCACATGGTCAAACAATGTTTTTGTATGTTAGGAATGAACAAGCATACTCTTATCTATTTGTAGAGTCAAAGTCCATCTCATTAGATATAAAGCCATTCTAGTTTTCAATACCTCGATGCATTATGTCTATTTGCTATATCAAATATAAGGAATGATAAGATGAAGTATCCCAATCCTAGAAACAAGAAAATCATCTCTCATCATCATATCTAATAAAGTCTCAAATATTCATAGGCTTGTTGGACTTCAGAATCAATCTCAAAAACAATGGTTAATCCATCCACCTTATTCTTCTATCTTCTTTTTGTGCTAGCATGGTATCATGACAGTCAACAAAAACAACAAATGCACCCATCCTACATCCACAAACCATCAACATACATACATCCTGCATAATCACAATCATAGCATAATCATAATATATCACATAAAAAATACACCAAAAGAAATGTATCTCATAGTAGGAACATCCTGCATCATCACTACATATTAGATGGAAAAGATATTGAAAAAAAATCATCCATTACATTTTTATTCACAACATAAACCATACATACGCATCCATAAGCATCACATCATAAATCACACATCACATCATATGCATAATAAAGGTACACATCATTATAAACATCTACATTCATATCGTAAATATATGCATCCATCCCTACATGATCATGAACATGAAATAAAGCATCTTATCATAATCACATCAAAGGTCATCATATGTATATCAAAAAATAATGCCTATCATGATACAAATCAAGAGTAATGTGTGATATCATCAAAATGTATACATGAGGCTATAAAAAATCAATCAATGAATGGATATACATCAATATGATCAGGATATACATCAAAAAAATGTGTCTATATATGCCTCACAAAGCTATCCTCTGCTTTGTTAATCATCATGTTGTGAAGGCTTCCTGTGTCCACTTGAAGGTACTGAATCAATGGTCCCCCAACTAAGTCACTCAGCATAACCCCGCTCCTATATGAAAAATTCGACTGCTACCGGTGAGAAGGAACCTCTTGGTGATATAAGGTATAATAATATGTGGCCTCTACTATGGCCTAACCATACATTTTGGCTAATACTACCTATCCCTACATCTAGGCCAACTGTGAGTCTGACTATTGTCTCCTAGTAATCTTCTGAGCCAACTGGATGATCAAATGTTGTACCTACTACTATTCATGATCCCACTCTTGGCGATTTCTATCTTGATCTTGTATAGCTTGATACCTCTTAGTTGTAAGGGCATGAATCTATGCATCTCATGGGTGAGGACCCTGTTGCTATTGTTGATGTTTTCATGGTGGTGGTGGTGGAGGTGCATGTTGCCATAACAGATGAAACCTCAAAGAAACTTTTATGTCATGCTATCCATCTTTGGGAACTTGTCCATCATGGCCATCCTAAGGTCCCTCTTGCTACCCATCCCTTGGAACCTATCGATGATGGGGAGGCTACTATCTTTGGCCTTTGACCCTACCTTGACCATGTCCTACAACTAGATCTGTGTGTCTCATAGGAGCATGCTAAGCCACCCAATCCACATAAGCCTATGTAATTTCAGAATCATTAGGTCCTCCCGCATATGCCCATGCCAATGACTGAATATGAGAAAAATTATGTATAGCTACTTGTGCATCCATGGTGGCACCCCAATCAGTCTCTCAAGTGGTGCATACATAAACAAATTTATATCCATGAGGTACAACATCCTGAGGCTCTCTGAACTTCCTTGCAACTTTGTCCAAAAAATATTTCTCAATAATGTGATGATGCCAACCCATGATCCAATGAGTTTGTCATGTGTAGAATAGATCCTATTGATCGTCATCCCAAGCAGGTATCAAAATCCAAGGTCTCCATCTGAAAGAATTCATATCATCAATCACTTGGTGCCAATAAGCAATACTAGTGACCCCAATTTGATATAGTGTGATCATAGCCCTATACCTATAGACCATGGGCTCATTAGGATCTATAGCAACTAAACCAATTGTAGGCCTTAGCACAACAATGTGCTCCCATTCCCAGATATGGAGTAAGGTAACTCCTACAGACAAGCACCATCCCCGAAGGTATACCACCTAATACATGTCATGATATATAGCGAAACAAGAATGATGGGACCCCAAGTGTATATAGTCATGTCGTCGACCATGCCCTCCAAGACTAGGCCCTAGCTGACATTGATACCACAATTGTGTTTGTTTGGAACAAGCACACACATGATCAAACCAGTAATAACCAATACCAAGTTAGGTACACGATATTGGTTTCATTGCAAGTCAGTCTGATAGCTATCCAACCAAAGCGGATCTACATCCAACACTCTAAATAGAGCCTCTAAACCAAGATCTATATCATGGATCACTCAAGCACCATGGATCAAAACTCATAGAATGTGCCAAACATCTTCCAATGTGATCATAGCCTATCTCAATATAAGGTGGAAGAAATATTTGAGTGCCAACACTTGACTAACACGATCATCATCACCAAGTGAGTACAAATCTCAGGCATGGAGGCAATGAATCCCAAACTGAAAGCTCATAGAGAGAAATCATCATTGTCTTTGAACTTATCTATTCACCTCAAAAAGTTAGTTTTCCACTCCTGAGACATGAGTGGGTGCATAGTCTCTCACACGAACAAAGTGCACAGCATCAAAATTGCTAAAAACCTAAAAATTCCCAAGTTTGAAGTCCTAAAAAAGAAAGTGTGCCACTTTTTACAAGTGCGCTGCTCTTTCAAACTAGCATTTGTGTGACACTTTTTACAAGTGCACAACTATATTATGGGTGTGTTGCTATTTATAACTACGTGGCACTTGCCAAGTTTGTAATTCATGACCCTACGATAAGTGCACTAACATTTACAAATGTGTGGTGGGATGAAATCCTAACTAATGCATGGTGGTTTTTCAACTACATCACTATCCTACAAGTGCGCCAGGGTTCCTAACTAGTGCACTGACAAACAAACGTGTAGGTATTTTAGGAGGTGTGTCACACTTTTGTAATTGCATCGTTGGGTGCACAAGTGTGCCGCTAACCATAACAAGTGCATTGATGAAACAATAGCACACTCGTTTAATCTAGTTTAACTCAAAAGTAAAGCATAAAAACACATGTGAAGAAAAAGTTTTTGGGGTACATACTATGTCATGCCCCAAATTTTTCATAGCTAAACAATACATAACTACCAATTTTTTTTTAACAAATACCCATAAACACTAACAATACTTAACTACGCATGAACATGGAACATACTAATGATAAGGTAAATATTAAATATCTGCAATAACATCGACTTTAATAACTATTGTATTAGTATTATGATTACCTTTATTTGTTACCTCTCCTTAGTATTTACATTTACTAACATTATCAATATTGACACTAACATGATATAATATTTACTACTCAATATTAATCTACCACCCTCATTAAGTATTGAATTAACACTCATAATGTTTAAGGTTACCCTAGCTTCTATTACTAAATTGATTATTATCAAGTTTATTCTTAGTATTATCATTGGTTTTACATACTTCACTAATATTACTGATCCCAAATTAGTATTCATGGAATCACTAGTATATTTACTATTATCATTGATAACCATACCAGTTGTAAATCCTAACTTTTAACATTTACTAATAATATTATTCCTAAAATCAATTTTACTCAACCACTAATTTAATTAAACACTAATAGCTTAATGATGAAATAACTCATAATATTTATATTATCATTATTCACTTCATCTAAAATCTAATGACGATATTATTGTGATTGAAAACCACAACAATAATATCATAAGTGGATTAAGTTTTCATTACTCCCTTTGACATCTTCTTATTTAATGGGGCTAAAACCATACTAACTAAGAAGTTAGAATTATATATAAGTAAATTATTACTCTAGAAAATTAAAAAAATAAAATACACCATACCCAAATGTAACCATTACTTATGGAAATCTCTTAAAATCTTCTAAAAAGGAAACCATGACAAGGTTTTCAATATTCTTATCCAAATAAACATTATTGTTAATTGGTTATTTGTCTATACCATTAATTTAGAATTTAAATCAAATAACACATCTAAAGTTATTCATGGAGGCCAAATCAATATTGGAATAGATTTAAGGTTGGGTTCAATTTCTTTCGACATAATTCACTTTGGTTGAGTTATACATTTAAAATATATTAAGAAAATCAAATAATAAAGATGCATTAAAGGTGGTGAAATAATTTCAATTTAATTTACCTTCCAAGTTATCTACTTAATACATATTCATTAGAAATGAAATCGGTAATTCTAAAAAATGCTTAAAGTAATCTCACAAGCATGATCATGCAAGGAATAATCCATCAACCAAATACTAAACTATCCAATCTAAAAATTAATGCCTTAACACTATCGGGCTAACAACCTAATAACTCATAAACACACACACACACACACACACAGATTCTAGAATATTAAAAAAAAAAAGAACATAAAGAGTTGACTAATAATTGAGTTTTGTGAATTACTAAAAAAAAAAATTATGTCATTGAGAATTGAACGTTACTGATCAATTTGCAAGTGCAAGTGTGTGCAGTTGCAGGGTGATAGTTCAAAGGACAAGAACACGATTGAAGTAGGATTGTTTAGCCGAATTGAACAGTAGGCCAGTTGGAATTTGTGTGCACACATCAAAAAAAGCATGATGACTTGCATTTGAATCAAATATCACATATCATAGAACAAAACCTTATGATCTAAACTATTTTTTAGTGTTTGAAAATATATGGCTTGTCGATACAAAATTTGTCTATTTAAAACTTTGTGTTTGAAGAAACGAAAGAAACCTCCTATATATATATATAATGTAGGGAATTTGTAAAGCCATAATATATATGTGTGTGTGTGTATATATTATAAGAGTATATGCAATGGTGGATAAGAATGGAACCATTTAAATAAACACTGAAAATACATATATATATGTGTGTGTGTGTGTGTATACCATGTATATATATATATACATATACATATATATTTATATAAATGTGTTGAATTTAATTTGAAAACCAATAGAATTCTAATATCGGACTGTTAATTAAATCAAATAAGAGTATGGCAATATGGACTGCCGTGAAATTAATAAGCAATATTTGAATGTGTAGTGGGATGGAAAAAGCCATAACGCCTTCGTCAAAGGCATGCAAAATGATGGGAATTATTGTTTCCTTATGAACACAAGTAGGGTAGCTGAAAAAGCAGAGAAAGAAGTGGTCACTAGAAAGGAAAAAGAAGAGAAGTTCGTGGAAAAACCCAGAGACAACATAATCAATTTCTTCATTTGAGGTAACCCGTACTTTGCAAAGAATACAAAGCTTCATTCCCTATTTTTCTTTTCTTGGTATCAGATGATTTTTCTATCATTTTGTATGTCGATTTTGCTATTATTCTACACTGAGTGCATAGAGATAAATTCCATGGCCTTAGGCCATATGGCATGGTGACGACCACTGTGGGTCCCTCGACCTACATTTTTAAGTATGATTTTTTCACTTTTCTTTAAAACATGCGGCTAGCTCTTTGAGCTAAGCTGAGCTTGGAATGACAAGATTTTTGTAAATCACACCCATGTGCAAGCTATGTAAAGGCCATTAGAATTTCTAATTCCAATGCTTTGTATATTATAAGGACGATACTTTGTTGTGGATTGTGTTGCAGTCCTTGAAGGGGAGGGTATTATATCCCTTGTGTTTTATTTTTCTTAAAGTTTGTTACCTCTGTAGCAGTTCTCAAAAGCCTAGCCTTTAACTTATTTAGCCTTCAAAAATTTATACCTAATATGGCTAATGGATTTAATCTGATGACTATGTAAATGTTGTCGTTATTTCTTGCGTATGATCGATTTCAATCCAGGAAGACCCCTCTAAATACTGCATTTTCTTGTATTTTGTTTAAACCATGTTATTGAATGGGATGATGACTCAAGGGGGTTGTATCAAATTTTTTATTTAAAGCCTTGTAGTGTATAAAGGTTACCTTTGGGTATGAGCTAACCCTGTTCTATGAGAACAGTGGCATGAAAACCATAATTAATTTATATATAGTCAACATGTAGGACATCTTTGCATGTATGGAATAAAACATTAGTACTTGGGTAAATATCAAATGCACATTAACGATGTTTGGTAAAAGAGGATCTCATCCATTGGGGATTCGTTGACTCAGAACAACCATAGTTGTTATTGCAGCCTATAGGGCATGTATTTTTCTAAACATTGTCACACTATCCTTATGTATGAAATAGGGCAATCTTGACTTGTTTATTTTCTGTATGATATGAAAGAACCATTTGTTTCTTCTATTTAAAAATGAACACTTGCTTGTAAAGTGATCATTTTTCATGTGAATAGCTAGAAATCTGTGATAAAGCAAATGACAAATATTTAATTTTATACATATAACTGAGTTGTTAAAAGAGGTGTGAATCTTCGTTTGCTTACAACTTTATTGGGTTTAAAAGTTATCTTTATAGAAGAAACAACATGATTTATAATTGTTTAAAATATGAATGTACATATGTAAGCAACTTGTTTATAACTGTTTAGTAGGAAACAACATTCCTTTTGCTCAAACAATGACTATACATATGCAAACAACTATGTTTGCAATTGTTTAGTAGGAAACAACATTCTATTTGTTCAAACTATGAATGTACATATGCAAACAACTATTTTTGTAACTGTTTAGTAGGAAACAACACTTGAATTGCTTAAACAGTGAATGTTCTTAATAAAATAACCAATAATATGGAAAACACAGTAGTGAAAATGCTTAAGCAATATGTGTGAAGTGGTTAGCATAAGATTTATTCTATTTTCTTTACTGGAAAATGTAACATCAATTGGAACATTATCTAAGATTTCAATATGAATTATTGATTATTTTAGAATGTATGCAAAAACTTAAACATTAGAAGGTGCATATATGTGTATGCACATTGACTTCGTTTATGTACATACACATACTTGTGACATACCTTTTTTTTTTCTTTGTACAATTAAAGAGAAATGCTTAAGTTGTAAGTAGAAACTAGTCATAAGACTGATATGATTGAATATTTGAAATACTCTGGAAATCATCAATTATAATTTTTTGTTTTGAGAATAAATCTATATTATATCTTTCTTTAGGACATAATGAATGAATTATTGATCCCTGAATAGAACAATGATACCTCAATTGACTAGAGCACCTATGGGTAGATGCTACTAGAGGGTGGAAAGTTATAAGTAGAAATTTACCTTCTGAGACAGGTGCCAAAATGGATTCAAAGAGTATGGGTTTGATTTACCAAAACCTATTGTTTACTATTGTTGCAACACATTTATTATGCTTGGCCAAGCAATGTTGTTCATTATGTATGCATGAATGAACTCTATGGTTTCACTATTTGCTATTCCTAGCATAGATCTTGCACTTTCTTTTCTAGCATATGGATATAAATTGCATATTGATGTTTGGGCATGCACTAGATTCCACCTTGTAGGTTGTTCTCTTGCTAAACTTTCTGTGCAGGGTTAGGCATTCTTCAAGTCGAAAGAATTCCAGAGAAGCGTAAGATTTTTGGTTGGGTGGTAAAGTGCTTCAACCATGTTCTTGTCCACCAGTAGAGGCAAGCATTGAAGAGGAACCTTAGCTGTTCACCAAACTACTATAGTCTATGATGTAACTTGATGTAAAATCATTTATGTACTAGATAGAAATTGTACTATGTAATGACATTGTGGCCTTAGGAGCCAAGTGAAACTTGATATTGTAATTTGACTTTTGAAGTGAATATAAGAATATTTGACTCATCTTAAATGGAAATGTATAGCTATGATTGACTTTAGCCACTAGATATGTCTTTTTAAATTGGAGTATATTCATGTGTCATTTACAATAATGCTAATTAAATAATAATTTGGAATGGGTTAATATAATATTGCTCTAAAATTTATTAAATCTCAATATTTTTTTTATTGATCGAATCTTTATAAAAGATAAGGCTATTCAACTTTTTTTTAAAAACCATTATAAATTTCATTGTGATGCTGAAAAGGGGGGAAAACCCCTCCATGGTTGACCCCATATGGGATTTGGATCCCCTTAATAATTATTCTTACATTTTTTAAGAACATCTGTTACCTTATTTTCCTCTAAAACTTTAAGGCATTCCATAATCTTTTATTTTTATATCTTTCTTATATAAGAGAATGTAGAATATATTCCTTTTATTAAGTTAAAGTATATATGCATTTAACATAAATTATTTATTTTAATTATTTTAAAAGTGATAATTTAGGTATAAAGAGAAATTTTAAAATCATTGTTAAATAATAATTTAATTATTTTTAGATTAATATATCTATGATAATAAGGTATATTTATTTTTCTATTTATATCTAATCCTTAAGTTTTTTTGTATAAATAATATGTATATGTATGATTATATATTTGCACATTATGTACATATACAATTTTATTTTTTTGAAAGAATAAATATAAAATCTGACTAGTTGTATTATGAAAGGAAATTCAAAGAGGAAAAGATTATTTTTAAAATTTTCTTTAGCACTTAGATTTGTGAAGACCTTCAATACATGATTTTATTAACCTTAATTTTAAGAAAATATTTAATTTAGATCCAATAAGAATTTGATTCCTTCTTTAAAGTTCTCTCAACAAGATTGGAGTTTGATGTCTAAGACTCAATCTTTTATTCGCTTAAATATTTGCACCAATGACTACCATGATTACACTTATAAAGTCTATATTTACCCAACATTAGTTTCTTTATAACAAGAAATTGATACATACCTAAGGTCTTCCTTGAATTTACATATCTAATTGAAAAAAATTACAAACACATTTACAAATTGAACCAACCACCATATACACAACAATTGCATTTTCCCAAAACTCCACTCTTGGATTTTGAAGCTCTTTTCCATATTCACAAGACTCGTATCTATTTTTGGATTCCTAAATTTGATAAACTTTCCTTGATTTCCAACCTCAACATTTGCACTTGAAAAAAGAATTCAACAAAAAATAGTATGGCCAAAAAGCTCTCCTCTCAATCATAGGGTTGATATGTAATCCACCCCTGAGCTATAGGGTCACATAGCTTTTCCTTACACACACACCACCACTATTCGCAAGGGTTCCTTGAACAAATTACACCACATACTATGCACAATATCAACACCCATACTATAATTCATCACCCTAACCCTTAAATAGCTATACACATTAAGAGAAACTAAAACAAGGTGGAACTCCAACAAGACAAAACCAATCACATAATTTCAACAAATATCTCAAAAGGATCTAGCAATAAGTTGTACATGAAATTCAAAACATAAAAAATATTTCATGCATTTTAAACAAAGATCTATAAAGGGGTGGACTTACCAAACTAAGTGCAAATCCAAAAGGTGATAGCCTCTCCTTCTCCAAGCCCTATTATTCCATTCTTCCTCTCCCATCCTCTCCTCTATCTGCACCAAGAATTATCCTTCCCAAAAAGAGAAATCATCCCAAGGACAAAAGAAAAAGAGAGAAGCCCCTTCTCCTTTCAGAGAGAAGGAATATATAGAAGGGAAAAAGGCAACCAACTCCCCATAACTTCCCAACCTCCCACACAACTCCAATTTTCGACACTTTTCATAAGTGGGTAATTAGAGTGGGTTTTATACTTTATTTAAGGGGTTTTATAAGATAAAAAGAGCCCTAACCCATAGACCTACCACCTAGAAAACTTTTTAAACAATTAAAACCACATAAAGACTTTATAAAACATAAAATAAGTAATAAAATTTAAAAGGTGACTCAAGGGTCTAATAAAACAACCTCTCACACATGCACAACCCTTACAAAACAATACATATCCTTGACAAGACTAGAAATTCACAAGAATAATCAAAAGGAAAGTAGCTACATGACCCCTTCATCAACATTGGCCAATTTTAACCTATTTACTCAACCAAGAAAAGGTGTCAATATTTCTCATAATTAATAGTCATTGAAATAAATGACATATTAAAAATAACCTTCTATTAATAATCTACTTGATATTTAGATCTACATGAGTAACATTTTAACTTTCCCCACTTGCATAATACCTATTAGGGTCAAGCAATAATTGATCATACCATTTATCATCAAAATATCACTACTTATGACAATGATACTACTATAAATAAATATTAACTATCAATCATCATCTTAAAATTCATGCCTACTCACACCCATAGTATATAATCACCTAGCAGCGTGTAATTCACATAATGTATAGAGTACTATCACCAATAACTGAACATCTTGATCATTGCATACCTGCATAGACAAGGAATAAAACTCATTTGGATATCACATGAAATCACAACAACCATTAGTTAGATAACAATTAAAATATGAGAATATTTGATGTATAGGAACAATTATCACTAATATGTATTATCCAATATAAATTGACATAGAATATAAGACATAAACCGTTAATGACTAATAGGACCAACAGGGCCACAAGGGATGAGGTTGTTGGAACTCTTATATAAACTCTATCTATGAGGTGTTGGGGGAGCTCATGATCAACCATTATCTTAGGTGCTCAGAGGAAAATATCTTAAGTTTTCAAAAGAAAAGTGTGTAAATGAATTGGAAAATGCCTCCAAACTCTTATTTATGCTTGAAAATTAGGGGTTTTGACCTAATTGAAGGGTGGAAGTGGGCTTTTTTGTCATTTTTTATCCATTTCTAAGATTTCCAACCTATTTTGAGGTGTTTTTTAGTGTCTTGAACCTATTTTCACGTTTGTTTCGAAGCTGAAATTATATTAAATTTGTTTATCTCGATCTTGACCTAAAATTCAAAATTTTTGCTCGATCTCTCAAGGGGGCAGTATACCAGCATAAATTTCCATTGGGGCAACAATGGGGCATCTAAAAATTCATGAATTTTTTAAAATTTTATTTGAGCAACAACATTGATCTAAAAGCATCAGTCTTTGAACCAATGTAACAGGTACCTCGCTTCAAAGAGGGGCAAAATGTAAACACTTAAAATTGTCTTGATTGATACCACACATCTGAACTTGATTACTAACACCATTTTTTCTTGATTCAACCTTTTTTGAAAATTTAATTAAATAATAATAATTGTTTAATTAAATTCATCATTTTCTTCTATTAATCGAATAAGCAACATTATTAGGTTAATTGACCCCTTCCATGTTAATTTTCATCTTGTTTAATTAAATAATGTGAATTATTTAATTAAATTTCCTAAGTCTTCTCAATTCATTAAATAATTTGAATTATTTAATTAAATGCCATTAATTCCCCTTTTAAATTAAATGAGTTAATTATTTAATTAAATTTCTAAATTCCTCCACCTTGCACAATTAAATAATATTTTAATTCTTTAATGCACTATTTTCTTTCATCCCTCCAATTTCTCCCACTTGTAAGGGAATATTCCCATGGAATATTCCTCCATTTCAAATTCAAACAATTTCCCTCTTAAATGGAAATATCTTGCACATTCCTCCTAAATTCTAGGATTTGTGTTTATTCAAATCAATTTCAACCCTTGATTAATAACATCAATCCATGTGATTATTCAATTTCTTCCATGGATTGAATCCTTGATCCATGCCAATTTTTCTTATCAATTTGCATCAATTGATTAACCAAATTGATCTTGACCATTGATTCACTCAAAGTTCCTATAAATAGCCTCCATTTTATGAGAAATTCATCTACATTCATTGAGAGCAATTAGACTATAGAAAATTTTAGAGCATTTCTTAAGTACATTTTAGTAATTTAGCATCAATTCTAGGCATTTTATCCATTGGAGCATCATCAAAAGCTTGCTTCAATCAATGGGATTGGGAAGGGGCTAATAGTCCACATCAATTCAATACCAGTCCCCCAATGATATCAGGTTTATATTTGGTTAATTAATTTCCTTTATCAAATTTGAGTTTATTTCATGTTTTCATGGCTTCTAGTTAATTCATTTCAAAATTTTCATCAAGAATATGGTTTGATTTGTTCAATTTATTGTTTAATTGCATAATTGAATTATACTTGATTCAATTCATACTCATGTTCACAATGAAAAATGGATGAAGAATCAACAATGGACTACAACTCACCACTCAAATCTGATTTCCTTGAACCTGATCAAAGTCATTCACATCAACTCAAGGATTGATTGCTTGGAGGACATATAAGTGTAAGTTGCAAATGTTTCTCAGAATGTTACATTGTTGTCATGCAACTTTGTCATGGTATTGCAGTAAATTCTTCTAGACATCTGAAGTGAAATCAAAGGCTAGAATTGACATAGGTTTTCTAAGAGCATCTCAAAAATATGCTCTACAATTCCAAGGGGTGAAGGATGAGCTTAGAAAAGAAATATTTGGGCCCTCAAACAAAATTAGGGTTTATCAATTAAATCCTAGGGTTGCATTCATGGTGCCTTAATAGTATTTCTATTTTACTATTGATTGCTTGTTGAAGGTTGCAGATCATTTAAGTCATAAACTTATGACTTTAAGTTTGTTCGGTGAGTGGCCCCTTCATCTAGTCATCTAGTTGATATCGCAATGTACTCCTTGAATGGATTGGATGGTGCACGCTTCAAATGTTCATATCCGATGGTTATCGCTAAGGTTATACGTATCACAGAAAGCTCCTTGAAATTAGGTTAAATTAGCGATGAGTGATGGAGGGATATCAACGGCTGAGATCAAGTTGATCTGACAATGCTTTCTAACCCATTGTGTTTATTGTGGGTCCCAACTAGGCCTCGCAGGGAAGTGGGGAATGGTCGTAATCAAAATAGCTTTGATCAAATGATGCATGATGATGGATGATAGAGCCTTGGTGGGTCTAGAGACATGTGGCATCATATCGCCCTATCACTTCACATCGATGTTGTGAAGTGAAGAGTTTGAAGGTTTGAGCGATGAATGATGTAAGTGGAAAGTGATGTAAGCATGTATAGGTGTTGAAATGTTATTGCATCATTGGGTGTTAGTACATCACGCTCACACATCCTTGAGACATGAAGACTTCAATAATGAGCGATGATTATAATGTAGTAGGGTACAAGCACAAACCTATGTCACACTTTATAAAGGAATTAGCCAATATCAAAAAAAATTCTAAACTTCGACCACATAAAAGTGGTCATTAAGTTTTGAATTTCAAAATGGTGTAGACTAATGAAATGTAGAACTTTTGATGAAGTTTATTCCTGTAATTTTTCAAATTTTTCTAAAAAATGTTTTCATTATGTTTTTATCAATTTAAGGACAAATTTTAGAATGCTGAAAATTTCAAAAAAGAGTGATTTTAGTTATGTTGCTTCTGGATTCAATTGTGTTCCAATTTTTTCATCAACGTTTCAAATCACACTCAGTGATTCATCATCAAGATAGAGAGCTGAAAAGGATGAGAAAAATATGATCACTGAGTGTGATCCGAAACATTGATGAAAAAATTGGAACACAATCGAATCTAGAAGCAACATAACTAATTTCATATGGATTGTGGAAATTTAATTGCATTAAAGAGTGACTTCACGAGCCGTCAAGAAACAAATTGAAAAAAACTTCATTTCTCCCTAAATTTTTTTCTCCAAATAGGTAACTTCAATATCTTGTGCATGGAAAAAAAATCAAATTTTGATGTATATTTTTCTTGTGATAATGTTTTAAAGTCAATCTTGTCAGAATTTGACAGTTTTCAGAATTTGACAGTTTTCACGGGCTATCAACTATTGTCAATTTTTTTAATCATTTTCAAAAAACAAATTATGCCTTTTTGAAGAAGACTCTCTCCTCTTGTGCCCCATATAATTTTTAAAAAATTAATATGTTTTACTATTTTTTTCAATTTCTAATCAGCCTCTTTTTAAATTTTAACAACCTACTTGCATTATTTTAAAAATAAAATATATTAAAACTTATCAAAATATTAAAAAAATTATATATTTGGATTCACTTATCAAAATATTAAAAAAATTATATATTTGGATTCACCACTCTGAGCTCTACAAAAGGGTATATTTCTTTTTTGTAGAAAAATCTTTTTGACTAGAGAAATACTTTGCCAAAGTTGAATGTTTCAAAAAATTCTGAAAAAGGGTGAGTTAGCTGCTAAGTAGGATGCCAACTAGACATGCTCGACTGAGTACATGTTTTGGTCGAGCATGTTTCAGCCAAAACATACTCGGTCGAAAATTGCTCGATATTTTCAAGCTATGAATACCAAATACACTCACTATTTTCATGTTTTTTACTAGACGTATTCAGCCGAGTGGATTTCGGCTGAAACCTCTTCGGTCGAAAAGGTACCTACCACATCGATATCACATGGTTTCAGTTGAAAGCCACTTGGTTGAATATCTTCTAGCTAAAAATTGTTCACTCATAACTATTTATTTGGCCGAAAGTGTGACACACTATTGTTATTTTACCCAATAGTGAAGAATGTTGTCAGGAAAAGACACATGGAATTAGCCTACCAGCACGTGGAGATTTTATGGGCTCGTTGTGAGAACTAACAAGATAGCAGGGAATGGTGCAAATTGACTGATGGCTGATCCAATGGTGATTGTTGTGTCTTGGTACATCATAGAAATGAATGATGGTGCTTAAAACAAATCAATGATATGCAATGGCTTCTAGAAAAAGATCTACGGTGTAGGTTTAAAGGTATGAAATCAGATGGTGATTGTTGAACATATTCACATCGCAGAAATGAAAGACAAAGTCATAAGTAATACAACTATGTGTGATGGTCATGAAGGTTAAGATCAATGGTAGAGATTTAAAGACCATTTATTTGACAATCATGTTTTCAAGTTGTGACAATGAATGAAGGAAGTAGGATTGTGGCACGATGGTAGGAGATCGACGACTCAGATTCAAACATGAAGCTCAATTATGGTTAAGTCTGTGTAAACAGGGTTTTGCTTATAAACTGACACAAAGGTGAAAATTAAATGTTCTACCTGCATCAATAAAAGTTGTAATGTGACTTGATGCACAAAGTGGTGGCACAAATGGGTACAAAGGGAAGGATCAAGCTCAAATTGAATGATCAAATGGATGCATTAAATGCATATCTGATCTTAGGGTTTGATAGAGAAGGAACGAGAGGAAATTATTTGTACCAAAAATTAATGTTGTGTGGCTCAAGATAGGAGCATGGTAGTGTAGAAGATATCTTGAACCCTAACAAAAGATCTTTAGATGGAGGAGAATCCCGAGGAAATAATAATCAGTTAGCTCTACACAAAACACATAATTTTTTTGTCTAAGTGGTGTAACTAAGAAAAGTGATGTGTGGAGAAGTGATTTAGAGCTTTAGAGGTGGAGAAAAAATACACTAAAAAGAGAGGGAGAGCTATAGAAGGTGTATGGTGGTGCATTGAGGTGGACCAAGAATGCACTAAAGAAGAAGGAGAAGAGCATAGTCAAATGAGTGGCGTACAGAGCAGAGAAGTGAGTTATTGTAGTAACAGTAGAAGCTTGAGTAGTTGTAGAGCAAGTTGTAACATTGATTTGAGTTCCTTAGGAACATATTGTAATCATCTTTTATGTTGCAAATTTGATAGGTTGGTGCCATCAGATGACTGAGTTGGTGCTCATTTTTGGGGATTGGTGTCTCCTTAAGGTTGAGGCCCTTAAAGGTTGTAACAGAAGGATTTCTTTGTGAGGCTAGATTAGGATAGTAGCTCCTAGCAACATTTTCTCATTGTGGTTTTTCCCATCTTGGGTTTTCCATGTACATTGTGTGCTATGTGATGATTGATTGTGTGCTTGTTTATATTTTGTTAATCATATTTCAATCTACACATAAATGTCTAGAACTTAGTTTGCTCAAAAAATTAAAGGGTTAAAATTTTAATATCTACTGATTCACCCCCCCTCTTAGTAGATTGTTGTGTTCTAACAATTGGTATCAGAGCCCTAGTTTCCCTAGGAGAAGCTTAATCAACTTGTGTAGATTCTTGGATTTGTGAACATAATGGCCAATCAAGAAAGCTCATCCACAAACAAGCCTCCCCAGTTTGATGGAATAGATTATACGTTTTAGAGTTTATTGATGAAGAGATATATGTGATCTTTAGGATTTGATGTGTGGATGTCTATTGTGAATGGTTACACACCACCAGCCACACCTCCTATTGATGTTGTAGGTAAAAGAGATTATGAGAACAATGAAAAAGCATTGTTTGCTATTACAAATAGCTTGTCTAGATCTTTGCATAGAAAGGTTATATATTGTAAGAATGCACAAGATGTTTGGGATACATTGAAGAAGATCTATGAAGGATATGCTAAGGTAAAATTGGCCAAGATTCAAGTATTGAGGGCCATATTTGAAGGCCTAAAGATGACATAAGAAGAGAAGACTGCAGACTATCTTTAGAGAGTTAATGATGTAGTAAACTCCATTAGAGGATATGGAGAAGTAAAAGAAGAGGTCATTTTACTAAAAGTTCTTAGGCCAATGACATACAAGTATGAATCTAAGATCTCAACAATAGAGGAAGGAAGATAAATAGACAAACTTACTCTTAATGAGTTGCATGGTATATTCACCGCATATGAGATGAGGTTGGGAGATGCAGAGCCATCCAAAAATGAAGCTACCTTTAAGGTTGTCAACAAAGTAAAGGATGAAGCACCAAAGAAAGATAAAGCTGAAACCACCACTTCTGAACAAGGAAGAAGCAAACTTCATCACAAGATTAAGAAGAGGATCTGGCAAGTACAAAAGTAAGTTACCCTTCAAATGTTTTGACAATGGTAAAATATGACATTTTGCTTCTAAATGTCCCTACAAGAAGGATAATCCTGAACAAGAAGAAGACTATAAGATGAAGAAAACCTATTATCCTAAAAGGAAGAATTTTGGAAAGAAAAAAAAAGAGCCTATATATTCAAGAAGAAAGTGACTCATCTGATGTAATGATAGTTTAGATGATGAATTTTATCATGCTCTTATAATGAAGAAGAAAAAGAAGAATCTTAATGGCCAAGGATTCAGTAAAATAGAAAGCATGGAATGGGAAAACATCTCAATGAAGAAGAAGTTGAAATTGATCTTGAAGGAGAACTTATTTCTACCTTAAAATATCTTGACATCTTGAGAGATGAAGCTGAAGGACTAAAAAAAGAGAACAAGAAGTTGTTAAAGAACTTGAAGAATCCAATCAGATGGTGGTAAGTCTGAAACTTCAAGTGGAGGAAGCCAAAAGAATGGAAGAGGTGATGAAATCCAAAGTCAGATCTAAAATAGACAAATGCATGAAGCTTGAGGTAGAATTAGTTTCCTTAAGAAAGATTTAGAGAAAGCTAAAGAGAAATTTGAAAAAGGGATGAAGCTAAAAGGTGGATCAAAATTTTTGGATTAGCTATTAAGCACTGAGAAACCCTCTAACAAAGAGAAACATGGTTTAGGGCTGGAGAAAGGAAAGAGTTTCTTTTTCAATTAGTCAGCAAAGCTTTATGAAAGGTTTAGAGTAGAAGATAATTCAAGCTCAAATAGTGAGAATTCATGTAAGGAAGTTTGATGCAGAGCAGGGCTAACACTATGTTTTCAATCCTAACTCCTAGGGCTTCTTCAATGCTTCCTTATAGGTACTCATTTAGACATCCAATCTCGGTCTCTTCATGGGCTGCTATAAGGTCTACATCCATACTCCTTGAGTTTTTAATTATGATAGATTGGACATGATCTGACGTGTGACACAAAGACATTCCAAGACTTCCAAGTGATATCATCCACACTAACTCAAACAATTAGACTTGCACCATTGGGTTGAGGACACTAGTTTCAACTCATCTTGAGCACTTTTCCAAATGAAATAGATTTAGGTTCTACAAGTATCAATATGGATTCAGGAACCAATGCAACATGTCATACGAATTCCTTTAAGGAGGTTTCAACACCCAACCAATACCAAACATCCAAACTTAGACTATTCACAAACTTGCCAAAATTGTCCAACTCTTCCTTGACAGGACAGTCATAAGTATTGACACTCAAATTTGATGGACACACAAAACCTCACTTGGTTTGAGTTCCAAAGACCCTTATACACCATTCAACAATGCCAATGAACCTACACATGATCATGAGGCAATCAAATCAATCACAAGTATTGGACTGTACAATACTATCATACACAGTCCTATATAGGATAGTCAAATGGTTTTTGTTTTTCTTGGCTTCCCAATGATCATTTACATGTGCCACCAAGTTTTTGGATACCTCACACATCCCTACACATCAACACCACACCAATACCACACTAAAGCATACACTAGTGGGTCTCAATATCATTTCAATGCCTTCTCTGGTATGATATAACAGGGATTCAGACCTTCTGTCAACTCATAACCCAAGCAACCTTCAATTTTTTTCCTGCAAGTTGGAAATAACAAAATATATACAAGGAAATTCCTTTCCACCAAATTTGAGCAATTTCTATAGGTGGAAGGCGAAGATACACATTTTTCCTTGTTCTTTGGTTACCCTAACTAGGGTTTCGACCAGTCTGGAAAGAAATGCAATTATCTCCTACAATACTTGATGAATTGAAGTGAAACAAAAAACAAAAAAAAGGAGGATTCACATGAGTTTCATTCCCTACCAGTCTCAACACCTGGGAGTGCAAGTACAATCTGTACAAAGCAAGTTTGCATATTGTTATGCCTGGAAAGTGCAGAAAAATGAAGTTCCATTCATGAAAATGTTACTAAAATCCATTCACCCACCCTTGATTCATGTTCCCAAGGCCTATTTATGCCTGCACAAATAGTTCTCCACCTCCAACCAACCTCTAACCAACTTTTAACATCTTTTCAAAAAGTTGTTATTACACTTAAAAAATTGTCATGACAATATTGACAACATTTTTGCAATTTTTGCACCTTTTAATGACTCCAAAACTTCACAAATAGTCCCATATGACCCCTAATGGGCCAAAATGACCTTAAACATTACAAAAAAATAAAAAACTCAAACTATGACATCATTTTGTGATGGGGCTCTTGATGCCCCTACATCAAAGTTATTAATGGAGAAGAGAAGAAGTATATTGAGTTGAATAAATCAAATGAAGTAAGCAAACAAGTAGTAGACAAGAATATGAACTGATCAATCCATAATCAAAAAAGAAAGAAACATAACATGACAAGAATATATGTTGATGGATTTACTATCTGAGTACACGATTCAAGAAGGTCAAGGCAAAGAAGATTAGACCATCTGACTCAAGGAAATGTTGTGACTAGGTATTCAACATACTTTCATGGATATTGTTATACATTTAATTATTTTAGTCATAGGGCTAGAGAATGTAAAGTTGTTCCTAGGGGAAGTACAAATTACTTAAGCAAAAATCCATTTTCTCCCTTAGTTGATATGAACGTAATGTGTTACAATTGCAATAATTTTGGTCATATAGCTAGAAACTATAGAACAAAGTTTATAAGACCAAATGTTCAGTATGAGAAGAAGAAGAACACAACCCCCAAGATGGAAAAGGAATCTAAGATTCCTAAGGAAGAGGGAGAGAAGATTGAAAAAAAACCTAAGAAAGTGTGGTAAGAAAAAGAGCAAAGTTCTACTCAATCTATGATTGCCCAAATTGCATTGCATGCAAAGAAACAAAGTTTGTGGGTAATTGATAGTGGCTACTCCAAGCATATGACTAGAGATAAAAGAAAATTCATTGAGCTCAAGAAGTGTAAAGAAGGATCTATAAGCTTAGGAGATAACATTGCTATCAAGGTATGTGGTAAAGGAATCTTGAGCCTAGATGGAAAGAATAAGACAAAAGATGCCCTTTATGTTGAAGGTTTGAAACACAACCTTCTAACAGATGTGACAATGGTTACAAAGTTACATTTAACTTTGAAGGCTGCAAGATAAGGAAGAATGGTAAGACAATTGCATATTGAGTTAGGACCGATAGCAATCTATACAACCTTTGTGAACTAAAAGGCAACAATTGTCTAATAAGTAATGTAGATGAGAGTTGGATGTGCATAGAATATTAGGGCATGTCAACTTTGACAATCTGATAAAAATAAGCTTAAAAGGGCTAGTAAGAAATTTTCCAAAGATAATGAAACCTACAAAGGATGCCAACAAGGAAAGCAAACAAGGTTTATGTTTCCAACAAAGGATTATTTAACCACAAAAGCCTTGCAAATAGTTCATGCTGATCTATGTGGTCTCATGAGGACAAGAGGGCTACAAGGTGAGAGGTATTTCATGATACTAATTGATGATTATATTGGAATGGCATGGGTAACCTTTCTAAATGAGAAGGATGAGGAATTTGAAAAGTTTAAGATATTCAAGAAGCTTGTTGAGAAGGAAACCGGTAGGAGAATCAAGTGCTTAAGATCAGATAGAGGAGGAGAATTCACATCAAGTGAATTCAATAGGTATTGTGAATACCATGGAATCAAGAGGCAATATTCTATGCCAAGAACTCCACAACAAAATGGAGTTTTAGAGAGAAGAAACAAAATAGTTAAAGCATATGGAAAGAGAAATTTTGAGTGAGGCCAAGTTAATATACAACTTTTGAAAGGAATAAGTTCACATTGTAGTATATATTTAGAATAGAGCTCTTCTAAGAGCAAAAAGTGGCAAGAATCCATATGAACTATGGTATGGTAGACCCGTGTTTGTCAAGTACTTCAAATTTTTTGGTAGCAAATGATACATAAAGAGAGAAGATGAAAAATTAGGGAGTTTTGAGTCAAGAAGTGATGAAGGCATATTCTTAGGATATTCCACTCAAAGAAAAGCTTACAAGTGTTACAACAAGAGGTTGCACAAGATGGTAGAGAGCATCAATTTCAAGATTGATGAGGATTTAAATCAGATTAAGCCCAACAAAACCAACCTTGAAATTGAATCAAAAGATGAAGAAGAGGTTGTTGTTGATGAAGAAAATGAGGAAGAAGTATGTGAACTAGATATTGAAAGAGCACCTGCAAAGTATGTGCAAAAGGATCATCCAACAGATCAAATAATTGGTGAAAAAAATGGAGTTATGACTAGGAGAAAACTTGCAAAGAATAATGAACAAGTAATTTTTTCTCTCCTATCACAAATTGAACCAAAAAGCTTCTTTGAAGCTAGTAAGGATGAGAGTTGGATAAAGACCATGGAGGAAGAGATAAATTATATCAAGAAAAACAAAACATGGGAATTGGTTCCTAGACCCCAAGCAAAAATTTCATTGGCACAAAATGGGTGTTTAGAAACAAGTTGAATGAAGATGGAGCTGTCGTAAGAAATAAGGAAAGATTAGTGTGTAAGGGGTATGCACAAGTTGAAGGAGTTGATTTTGAAGAAATGTTTGCATCTATGTCAAGATTAGAAGCAATCAAAATGTTTCTTACATTCTCATTGTATAAGGGATTCAAAGTGTATCAGATGGATGCTTAATATGTGTTTTTGAATGGAAGGAAACCTTGAAGAGGAAGTCTACATTGAACAACCAAAAGTTTTTTAGTTGTTAGAGGATGATGATCTTATGTATGCATATTAAGGAAAGCATTGTATGGTCTTAAGCAAACACCTAGAGCATGGTATTCTAGATTAGACCAGTACCTACAACAACAAGGATTCAAGAAGGGATGTGCAGACAATAACTTGTGCTTCAAATAAGAAGGTGAGCACATGCTTATTGTTGTTGTTTATGTTGATGACATCATTTTTGGAGGTAGCAATGACAAAATATGTAAAATATTTGATATGCATATGCAAGATGAATTTGAAATTTCAATGTTAGGGGAGTTTTCATTTTTCCTTGGCTTAGAAATTGTGCAAATTGATAATGGGATATTATATCTCAAACTAAGTATGCTAAGGAAATGCTCAAGAAATTTGGCATGGAAGATAGTAGACTAGTTAGTACCCCATGATAACTAGCTATAAATTGAGTAAATCAGATGAGTCACCTGAGGAAAATCAAACTATGTATAGATCAATGATAGGAAACTTGCTATACTTAACTACATCAAGACCAGATATTATGCAACCAGTATGTTTAGTTGCAAGGTTTCAGGATACATTAAAAGAGTCATGTCAATGTTGTAAAAAGAATATTCAGATACATCAAAAGTATTGTTGACTATGGATTGTGGTATCCCAAGGGCAAAGATTTTTCCTCAATAGCATATACAAATGTTGATTGGGAAGGAAGTGTAGATGGCAGAAAAAAGAACCATTGGTGGAGAATTCTTTTTGGGAAACAAGTTAGTTACCTGGATGAGAAAAAAATCAAGAATCAGTCACTCTATCCACTGTAGAAGCAAAGTATGTGGCAATAGAAGCGTGTTGTACTCAAGTCCTATGGATAAAGCAGACACTTAAGGACATCAAGGTAGAGTACAAAGAACCTATCTCAATTCTTTGTGATAATTCAAGTGTCATAAACATCTCAAAGAATATAGTAATGCATGAACTAGAGAAAATCACATATCCATCAAATATCACTTTACTAGAGAGAAGGTTGCAGATAAGGAGGTCAACATGGATATGTTCAAACCAAAGAATAGTTAGCTGGAATTTTCACCAAGCCTCTTCCTAAGGAACAGTTTGAACATCTGAGGTAGAATTTGGAGTCATTGCTCCCACATCACATCACTAGACACTAGTGATAGGGCATGAGTCAAGGGGGAGCTTCATTTATACTTCATTCATCCTTGGAAATATCAAAGATGGATTGAGTCAGGTAACATTGATTTTACAAATTTCTAATGACTTGATGGTTGCATGATCAAAGGGGGAGTATTTTTTTAGGGGGAGTCTGCCCCTTTTCCATTGATGTCAAACGGGGAGAAATGCGAGTTGATGCTCAAAATAGGAGCATTATGAGCAAGATAGAGATGGTGAGCATGGGGAGTATATGAGAAAATGCTCACAATAGGAGCAAGGGGAGTGAATTTCTCAAAATGTTCAATTGACCTACAGAGCCTCAATGTTACACACTTCAATTGGTATCAATCCATTTAGTTGATTGGGGTGAGCATTTAGTTTTTCCATCAATGAAAAGGGGGAGATTATTAGCATATTGTTGTCATTGATGTCAAAAGGGGATCAGGTGTGAGATGGAACTAATCTTGTATGGAGGGTATGTTGGCATTGACATAAAAAGGTTTTCATTAATGTCTAAGTGAGATATGGTATGTTGAGCAGCTGGTTCTGGAAGTTGGAGTGTAAATTGCAAATGTTGCTCAAAATGTTGAATTGTTGTCAAGCAACTTTGTCATGGTATTGTAGTAAATTAGATTTCGGGCATCTAAAGTGAAATTAAAGGCCAGAATTGACATAGGTTCTCTAAGAGCATCTCAAAAATGTGCTCTACAAGTCTAAGGGGTGAAGGATGAGCTTAGAAAAGAAATATTTGAGCCCTCAGATAAAATTAGGGTTTATCAGTTAAACCCTAGGGTTGCAGTCATGGTGCCTTAACAGACTTTCTATTTTACTGTCGACTGCTTAGTGAAGGTTGTAGGTCATTTAAGTCATAAACTTATTCCTTTAAGTTCATTCAATGACCGACCCCTTCATCTAGTCATTTGGTTGATATCACAATGTATTCCTTGAATAGATCGGATGGTGCACACTTCACATGTTCACATTCGATGGCTATCGCTAAGGTTATATGTATCATAGAAAGCTCCTTGAAATTGGGTTAAAGTTTAACGATGAGCAATGGAGGGATATCAATAGTCAGTTGTGTTTGTTGTGGGTCCCAACTAAGCCTCACGGGGAAGTAGGGAATGATCTTAATCAAATTGTCTTTGATCAGATGGTGCATGATGATGGATGATAGAGCCTTGGTGGGTCTAGAGACACATGGCATCATATCGCCCTATTGCTTCAATTGCTATTGTGAAGCAAAGAGTTTGAAGGTTTGAGCAATGAACAATGTAAGTGGAAAGTGACGCCAACATGTACAAGTGTCGAAATGTTATTACATCATTGGGTGTTAGTGCATCATGCTCACACATCCTCAAGAAATGAAGACTTCAACGATGAGAGATGAGTATAATGCAATAGTGTAGAATGATGTCAGGCAAAGACACATGGCATTAGCTCGCTAGCCCATGGAGATTTTGTGGGCCCATTGTTAGAACTAATGGGATAGTGAGGAATGATGTAAATTGACTAGTGGCTAATCCAATGGTGATCAATGTATCTTGGTACATCACAAAAATGAATGATAGTGCTAAAAATAAATTAAAAATACATGATGGCTTCTCGAAAGAGATCTACGATGTAGTTTTAAAGGTATGTGATTGAACGGTGATCGCTAAATGTATTTACATCACAGAAATGAAAGGCAAAGTCATAAGTAATACAACGATGCACGATGGTCATGAAGGTTAAGATTGACAGTGGATATTTAAAGACCGCTTATCTGACGGTCACATTTTAAAGTTGTGACAATGAATAAAGGATGCAGGATTGTGGCACAAAGGTAGGAGATCAACGACTCAGATTCAAACATGAAGCTTAATAATAGTTAAGTTTGTGTAAACATGGTTTCGCTTGTAAACCAACACAGAGGTGAAAATTAAATGTTCTACCTACATCAACGACAGTTGTAATGTGATTTGATGCACATAGTGGTGGAAGAGATGGCTACAGAGGCAAGGATTGAGATCAAATCAAATGATCAGATGGATGCATTAAATGCATATCCAATCCTAGGGTTTGATAGAGAAGGAATGAGAGAAAATTCTCTGCACCAAAAATTAATGTTGTGCGGCTCAAGATAGGAGCATGGAAATGTAGAAGATATCTTGCATCCTAACAAAAGATCTGTAGATGGTGGGGAATCACAAGGAAATAATAATCAATCAGCTCTACATAAAACACATGAAAGTTTTGTCTAAGTGGTGTAACTAAGAAAAGTGATGTGAGGAGAAGTGATTTAGAGCTCTAGAGGTGGAGAAAGAATACACTAAAAAGAGAGGGAGAGTTGTAGAATGGGTATGGTGGTGCATTGAGGCGGGCCAAGAATGCACTAAAGAAGGAGAACAACATAGTCAAATGAGTGGGGTACAGAGAACAGAAGTGAGTTACTGCAGTAATAACAAAAGCTTGAGCAGTTGTAGAGCAAGCTGTAACATTGATTTGAGTTCCTTAGGAACAAATTGTAATAATCTTTTATGTTGTAAATTTGATAGGTTGGTGCCATTAGATAATTGAGTTGGTGCTTAGTTTTGGGGATTGGTGTCTCCTTAGGGTTGATGCCCTTAAAGGTTGTAACAAAAGGATTTCTTTGTGAGGTTGGATTAGGATAGTAGCTCCTAGTAGCATTTTCTCACCGTGATTTTTCCCATCTTGGGTTTTCCATGTGTATTGTGTGCTATGTGATGATTGATTATGTGCTTGTTTATATTTTGTTAATCATATTTCAATCTGCACACTAAATGTCTAGAACTTAGTTTGCTCAAAAAGTTAAAGGGTTAAAATTTTAATATCTACTGATTCACCTCCCCTCTCAATAGATTAATGTGTTCTAACAAAACGAGCACATAAATCCTGGTATGATGCTTCATTGTTGAAATATTGCAATAAATCTTCTCTTGATTGCTCTTGACTTGATAATAATTTCTTGATAATGGTCCCGCTTCAAATTATATTCCCACTTCTTGCTTGTTAGTTTTTAAATGGTGAAATGACTAGGTATTTATATGCAATTAATCTAATTTCTCAAAAAAATTAATCTTGATAGTTGATATTTGACATTTGAAATTAAATTAATAAAATGCCAACTGCAACATATTAAAATTTTGGAGGAAAAATAGGGGGACTAAGTCGCCCAAGGTGACTATGTATCAACCCTTTTTTATAGGGTGTAATGAGTTAGGAGCAAAATATTAAATGTTTGCATTGGTTTTGTATATGGTTTTCTTGAAAAATATCCAAATGGACCATGGAATGCATAATTTAGGACATTAGATGGACAATTAGGACCGTGCACTTAAGAGGGAGAAAAATCTAGTGTTCAAAATTGTCATGAATGACAATTTATGACACTACACTAACCTTAATTTTATATCTACTTATAACCCTAACCTTAACCTTAAACCTAAACCTAACCCAAATCATAACCATAATTGTAGCCCTAACCCTAATTCTATCTCTAATTGTAACCCAAGCCTTAATCCTAATCCTAACCCTAACCTTAATCCTAATCATAATCTTAACCCTAACCTTAACCCTCATTCAATATCTAATAATAACCCTAACCCTAACCTCTAACCTTAACCCTTACCCTATCCCTAACTAAAAACCTTACCCTAATCCTAATCTTAGCCCTAATCGTAACTGTAACCCTACTCCTTACCCTATACCTAATCCTAACCCTAACCCTAACCTTAAACCTAACCCAAACCCTAATCTTAACCCTAATTTTAACTCTAACACTAACCCTAACCTTACTCCTAACCCTAATTAACCCTACCCCTAACCCTAACCCTATCTCTAATTGTAACCCTAACCCTAACCTTATTTAAATCTCTAACCCCTAACCCTAACCTTAAACCTAACTCTATTCCAAACCCTAACTCTAATTTTGACCCTAACCATACCTATACCCCTAACCCTAATTCATTTAATGTATTACACGGTGCACTATGAATGCTACTAGCATATATATTTAATTTAATATATATAAAATACATCGAGAGATATACTTCTCGAGGCGCCTATTTTTTTAATCAATTTCTCACATAAAAGTGTAATAGGTTCCTTGAGAAGGATATATCTCAGTGTATTTTATATATATATTCTAGCACTTCACAATGACAATATAGGTGTACTAGGTATCGTGTTAGTACATGTAAGATCTAAGTTAATTTTTAATTACATTTTAAAATTTATGTCAATAAATTTTATTTTTTTAAAAAAGTAATAAATTATATTTAAAGAACATGTAACTTGACATGGGGGGTACAAAAGTTACTTCATACCTAGTACATTATTTTTTTTCACAGAGATGGCAAGGCTAAGGTCCTCCCCCTCTTGACTTTATATTCTAGAGTTCATAATGTATAAATCTAGCACCTTTTATTTGCAATTTTGGAAGCTAACTTTGGTCACACCATCAAGTACTACATTCTTAGCTTCACCACCCTCCATTAGAGCTCCACTAGTTGGTCAACCAAACCACCCTTATGCCACTTGAGAAACCATTAGCCTACATACTACTCATTCCCCTCCTAGCCACCACCTCCACTAATGGTGTCATTGGGCTACCACCCTCTTTCTATGCAACAATAAATATCTCATTGATATTTTTAGTATGAGACAAACTTTATGGGGCATATCTCAACCATATGGATGTATATTTTGGATTAATTTTTTGAAATGGGTAGTTTTTTTTAATATTTTTTAATAGTTTATTTAGTT
Source organism: Sequoia sempervirens (assembly GCA_007258455.2). Classification (NCBI taxonomy): domain Eukaryota; kingdom Viridiplantae; phylum Streptophyta; class Pinopsida; order Cupressales; family Cupressaceae; genus Sequoia; species Sequoia sempervirens. Next base: position 22,452,929 of record VDFB02000019.1, read on the forward strand.
TCTACTCATGACTCTTGATTTAAAAAAAAATAGTTTTCTCATTGAATTTACTACATCATCTCATTTTTAAACTTCTAGGCCTCACAACTTTCACAATTGAATTGAAATTTGAGTCTTGTTTTTTGAAAGTGGATATGTTTTTAAGCACTACATATTGGTTCTAGCTATTTGTTCTTATTTTATTATATGATTATACTTTTATCTTTCTATTCTAAATTAGACATTGCAAAACTCAAAAAATATATTTTTTTATTTTTCTAAACACTATTTGTGAAGTACCAAATATTGTAACTTGCTAAAGGTATCTTAATTGAGCTATTTTCTTTTTTTTGAGGGGGGGGCGGGGGGGCGTGGTTATTATAAAATTCACTTAGTTAGTAATTTTGATTTCATTTACTTACCTTGAGGGGTCTTACATAGGCATTTTTTCAATCAACTATTCCTAATATTGTAAACAAACTTATTAATAGGCGTAATATTATACCTTATACGCAAGGATCAATCAAGGATAAGAAAAACCATTAAAATTAAAATTAAAGGAAACCTTAAATAAATAAATAAAGGAAGTAAAAATAATTCACACTATATTTCTATCTAATCTCACATGTAAATCCTACTTGAAAAATGAAGATCTCATTAGGCCATAGAGTCACAAACCTATAATATAAACTAGGCATTGATGTTGAATAAACTTGAAATAATGGTGCCCTCAAATTATTTAAATGGATGAAATATGCAAAGAGAGACTTTACGAACTTCCTTCACAATTCCACATAATTTATAACACCTTACATTGTGTTATCTTAACTAATTGCGCTAAGATGGATTTGATCTTATTTGGAGAGAAGAAGCCCATGACATGAGGGATAAGTTACCTATTTGTAAATCTTAGAATGAGTCAAGGAAGCCCTTTTGTGAGCCAAACTATACACACATGACTACTAGAGACACATTGTATGGAAGTACAAATATGCAAGAACCACTCGTATAACTAGTAAATATTAATTGTTCTCTTGATGAGTCTTTTATTTCTTGACATCTTTTGCTAACTTTATATGAAATTGAGGTTTGAAAGAGTTCCAATCCGTTTAGATTGAAATGTGATGAATGCTAATGGCTAAATAATCATGTTGGCAAGGAAGGTGAAATATGGTGAAGTTATATCTAGAAATTTCTTGTTGCTTCAACTATGCCACCTACCCCGATGATACACTAGTGCCCTAAGGGATTTACCTCTATAGTGATACTTTATCACATGCTTTGGTTTTATTAATTACCAAAATGTAAAATAATATATCATTTTAGTATTAAGGGGAAGGGGGTAATTTGATTACTTGATAGGTATTAAGGGTTGGGAAGCATGGATAGAAGTGTGATGGGGTGTTCATAAGTGGCATTCCAATTCTTCTACGTATCACTTTCCATAGGTTGATCAAAATAAATATTGTTTACTATGCTAGTCTTGCTAGGGTTGTGAAGATTTCTCTTTTTGTACCACATATTTTTGTATTGTGTCAATGCCTCATAATCCTACGGGTGTCCAATTAATATAAATCTAATTTAGCTAACAAATGAAGCATGATCACACTAAGTTCATGTAGGCTTAGTGCAATCTTGCCAAAGTTCCCTAAAGCTAGTTATTTGACAACTTTTAGGAATGTCATGGCCCTACCCAAAAGAATCACCAAGTAACTCTATAACCTCTTTACTATAATTTATGTTAATAGGTATACTATAATTAAGATGTCTATTATTAGGGGGACGTTGTTAAAGCTAGTGTGCCAAGGGTTTGGGGGTTGAGATGTATAAGTACTTTTATATTAAATATTTCTAAAGGATGACACATTTGTTGAGGCTCTAACGTATGGGATAATAAATCAAACTAATTTTGAGTCCAATGGTGGTATGGGTAATGCCCTTGGTTAGCAAGGTAGAAATAATAAGAAATGTAGAAAAAATGGGTACATCTTGGTGAAAATAAGAAGGTATTTTAATTATATTAGAGTATGCATAGGGAGCATCAAAAACATAAATTTGAGGGGTAGGAATGAGATTAGGTGTGTTTATTAGTATCATATGAATGCATGTGCTACACAATTGGTTTATTGAGTGATTCCTTTAGGACTAGCACTCACAAGTGGCTTTAAATCATCAAAAGCCCTTGGCTAGTGTCTATTCACATACATCATCTCATTAAGGTGGAACACAATGCTTGAATGTGATCTAAATCATAAAATTTCTTCAAAGAGGAGTTGTGAACATACTAGATGGACCTAGAAGGTCATGTTGGAAAGTACCTTGGAGAACAACTTCAAGCTCTAGAGGAAATTGATCTTCTCTAGAGATTATTGTTGGATTCATGAAAGTTGAGCACATGGGTTTGCATATTCTTAAGGTTTCTTAGAACTAATAAATCTATGCACATAAATTCTTCAATTAGATCTTATGAGTGGTGTTTTAGAATTCCTTCCCATGCTCAAGAATTTGTTTCCTTCACTTATCTATAAGTGTGAGCCCTTGCATTACTGATTTCTAACATGCCTAGCTCTCCAAAGGGGTGCATTGATATGAAAGAACAACATGACCCACATTAATTCAAAAAATTCTCTAAAGATGTTTATTAACACTATCCTCACAATTGCTCAATTATCAAAATCTAAGTGAGTGAATTATATCAAGTCACCTCCTAGTAGTTTATATTCACACATCGTTTTAGGTCCATACCACATATCATGTTTGCACTCATCGAGGTAAATTAGAGTGAAAATAGTTAGTTTGTAGAATCAAATATTTTCGTTTGGATTAACTCTTAAAACTTTAGAGCATTGACGAATTGATTCCTATTATATGTGACACATTACTTTTCTAACATTAATTATTGAACTATCAATTTATTTCAATCTCATATTTAATTTAACATTCATTAATGTCAATAGATATTCTATAATAAGATCAAGAAGTTTCATGTCATTACCATTTACATAAAAACCAAAACATAATTGACATATATTTAAAAAATAAAATTATAAAATAATTAAAACTATATATAAAATAATTTGAAGTAAAAAAATAACTATATAAAATAACTCTTGAATAAATAAAAGTAGCTCTTACAGAAAGACAAAAATGTTCATCATTCTAATTCAATAAGAAAAAATTGTTTATCATTGCAATTCAATTAATTTGTGTAAGTGATTCATTTTTTATTGCTCCAATAATTTAATCCTAAATATGTAGAAGTAAGCAAGATTTGTGTTTTCAAAAGTATATTTGAGTTCCAACGGTCAGTTTTTGGTAGGGAAAAGGTGCGCCTAGCATCGATGAAAGGTTATCATATCCCTCGCAGCCTTTGAAGAACACATAGGCGTTCAGATTTTTCACTCTGCTGCCTTTCGTTGAAGAAATTAGTTTTACTTTGTGCTCTGTATTTCTCAAATCAAACAAGACTTTCCAATTGTCGTCTACTCAGATTGCTTTGTTGTTTACGAGGGTTTCAATCAGGCAAGAGATGTTATTGTGCTTTTCCATCATCTTTTTTGGTTTCTGTTGGCAATAGATTTTTTAATGATTGAGGCCAATTTTCCAGTTATTGCTTTGACATATTTGAATTCTGCAATCTTTCTGAATGTTTAATTAATGTTCCGTTAAAACAAAAACAATGCTTGTTTATGTGCACACAAGATTGTGAAGGGTGTGTTTTTTTACAGGGTTAGGGTTTAGAGATGGGCAAAGGCAGTCAAGAGAAGCTTCTAGAACAGATATTCCAGCTGAAATTCACATCAAAGAGCCTGGTTAGACAGGCGAAGAAATGCGAGGCAGAAGAGAAAGCGGAGAAAGTGAAAATAAAGAAGGCCATTGAGAAAGGGAACATGGATGGTGCACGCATATATGCGCAAAATGCAATCAGAAAGCACAACGAGCAACTCAACTACTTGAGATTGGGGTCTCGACTGGATGCCGTTGTTGCCCGTTTGAGCACTCAGAGCAAAATGGAAAACATCAGCAAGTCCATGTCTGGGATTGTCAAGGCATTGGACAGTGCGCTGGCCCTTGGGAATATGCAGAAGATCTCACTCACCATGGATCAATTCGAGAGGACTTTTGTTAACATGGAAGTGCAGTCGGCGTTTGTGGACACGGCAATGGCAGGCAGTACTTGTCTTTCCACACCTGAAGATGATGTGAATTCGTTAATGCACCAAGTTGCTGATGACTATGGATTGGAGGTTTCTGTTGGCCTTCCACAGGCAGGGACAAGTTCTGTTCCTCTAAAGGACAAGGCCCCACTTTTGCCCGAAGATGATTTGAGCCAAAGATTGGCTCACCTAAAGTCCAGAGGTTAATGATTAGAACAAGCGACTTAGCCTGGCTTGGCGTGATTGTTCTTAGTTTTTACATTCAGGAGGAGGATTGTTAACATGCTCTGTTCATTTCAGTAAATTATTTTGTGCTGACTACTTTGAAATCTCAATTAGTTTTCTCTTTTGCATATTTAATTTGGCATCATTTGAGCTTGCTTGGATATCGGATTAATTTAGCTTTTCTCCTCTCATTGATTTTACAATTGGTTGTTTTCAATACTTGATCTTAGTTGGCTTTTTAAGCTAGTTACCTTGAGATGTGGGGCGAGGGCACCGGACATCTATTCATATGCACATTTAGTCACAGAAGATGTAGGTATGAGGAAGGGAACACTATCCTTCTCCCTATACCTTAGTTTCCTGCCGACAATAGCTTTCTCGCAACCTTAAGTTTGAAGTATATTGATAGAAGCTAGACCTTGTGCTCTACAAAAGATGTTTATTTATTCCAGGTTCTAGGCAATAAATTTCCTTTACTAAAATGTAGAGTTGTGTTGAAAGATGCTAGATCTGTTTTTCCCAAAAATTTCACGCAAGTTCTTAGCATGTGCAAAGGTGCCGTGTTAGCCAGTGCTTACCGAAACAAAAATTGACTGCAAAGAAAATAAGCCAAGCTTTATCTCTCAGTGACAGGTGTTTATGGTGCCCATGAAAATAGTTTTTTCTTTTTGTTCCTCTTTGATGTTAGATTTATTTGATGTCAGATTTCTAACAAGCATTCTCCGAGCAATAATATAGATCAATAATGCATACGCAAGAATGCCTCTTACATTTTGGTGTTCAAATAATTTGAGTAAGACATTAGCTCTCTTATCTCTTTTACTTTGTTCTACAGAACTAAAGATTTCATTTCATATCTCATATCTGTAAGAGTTTTGTTAGGCAATGCCATTAGTTGCATTCTGCAAATGCTTCTAGTTCCATTACAGAGATTTGTTTTTTGTTTCTGTTCCTGATCCAAATGCCTCGTCTGTATATCTGCTGCCATGAATTTCTTCTTTCAGGGGCCTCACTGTAGGTTTCACATTTTGGATATTCACATCATATGTTACGATAGCACACTTTTGTTTCAGTATGCTTTCTTTGATGTACTAACGTGCTTGACTACAAAACATTTATTTCTTCTTTTCTGTTCTTTTTTAATATGAAGAAATCATTGTCAAAGTTCAGATTCCCTTAGTGATAGGGTTCAAACTTTCTATTGCTTTGGTGCATCTACTTACTGGAGTGTAGTGACAGCAGTTCTTACCAAAAAGCTCTTTTCACCAGATATGTGTTTCTGTGGGAGCATAGTTCTGTGTCTTCTAAACATTATGTGCACGGAAACATGGGTAGCTCTTGAATACACCACATAATCAGTACACAGAATCTTACCACGTGTGCCCCCATAATATTACACCAGAGTTATGGATTTTTGAACCAGGATTGTGTTCTTATGAATGTTACCCACTACCATTGCACCACAACCCCTTGCAAAAGTAATGATTTATAAATTGCTCCAATTTGTTGCAAAATGCTCAATGTTCTGCAGCTCAATTCTTTATCATTGGAGACTTCTGATGATGCCCTTTTATTTTTGAGATTTTCGCTTATTTCAACTTTCGGTATTTACTTTTGAGGTTGCGATCTGCATGGGTTACCACCCAAGCAGATGAATTTGAGTGTATAAATGTGATAAAATTTGGAATTGTTGCTCAATTTTGATAGCCATCCTAATTTCTAGGAAAAATTTAAATCTCTTGAATGGTCATTACAATGCCGGATTTATGTACATACTAGAGGCTGGGTACTACAATGCATGGGTTACTACCCAGCAGATGAATTTGACTGTATAAATGTGATAAAATTTGGAATTGTTGCTCAATTTTGATAGCCATCGTGATTCATAATTAATAGCATATAGTTTTCAGTGTTCACAGTCCATAATAATGTATTGCTGATATTTCTCTACTAAAATAATAGCTATCGTAATTAATAGCCATCATAATCTCTACGAAAATTTTAAATCTCTTGAATGGTCATTACAATGCTGGATTTATGTACATACTAGAGGCTGGGTACTACAATGAAATCTTAGATGTTCTTGATTATTATAGTATTTTTATTTTTTATTTTTTTCAGATTTTCTCAAATGAGAAGTTAAAATCTGGGTTTGTAACTCCTCTCAGATTTTGATACTGTGACTTTTTTAAACACGTTCTTATACAATACTTTTCTTCATAAAAGAAAAATTCAAAAAAGTGACTTTCATGGATTCTGAATTTGATGGAAATCTATACTTAATCTGAATTACTTAAACTTGGCGATCATTAAATTGTTATAGTTAAAATTTCGATTCGATGTGCAACTGCATATATAGGAGAACAGCTTGAAGTGCATCAAACTTCATTGATTTGTGGCTTAGTTAATAGAGTTAGTATTTAAATTGTGAGTTTACTGGGTTGGCTTATTGACATGAGTTTTTTTGACCTTTTAGGATTCTCTCAAATAAGAAGTTGAAATCTGGTTTATAACTCCACTCAGATTTTGATATTGTAAAATTTTAACACTGTTTATACAATGCTTTTCTTCATAAAAGAAAAAGTTAACATCCATGGATTCTAAACTTACTGGAAATCTACACTTAACCTGAATTACTCAAACATAGCAGTCAGGAAAACAGCCTGAAGTGAATCAAACTTCTGTGATTTGTGGCTTAGTTAATCATCGATTGAATATTTAAATTGTGAGTTTTACTGGTTGGCTTATTGACATGAGTTTTTCTCTATTTGGATTTTCTCAAATAAGAAGTTGAAATCTGGTTTACAACTCCCCTGAGATTTTGATATTATAAAATTTTCAAACTCTTTTTTACATAATACTTTAATTCATAAAAGAAAAAGTAACTTCCATGGATTCTGAAATTTACCGGAAATCTAGACTTAACCTGAATTACTCCAACTTGACAATCATCATCAAGTTATGGTTAAATTTTCAATTGGATGTGCATATTTAGGGGAACAGCTTTAAGTGCATCAGAAGTGTTTATAGATCCCCTTAGGTCTTGATATTGTAAATTTTTCAACACTTTTTTATACCATGGTTAAGTGTGTTTGAGTTGGAGTAGTATTGGGATGGGTGACCTCTTGGGAAGGCCCAGCACTTCATTCTTGTGAGAATCACCTAGATGCAATGAGTGCTAAGCGGATCATTCATTGTCATGAGGGATGGGTTCATGTAAACCATTCTACTCATGAAACATGGGTTAATGAGTTTGGCTAAAAACTACACAGTTGAATCCTGATAGCAATAACATAATTTGACTCGCTGTGGAATATCAATCAGATGTTATTGTTAAATTTTCAATTGAATGTGCATATTTTGGAGAGTAGCTTGAAGTGCATCAAACTTCTGTGATTTGTGGCTTAGTAATAGTTGAATGCTTAATTTGAGATACTGAGTTGGCTTATTTTGCCTGAAAAAATCATCGCCACAACCTTTAAGTTGATCTAGTGGAATTGTGTCTGTTGCTTAAAACCTACACTAATCACAAGGAAGTTGATTGCGAGAAGATTTAAAATTTGTTACTTCCACAAAGATGCATAAATTTCATGAAATTCTGGTGGAGTTGTGCCTGTAACACCTATGCCATTCACAATGTTGGTTGCCAGATGCAAAAATAAGTTACTTGCACAAAGATGTGTAAATTTCATGAAATTCGAACTTTGAATAAACTAACACCATATCATTTAACTTGAATCTGGTGGAGTTGTACCTGTTGCTTAACACCTATGCTATTGACAATGTTGCTTGCCACTTGCCAGAAGTTGCAAAAATTAGGTACACAAACATGCATAAATTTCAAAATTTTCTCAACTTTTGAAGATATACTCAAAGATGCATAAATTTCAAACGTTTCCAACCTTTGAATATCACGATAAATTTCTTGCACCAATTTTACTAAATGCCTCTTGAGTGCTACAATTTTACTTGTGAGATTACTGGTTTTTGCTGTTAAGGACTCCAGATTTTTCACCACAAAACTGATTTGTATTTGGATGGGCCTGTGTTATTGTTTTGTCCATTTTATCTCACAATGTAGTGGGCAAGGGCAATTAAATCTATCCAGTTCTGTTGCGACAGAGATGACCATGAACTTGATCTTTTAACTGCTCCCGTTGGATTGTATGCCCAACATTTCCCTTTGCAGCACTGTTAAGTCATGAGTTTGGCATCGCTGATTACTGAAGCCCGTGTAGGGCACAAAAGATAGCGATCTTCTTAGCTTACATGGAAAGAACATGGCAAAAACTGCATATGATCGAAACTGTGTATGACCAATATCAGTCATCAATTTTCCATATTATGTAAAATCCCAAGCTCTGGGTGTCTTCGGCTAGTTGATTATATATATCAAATTTCTTCTAATATGTGACATTATTCAATTAGGAAAAGTAATTGCCAGATTTGAGCTGAATCTATGGGCTAAATAGATCATGATTTTCTTCACTCACATAGAAAGGTTAGGATAAAATCTCCATATGATTAAAACTGCGCTTTTACGATCAGCCATCAATTTTCCTTTGCAGCCTTGTAAAGCCCCCAGTTTTATATATTTTCGCTTGGGGGGAGGGCCCATTAGTCACAGTTGTATGCAATTTTGTAGGACTTTCATTTATTTTTTAGTAATGTGAAATGACCGTTTATCTATCTATAATTAAAGTTTAGAGTTGTGACTAATTGGCGACTCATTATATCACCATGTCTAGTGAGTAGTGTCCTTAAAATGATTTTTTAAAGATTTGACCAATCTAGTAGTTGAACAATTTGTTGTTAGAACAATATCATATTCTTATTTAAAATAATCTTTTAGATGATCTCAATACCTTTTGTTAACCATAAATCTTATTATCTCTAACATTTATATCTAACATAAATGATCTAATAGTTGAACACAAAAATACTATTTATTGTTAAAAACACAACACATTTTTATTTAAAATACAACTTAATTTCAACTTTTTGACAATCTTTCACATTTTATATTGTGATAAAAAAATATATAATATGAAGTACTCCAATGCATATGCATTGCTTCAACAATAGTCATCCACATAAGAATTAAATTTTTCCATATAACAACAATACTTGTTTATATGAGCACCTTGTTTATAAATGACATACTTATAATGAATAGTTATGATATTTTATTTGAAGCAAAAAAAATATATTTATTTCACTTGTTATGACATTAGGTCATTTGTTGATTAATGTGGACTAATTATTGACAATATAATATGCCTAGTAAAAATATGTTGCAAGACTAAAATCTATGACCACAAGTACTATAAATCTCCATCCAACTATTGGCCCCTCTCACGTAGTTATTGTGCTTCACTTTGTATTGATTTTTTTTTATTAGATTGCTTTAATCGAGGTCATTAGTGATAGAAACACACTAAATCTATGGGTGTAAAGGATTAGATTGTTGAGTTTACATGGATAGTGTATGAGAAAAGTCTCTTGTGCAGAAGTTGAATGCAAAATGGCATGGATAGTTGTATTTTGAAAACTAGCATGATGCTAACAATATTTGCTCTTTCTTGTCTACCCTCTTATGTCAAGCATGTGGAGATGACTTCTTTTGTTTCATTGTATTAGGAAGATTGCTCTAACAATTGAATGGAATTTTCTTTTAGATAGTTTGATAGTTTCCATGGCATGGTTAATTTTGGTTGGTTTAACCGAACAAATGTGGCTACATGGATGCCTCCTTGAATTCTCGAATCATACAATAAACAATGAATAAAATGGTTTTGCAACACTCATATTAGAGGGTCAATTATGAATTGATCTTCAAATTTTGATTAGTTCATTTAATATTATTTCTCTAGTTACCATTACAAGTTACATGTGTATTAATTTCTCGATACATTGGTTATCTCCTCATCTTTGAAGTGAACCTTATAGAAATACCTATTTTATATGCTTCAGAGTTTATACATTGTTCTTATCTACAATGATAATGAGAGATATGATTTGTAGTAATTTACAAACTTTTTACTAGTTGTAATTTGAAAAATACCTTGGAGTGTAAAAAATATACCTATATTTGTAAATAAAAATAAACTTTGCTTGAACTACACTAGTCAAATCAAATATACATGTGAACAATAAAGACCATAGAAAGAAAAAACAAGGGTTCAAACAATTAAATCAAATCCTATTCTACACCTAATTGCACCTCCAGTTAAACAAAGAAATCACATAACAAGGTTTTAAAAACATTAGTCTCTAACCCACAACTCCTTGTTGCATAGATGTGGTTGTGCTCCAATAAATTTGTGCTTGAGAGATGGTATGTGGTTTCTCTTCAAACCAAATTGAGATGATGATGATTAATCCAAAATATCAATAGTTGAGGTTCGTTGAGAAGATTAGAGGAATGACAAATCTCTGAGTGACACCTTGTGATTAGTGCACTTAAAGGGTTTCAAAATTAAAGGGATTTGGATTGTTAAAATTGTCTTTGAAAGATATAAAGGGTATTATTTGAAGACATGTGAAGGGTGAGGATCTTCTTAAAAAATAAATGGATAGGATTTAATGAGAGGATTTTGTGGGGAAGTGGGAAGTTTGACCATGACCTTGGCATGTTTAGAAGTGTGCTAGAGTATTAATTAGTTACTTGATTAGTTTTGGTCAAATAATTACTTGAGGGGGTTTTGGGAGAATCAAACAAATAGGACACACTTATTTTTTTAAGAATAAGGAAATGAAGGGTGAAATTAATTAAATAAATGTTAAATATTTAATTAAAGGTGAACTTTAGAGTAAATGGGGATAACAAAAAATTAATTAAATACATGATTTGAATTTATTTAATTAATGCTAGGATAGATGTTGGGAGGCTTAATTACATAATTGGTCATATTTGATTAATGCTTGGAAGAGGATAAAATTGGGCGTCGTTACGATGTGGATGATATAAGGTGTCTATATTATAATTTAGCATGAATTAACCTAGATTTGTAAATGACAACTACAGTTTTGTAATTACAGTGGTAAATGTTAATGAATATTTAGCTTGATGATTGAAGATATATGATCTCTCAGTTTGTAGAGTTTTATGTAAAATACGTGCTTTGCTCTTTTTCAAATCTACATGTGTTGTACTTCTTGTAGTGTCCCAATTTCTAAGAATGTGGGTGTTTCAAGTTGTCTTGTGTCATACCTTTTCTTCAACCCTTTCTTCTTTATTTTCTTGGACCTTTGTGTTTTTTTATATTTTTCAAGTTTTCTCTTACCTTGGTTCTCTTTTCCTTGCTTCCCCATTTACTGCACCCCATGTTGTCTTATCTATTAGAATTCTAAAATATCTCATATGAGTGTCCTTTTCCTTTCATTTTTCTTAAGTCCCTATTTCCTTGATTCCCTAGGTGTTGGACCTTCATACTTTCCTTTATTAGCATTTCTTGCTATCACTCCCTATAATCCTACTTCCCAACTCCTTATCTCTTATGAGCTATCAGAGTTCCAATCCCCCTTTGCACTCCATATGAAGGATTTGGTCACTTTGATAATTGATCCCTATGGTATTGAGATGCCCAAGTTTTTATTCCCATTACATCACAAGCTTTCAAACTTCTCTCCCTACCACTATACCTAAAGAGTACCTAGTATCCTATTTTCTTAGATCTCGATCCTTATCACATCATTACTTTAAGGTGTGTAGAATTTTAGGTTTTCCTTTCTCATATGTTTCTAGTAGAAAGTATGCTACATTATTAACCCTTGACGCATCCTAGTATTGATTATGTTGAAACTTTGATCCTTACTCTCTCTTACATTGGTACCCCCAACTTGTAATCCTTGCTTCTTTCTACATTAGGTATCTACAACTCATTTCTATATCGAGTATTTCCTAGACTATTAGGTATCCTTGTAGCTTGATCCCCACTTTCACAATTCTCTACCTTCTTAGTATTATATACCTTTGTTTCCAATTGCATCTTGACATCCAGTATCTTGTTCTCCAAATCCTTGCCCTTCAAACCTAAGAGATTATAATGCACTGGTACCAAATAGAATTGTATCTAACTAGCATTTTGACTTTTAATTATCTAACCCCATTTCCATTGCATCCTTGAGGTATTCATTTTATTCAACCCTAGACATTAGTCATGTTCTTCTATGGAACCCCCATTGTACAAACAAAGGGCTTCATCTACCACCATGCACAACCAAGGAAATCATTAAAGACCACATTTGAGAGTGCTGAGATGGATGATTCTTTTCAAAAATCTACCCATACATGTGATCCCCTTAACAAGCCTCTAGCTTTGAACTATATATATATATTGACCAATCTATCAAACAAGTTTAACTCTAACAAGTATAGTTAATGAAACTATGTTCAACTTTAGAAATAAAGATGAATTCCCTCAAGTTTTAAAGATAAGTGGATGAAACCCAATTGATTTCCTAAAGTTTGGAGGATAAAAACCATTTGATTTGCTAAGGGTAGCTAAGGTTAGCTTCATATGAAGATTGCATCTACATTTCAAACTTAGAGGATTTCAGTAACATTTTAGGCACTTTTGTATTTTGATATTGTTTGAATATGAATGGTACTATGGTGTCTAGTTAAAAATGGCCATGGTCTCCCATAGATATATATATATATATATATATATATATATATTTTGACCAATCTATCAAACAAGTTTAACTCTAACAAGTATAGTTAATGAAACTATGTTCAACTTTAGAAATAAAGATGAATTCCCTCAAGTTTTAAAGATAAGTGGATGAAACCCAATTAATTTCCTAAAGTTTGGAGGATAAAAACCATTTGATTTGCTAAGGGTAGCTAAGGTTAGCTTCATATGAAGATTGCATCTACATTTCAAACTTAAAGGATTTCAGTAACATTTTAGGCACTTTTGTATTTTGATATTGTTTGACTATGAATGGGACTATGGTGTCTAGTTAAAAATGGCCATGGTCTCCCATAGGGTTTGATCTACTTCGAGAAGGGATTCATGACCTCCATATGAAAGTGCCATACATGTCTTAGGAGGTCGTGCCCTCACAAAACCAAATTTTTAATCTTTATGGTTTTCCAAAAGTATCTTAATCACTATATTTACATCATCAAGCCATGTAAGGATATTTCCATCCCCAATCTAGGAGAACCACCTAAGATCCCAATAAACCACTCACAAACACATTCCAATAACATGAAAATCACATAAATAAATCACAAATAGAAGAAGAGAAAAAAATATTGACACAAGATGACAAGAGATCCTCATTACTTATTAATGAGAGGAGGAAATTGTTTGTTCAAAATCAAAAATCACCAAATACAATTAACACCAATCTCACAAGTTAATAAAATATAAAACATAAACACATTATACAAGTAAGGAAAATGCGAAGGAAAAGAGATTACCTCTCAAGTAAGTGAGAATGAATTTTAACACTCCCCTTTCACTTGAATCATTCTCTTCCACTCCCAATATAATTTTTTCTCTCTATAAGGCCTTTCCATAATGCTAAAATAAAATATAATAAATAATCCTGTGTCAAAGAATATAGGGTGGCATCATATGGCGTATATCACCTCACTCATCTTCACCTTGTGGTACAATACCATATGAATTTCACATCACACTCTCATCCCTTCTTTCTAAATATTAATTAATTCATGTGTTTTCTATGTGTCTCACATTTGTAAATAATATGGAAGAAGGATGTTGTCTAACTCCATCTATGTCCAATAAATTGATATAGAGGGGGCTATAGTGTAGAAAAATGTACTCTACATTTTCACACTATTTTTGCATCCCATTAATTAATTGAACTTAATTAAGCTTCTAATTTCCTAAATTATGTATTCCTAAGCCTCATTATTCATGTTTTCCAAAAGGGAAACTTATATTAAACAATTGCCATCAATCTTGGAAATGGAGTGTCCTGGATTTAGGTCCCAGGACCCATTTACCCAAGGGAGAATGGGTCCTCTTAAGTGCCAAGAACCAATTTTTAATATGTTTTTGGCAACATTTTAATGATTCAAATTCAAGTTTCAAATATCGGCTTGTGGAATCTAATTTTTACAAAATTAGATAAACACCTATAAATACAGTTATTTTATCAATTCAAAACACCTAACATTAAGGAAACTTTCACAAGAGAAAATATTATTGCCAAGAGCATTGAAGAGCATATTTATCAAGCATCTACAACAACAATCAAGATCATATCTTCATGTCAAAGATCATGTGTGTTCATATTATGTTTTGGAGCTAACATTGTGATGTAGGTTTCAAGCATTCAAGCATCAAGATTAATTATCCAACTAAGCCATTTCATGCAAGATCCAATCCTTAGAGAGATGTGCTAGACTTTAGTCCTCTAAGGGAAACCATTAAGGGTTTGGTGGGTTGTGACATAGTATTGTTCATTCATCATATTCTTTTCATTTTGTCATTATTTTATCATCAAGGTTTAATTACCAAATTGGGGTTTGACCAAGGCAAACCCCTATTCACCAAAAAACAAACATTTTTCCCTCTCTTTTTGTATGTGCATATTTGTAGGTGAAGAAGGAATGAAATTGGATCAAAAGGGAAATTTTGTAAAGTTGTCAAAGTTGTCAAGCCACGAAAACTCAACTACAAAATTCATTTTTGACTTTTTGATAATGGAATATGGAGAAATTGTGAGCTAAGATCTAGGATTAGAGGACTATAAAATCAGGTTTTGGACCCTGTATAGAGACCCATTCGCCCTAGGGAAAATATTTCCTTGCAAGACTCTCAGAACCCACTTTTGGTACTAGGTACACATCAGTTCTCCCTTCTCAGATCTTCCTGAAAGTTGTTGTTTCAATTTGTGCTATCCTTAAACTCTACACTTCAATTTTTACATCATATAATTGAGTTCAATAATTATTTTATTTTCATCTCCCAAAAGTGCATTTCAGTCATTTTAGTCACTTTTTGTCATAAGAAAACAACAGATCCTCCTAATAGGGTCGACTCACCTCAAGGTTGAAATTCAATTCTATCCTTGGGAGATCTCTTTTTTTAACAAAATTAGAGGTGTAAGTGTGTTTAAACCCTCACATACTCACATCCACCCACACTTCCCTTTTTCTATTGTTTCATTTTGGTGAACTTGACATTCTTACACTATAATTTTTTTTATTTGGTAGTCTTTTCAAACCCTAGATCCATATTTTGTAATGCATTAGTTTTTTTTGCATTTCATTTAGGTTTTTTAAATTGCATTTTTCATCATTTAAAATTGTATTTTGTATCATCTAAATTTATAAAAATCCAAAAATGTTGCACAAATCGTGCATACATCTTGCATGTTAGTTGTAGTAAGAGTGTTTTTCAATCATTTAGATCAAAATTTCAATTAAATTTGCATTCAAAAAGTTGTCATTTTGTTCAATTTTTGTCGTAAGTTGCATTTTCACTTAGACATAAAAATATGGAAACAATTGTCATAGTAATAATAGTCTACAACCTGAAACAGAGAACTTAAGTATCAAATCAAAAAATTGGATTTTAATTTTTAAAACCCCTGAGCAAGGACCCATTCACCCTTGGGAAAATCTATCCTTGTATAGGTGTCCTGACAATATTCTAGGTGCATTTATGTCTCTGTGTCTTCCTTCCATTTCTGCTGGTAAATCTGTGTTTTGAAATTCTAAAAAATAGTTATTATATATGCAAGAAAAGTGCCATTTTTCTTGATTTATTGTAAATTGGGAAAAATTGTTGCATTTCAGATTTGTAGAACAATTATTACATCATGATCTCATTGCAAAAATCTCTTGTTATCATACTTCATATTCTATTTTCAGATCTTGTTGAATACTCTAGGAAATTTTTGTTACAAACATACAAATATAAAGTTTTCTCCCCTCTTTTCTTATTTTCATTGATCCCTCTCCCACTATATTTCCTATGCGTGAAGTTTATTTGGTAAAAGAGAATACAAATTTGGACATTCATGACAATCACATTTATTCTTCTCCCAATATCTCTCCTATTTATGAAGATATTTTGGTGTTAGAAGATCCAATCATTGAGTCATAAGAATCCTACTTTTCTCTTCCCCTACCTCTCCTACTTGGGAAACATTGGACTTAGGGGATGTAATCATGACAATCATAGTTTCCCTTCTCCCAATATCTCTCCTATTTTTTAAGGAGATATTTTGGTGTTAGAAGATCCACTCATTGAGAATCATGAGAATCTTGTTTCTCCCTCTCCCAATGCTTCTCCCACTTGGGAAGATATTGTTGAACAAGAGGATGAAATCATTGATAACAAAGAAAATCATATTTTTTCTTCTCCCGATACCTCCCCTACTTGTAATGAAGTTACCTTAGAAGATCCAACCATCGAATGTCCTAAAATTATTGTTTGTTCCTCTCCTAAAAACTCTCCTACTAGGGAAGATATCATGGTGCAAGAGGATGATAACATTGATCTATAATATTGAGAATCAAAACTTGAAGAATAATGACAATAAGGAGAGAATTATCTCCAATCATCCATTACAACATCATCAAGCCATGTAAGGATATTTCCATCCTCAATCTAGGAGAACCACCTAAGACCCTAATAAACCACTCACAAACACATTCCAATAACATGAAAATCACATAACTAAATCACAAATAGAAGAGAAAAATTAAATATTGACACAAGATGACGAGATCCTCATTAATTCTTAATGAGAGGAGAGAATCGCTTGTTCAAACTCAAAAATACCAAATACAATTAACACCAATATCACAAGCTAATAGAATATAAAACATAAACACATTATACAACTATGGAAAATGTGAAGGAAAACAGATGACCTCTCAGGTAAGTGAGAATGAATTTAACACTTCCCTTTCACTTGAATCATTCTCTTCCTCACCCAATATAAGTTTCTCTCTATAAGGACTTTCCATAATGCTAAAACAAAATAAAATAAATAATCTTGTGTTAAAGAATATAGGGTGGCCTCATATGTAGTGTACCATTCCACTCATCTTCACCTTATGGTACAATTTACCATAGGGATTTCACATCACACTCCCATCCCTTCTTTCTAACTATTAATTAATTCATGTGTTTTCCATGTCTCACATTTGTAAATAATATGGAAGAAGGATGTTTTCTAACTCCATCTATGTCCAACAAATTGATGTAGAGGGGGCTGTAGTGTAGAAAAATGTACTCTACATTTTCACATTATATCTACATCCCCTTGATTAATTGGACTTAATTAAGCTTCTAATTGCCTAAATTATGCATTCCTAAGCCTCATTATTCCCATTTTCTGAAAGGGAAACTTATATTAAATAATTTCCATCATTAAAATTTAAACATCTTGGAAATTGTGTGTCCTAGATTTAGGTCCCAATACCCATTCGTCCAAGGGCGAATGGATCCTCCTTAAGTGCCAAGAAAAAAAATTAATATGTTTTTTGTGGCATTTTAATTATTCAAATTCAATTTTCAAATTTCAGCTTGTGGAATTTAATTCTATAGAAATTAGATAAACACCTATAAATACTGTTATTTTATCAATTCAAAACATCTAGCATTAAGGAAACTTTCACAAGAGAAAATTTACTATTGTCAAGAGCATTGAAGAGTAGATTTATCAAGCATCTACAACAACAATCAAGATCATATCATCATGTCAAAGTTCATGTGTGTTCATATTATGTTTTGGAGCTAACATTGTGATGTAGGTTTCAAGTATTCAAGCATCAAGATCAATCATCCACCAAGCCATTTCATGCAAGATCCAATCCTTAGAGAGATGCTTTAGACTTTAGTCCTTTAAGGGTAGCCATTTAGGGTTTGGTGATTATGAAATATCATTGTTCATTAATCAAATTCTTTCCATTTTGTCATTATTTTATCATCAAGTTTTAATTACCAAACCGGGGTTTGACCAAGGCAAACCCCTATTCACCCAAAAATATTTTTTTCCCTCTTTGTGTATGTGCAAATTTGCAGGTGAAGAAGGACTGTAATTGGATCAAAAGAGAAATTTTGTAAAGTTGTCAATGTTGTCATCAAAGTTGTCAAGCCATAGAAATTCACCTACAAAATTCATTTTTGACTTTCCAACAGTGGAATATGGAGAAATCAGGAGCTAAGATATGAGATCAGAGGATCATGAAATTAGATTTTGGACCCCTGTATAGAGACCCATTCACCCTAGGGTGAATTTGTCCTTGTAGGACACTTAGAACCCACTTTTGGTGCCAGGTACACATCAGTTTTCCCTTCTCATATCTGCTTGAAAGTTGATGTTTCTGTTTGTGCTATCCTTAAACTTTGCATTTCAATTTTTACATCATATAATTGAGTTCATTAAGTATTTTATTTTCATCTCCCAAAAGTGTATTTCAGTCATTTTCAATCATCTTTGTCACTTTCTGTCATAAGAAAACAACAAATCCTCCTAATAGGGTTGACTCACCTCAAGGTTGAAAGTCAATTCTATCCTTGGGAGATCTCTTTTTCTAATGAAATTAGAGAAGGTGTAAGTGTGTTTAAACCTACACATACTGACATTCACCCACATTTCCCTTTTTCTATTTCTTTAGGGGCATACATTTGGATCAACAAACCAATAGTCTTATTAAGCAACTTATTGACTTAGACGTGTTGTATTTAATTTATCAACTAGGGAATTTTCATTTGTTGGATGACGCTGCCACTATACGTGTAGTTAAGGATTCTAAGTTATCCTAGAAATTGCATATAGAAGACTTAACTAAAAGAAACCTTATCTAGAAACAAATTTAACTAAAAATACATTTATCTAGAAACAAACTTAATTGTGTAATAATTGCTATGGGTAGATACTCTTATGGGGACAATGACTAAACAATTCAACTGCATTGTAACCACTTGCATGTAACTATTATTAAGTAATTGTTAATAAAAATTTGTTTTCTACTTATCAAATTAATTCAAATCAAATAACATATCTTTAACAATCTATTCTAACAATTAACAAACAATCTAAACTATGAGAAGTACTACAATTACCTCAAGTGGCCCTTGCTTGAGTAGCTATAATCTCACAATATCTTAATCAAATTTTAACTCAAAATTTCAAATGATTTATTGAATCCATTTTATTTATTGCATTCTTGAAAAGATAACTCAAATTGATAACAAAGTATTGATTGACAAAAATGCAGACAAAAAAAATCTACCAGTACTAGATCTTTGACTTCATACATGATCTACTATATATACATGATCCACAAAGTTTGATTATCTTGGAATCTAAACAGATTATAAAAAAAAATTCAACTCATCTATAAACATAGGGAGAGGACTTATTCCTATCCTAAAAAATAGGAAACTAATCATGTAGAGGCGCAATTGTCATAATGGGTATGTGCAAGATCATGGGGGTCCAAAAAGTGGCAATGAGAAAAAAAATGTGTTTTTACTTCGCTAAAATCGTGAAACAAAAAAGTTGAATTTTTGTATGGGCAAGTAAAATTTAAATTCGGTTTGGTAATACCAAACTAAAACAGATATCCGTTAATAACAAATATCCATTAATGATAGGTATCCATTTCCCAAAATGATTTTTCGTAACCTTTTTGTATTCAAAATGGATATCCATTTTTCAAGCAAAACAAATATTTGTTTTGAAAAGAAAAATGAATTTCTATTTTGAAAAGAAAAATAGATATAGTGAAGCCACAATAGTGGTTTACAATTCAAGTGAGGAAGGAAAACTCACAAAAATGACCCCAAAGCAAAAAAAAGTGATTTTGGGGGTTCGTATGAACCTACTGGTTCAACCAAACGCATTAGGGGTTCGCTCGAACAAGTGTTCGAGCAAACCCCTTTAAATTTTGGCCACCAAAAAATTAAAAAAAATGCATAGTAAAGGGGTTTCGAGCGAACCCCCTTGAAGAGGTTCGGTCGAACCCCCCTTGCCCCTCATCCCCCTCCTAAGACACAAAAAAAGTCTATTTTTTTACGCTTCAGAGCTCGGGTTAAGGATGAAAATGGAGAATTCTTTAGAAACCCTTCTGGAATCAGATAGTCCTCGGAATGAGCTATCCAACGAATATAATTTTTGTATGTTTTGATTTTATTATGTATTTGTTTTTTTAGTTTTATTAAAAATAGGCTCTTCACCGAAAATGAAGGCCTTTGTTTTGCACATGTGCAAAAATCATAGATTATCAACAAAAAAAAATTGAAAAATATGAGTGCACTAGATATTGAAGTCCTTGATCCAACAAAAAAAATAAAATTGAATTTCGATATATACAAAAAAAGTTACGCGTTATACGGTCGCGCTATGTCTGAATTGTAATTGGTTTGACTTCAAAACTTAATTAAAGAAAAAACATTCAATTAAAAACTATCTAACCAAGTGGAAGCACTAGATATCGGAGCTAAAAATCTAAATTTGAAAGAATTAGAATTTTATCCTTCATGGAAAAAAAGTTATGCATTATACGGTGTGCGTCATTTTTTTTAAATGCTATTTTTTGAAAAAAACTAGTTTTTGTGGGAGAAGGAAAAAGAAGTGCAATCTGATTCCAAAAATTTTGAAAAAAATATTTTTAGAATCTACAGACAAAATCTGATGAGACTCTACTTTGCATCATCTTCGAATTCCTCATGGTTTAACCGCTATAGGTGCCCGAATGTGAAAATTTAGTTAAAAATAATAATTTCAGTGTCCAGTTTGGCAAAAAAATTGTAAACCACTATTGTGGGATCACTATTCATTTTCAACTTGTATTTTAATTAATTTATATTTTCAAAATGGAGTTTTGTAAAGAAAAATGGATATCTTTTTTGTAAAGAAAAATGGATATCTTTTTTGTAAAGAAAAATGGATATCCATTTTGAAAAGCCTAAAAAAGCACACTTCAGTAAAATGGGTATAACTTTTGCATTCCTTATGAAAATTTTGATTTTTCTATAGGTGTTGGAAAGGTGATTCAGAGATCCACACGGATAAGATGATTGTGATAGATTTATCATAAAAAATTATTATAGTTATTTTAAGTTCCTCAAATTTTAAAATTTTAAATGCTCATAATTCTTGCATACAAAGTCTTTTTTCATGTTTTTTTTGCAATAATCATCCTAAATGACTTGAAACATTAAATAAGTAATAAATAATGAAACATTTATATTTTTGTACTAAGGAGAGTAAACAATTTTCATAAATCATCATAGAAGGCCTCCTTATTGTCTTTGATCTTATACACACCTTTGCCCAAGTTGAACTAGGAGAACATATCTCTCTCCCTCTCCCCCTCTATATATTTAGCTATCTCTCCCTCTCTCTCCCTCTCCTTTATTCACCTTCTCTACCTATCTCTCAACTTTCCCCTTACTCTACCTCTATCTATATCTCTCCTCTCTCTATATCTCCCTCTCTACCTAGCTCTCTCCCTTTCTCTTCTGCTCTATATTTCTCAGGTTATATATATCTCTACATATTTCTCCCTCTTTCTATCTCTATCTCTCCTTGTCTCCATCTATTCATATCACTCCCTCTTTCTGTATCTCTCTACTTGTCTTTCTCTCTCTAATTTTCTTCCTCCCTCTCCTTCTCCCTCCCTCTATCGATTTATATAATCTCCCTCTTCATAAAGTTATCTCCATATCTCTCTCAATCACATATACACACATGCCCTATTTTTTCATCCCTATCTCTATCTCTTTATCTATCCCCCTCTTTTCATCTCACCCTCTCTCCCCATTTCTTTATACCTCTCTCTATTAATTTTCTCTATCACCTCCTTTCTCTCTCACTCTTTCTCCCTCTATCTACATCTCCCTATCTCTCTCTTTATATCTCTATATCTCGTTATCTCTACCTCTCTCTCTTATTCATTCTCTCTCTCTCTCTATATCCCTTTCTATCCATATCTTTCTCTACCTCTCTCTCTATCCCCCTATATCATTATCTCTCCCTCTTTCCCTCTCCCTATATATATTGATATCTCTCCCCTCTTATTCTATCTACCTCTATACCTATCTCTCTCCTTTTTTCTACCTCTATCTCTCTATCTACTGTTAGAAATATGTGCCTCAATCTCACAGGTTGAAACCTCTGAAAGAGCCAAGTCGGTGTGACATCCATATTGCCTGGCCGACAAGCAGCTTTGGAACCTTGTGAAAAGTTCTGGTCGTCGAGACCTAGTTGATGTCTTGCCGAATGGAGCCTATCGCTGTGACTTGTTGTGTTCGATGTAACCCTTTGCCGAGTGGATTGGTCTTACCGACAGGTTGATGCCTAAAGGTTATCAGGGAGACTCATGGCGACTAGAGTCATCGGAGTAACACAAAGGCTTTGGTATGAAGTCTTGGCGATAGGTGGTATGTCTCACCGATAAGCATACACTTGGAGCTATCGAGGTGATGTGAAAGCCTCGGTAAGATCTCTTGCCGACTGTTGGTTCTCTCGTCGACAGTTATTCACTAGAAGACATCGGGGTGACATGGTGACTTGATAAGAACTCTCAGCGATAGTGGTAAGTCTTGCTGATTGTTGGACATTTCGGAATAACATGAAGGTTCGGTATGATCTCTTGGCGAAGTACGATAGTCTTGCCAATGGGAATACTTTTGTCTATGTGACTTTGGAACTTCGATATGATCTCTTGGTGAATAGTGATAGTCTCGCCGATGAGATTACTGAAATTGATGCGATCTTGTGAACTCGGTGGAACCTCTTGCCGATAGCAATGAATCTTGGTGACATCGATGGTCAGGTCTTGTGGCATCGAGGAGACACGATTAGTGTCTCACTGACATGCGAATACATTTTTATCACCCTTGACTGATAGACTATCCTACGTGGTGAGTCTATGACCAATCAGAGAAGCCAAATGGGAACTGTTGGAAGTTAGTCTATTTTGGCAGTTCTGTGAGGAAGTTCAATAGATAGTGATGACATGAATATATTATGGAATTTCAAATGATGTTCAGT
Organism: Sequoia sempervirens; assembly: GCA_007258455.2. Classification (NCBI taxonomy): domain Eukaryota; kingdom Viridiplantae; phylum Streptophyta; class Pinopsida; order Cupressales; family Cupressaceae; genus Sequoia; species Sequoia sempervirens. The sequence continues at coordinate 22,476,298 of VDFB02000019.1, forward strand.
TCGAAGGGTGTTCGATCAATGTTCGATGCATAATTGGATGAATAGTTCGATGTATGGTCAGTGTGAATTCAATTCTAAAAGGTTGTAACTTGAATGTTCTATACAAAGTTGATCATTGAATCTGTTGTTGTAATTTGACATCAAAAAGATAAGTCTGATCTTTGTATGTGATCTCCATTACTGTAATACAAAGTGACTTCTCTTGGTGTGGTGGATTTTTCTCTCGTAAGGGTTTTCCCACGTAAATCTGGTGTTCATGTGTGTATGTTATATTCTCTGTTTCTGTTATTTCTTAGAAGTGTATCTTAATTGGATTGTAATTGAAAATTTAAAAGTATCTTTGGATTCTTCCCTGAGGTTTTGACATTAGGAGAGTTGTTTCCACACCTTAGCTTTCCTTACAAGTGGTATCAGAGCCTGGCTAGTTGTGTTATCCTTGTGGGTACGTTGGGTTTTTTGAGTCATTTTCTATTCAATGGGAGTCTTGTAGAAGTTTGGTAAATCAAATTATAGGTTAAGATGGCGAGCACGTCAGGAAAGATTGAAATTGAGAAATTCAATGGCAACAATTTTGAGTTGTGGAAACTTAAAATGGAAGATCTGTTGGTTGATCGTGATCTTTGGATTGTTGTGTCTAGAACGAAACCTACAGGCATGAAGCAAGAGGATTGGGATCTTGCAGATAGAAAATCAAAGGGGCTGATAAGGCTTTGTTTAGTAGACTCTGTTCTTCTGAATGTTCATGAAGAAAAGACTGCATCTTCCTTGTGGAAAAGACTGGCATCTATTTATCAGGGCAAGTCCTTGGTGAATAAATTGTTCTTGAGGAAGAAGCTATATGCTTTGAGAATGCAGGAGGGAGGATCTGATGCTGATCATTTGAATGCTTTCAACATGTTGATTGCATAGTTAACATCTGTTGGTGTGAAGATTGATGAAGAGGATCGTTGTATGTTGTTATTATGTTATTTGCCAAATTCTTGGATCACCTGGTGATGGCTATTGGGAGTACAACATCTAGTTTCAAGATGGAAGATGTTGCTTCTTTGTTGTCAGAAGAGATGAGAAGGAAATCTTCTGAGATGGTGAAGGAGGCCCTTGCTGTTAGAGGAAGGTCAAAAGAGAAAGGCAAGAAGAAGGACAAGAATTCCAAATCCAAATCAGAAGGGAGATCAAAGTCTCCTGGCAAGAAGTCCAAGGTGAAGTGCTGGAATTGTGGGCAACCTGGTCATGTCCGAATGGATTGTAAAGAGGAGAAAAAGAAGAAGAAGAAGAAGAATTCTGACTATGATTCTTCTCAGAGTGATCCAGACGCCTTCATTGCAGCCTTGGCTACGCAGGCATTAGATGATGTCTAGCTGATTGATTCTGGAGCATCTTACCACATGACATCTCATAGAGACTGGTTCATGAAGTATGAAGAATATGATGGTGGGAAGGTGTATTTGGAAAGTGATTCATCTTTGGAAATTGTTGGTTGTGGAAGAGTCAGAATTCAATTCCCTGATGGAAGAGTGAAGGGAATCAATGATGTAATGCATATACCAGGTCTGGCTCAAAATCTACTTTCTATTAGTAAGCTAAATGATATTGGAGTGCAAGTCACGTATTCTAGAAATGGTTGCAAAATGACTAGAGGCTCAATGGTGCTAGCAAGGGGTGCTCGAATTGGTACCTTGTATAAGCTGGATGCACATGTTGTTCAATGTCATAATGTCTCTGTAAAGTCATAGAAAGCTACTCATGGAGGAAAAGAGGGAAATGTTCCTGATTCTGTAAACTCTATGGAAGTTAAACATCCAGCAGAAAAGACTATGCTTTGGCATCATAGGCTAGGCCACATTGGTGAGAAAGGTTTAAAAACCTGGTTGAAGGGCTTGATGATTGTAACCTTGAATTCAAATTCTGTGAACATTGTATATATGGAAAACAACACCGTGTTTCATTTTATTCCAATCCTCACAAATCTTCTTGTTTGCTTGATTATATTCATTCTGATATTTTTGGTCCAGTGAATGTTCCTTCTTTGTCTAAGTCAAGGTACTATGTATCGTTTATTGATGATTATTCAAGAAGAGCATTTGTCTATTTTTTGAAAAGTAAATCAGAAGTGTTCTGTCGATTTAAGGAATTTAAAAACCTTGTAGAAAATCAGACTGGAAGAAAAATAAAATGTTTAAGGATGGATAATGGCGGTGAATTTTGTTCTGATGATTTTAAGAGGTACTGTAAAGATTATGGAATTAAAAGACATAAAACTACACCTTATACTCTGTAGCAAAATGGAGTTGCAGAAAGGTTCAACAAGACAGTGATGGAGAGAGCACGAAGTATGCTGAGTAGTGTTGGCTTGGAGGAGAAGTTTTGGGCTGAGGCAGTTGCTACAGCATGTTACTTGATAAACCGTTCTTCGAATTCCTCTCTTGTTGAGAAAACACCTTTGGAAGCATGGTCTAGTAAGAAGCCCTCTCTGAGACATATTCGTGTTTTTGGCTGTGAGGCATATGCATATGTGCTAAATGAGAAAAGATCTAAATTGGAGAACAAGGTTGTAAAATGTATTTTTATTGGCTATAGTGCTGGCATAAAAGGATACAAGCTTTGGAATCCTGATACGGAGAAGGTTCTATACAGCAGAAGTGTTATCTTTCATGAGCTGAAGCCTTCTACCTTGGATTTGCAGTCAGAGACAAAATCAGAAAATAAAAAGGATGTAGTTGAAATTCCTCCTACACAAGATAAAGAGGAATTAAAGATTCAAAAAGAACCTGAAACTGAGGAGAGCTCAAGTAGTTCTAAAAGTTTTGATGAAGAACAACCTCAGCCTTAGCAAGTGAGGAGGTCAACACGTGAAAGAAAGCAACCTGATAGGTATGAATTTTCTTTGATAGATTCTACTTGTGTCTGTGCTTTAATTTCTAGCACTGATGAGCCTAGGACTGTGAAAGAGGCATTTAGAATGTCTGATTCAGACTCTTGGTTGGAAGCCATGAATGAAGAAATGGCATCATTAGAAAAGAATGATACTTGGAGTTTGGTGCCCTTGCCTTAAGGCAGAAAAGCTATTGGATGCAAATGGGTATTTAAAAAGAAAATAGGTCTGGATGGCAATGTGGAAAAATATAAGGCGAGGTTGGTTGCGAAGGGTTATTCCCAGGTAGAGGGAATTGATTATGGGGAAATTTTTTCTCCTGTAGCTAAGCTGACATCTATCAGATTTCTTTTGTCACTTGCAGCAGCGTATGACTTAGAGGTTGAATAGATGGATGTGAAGACAACATTTCTTCATGGTGATCTTGAAGAAGAGATTTATATGTCTCAGCCACTTTGTGGAGAAAGGTGAAGTGACTTTGTATGGTTGTTCCTAGAATGTGGTACCAAAAGTTTGACAATATTTGTAAGATCAAAATATGATCATTGTGTGTATTACAAAGCTGAAAGTGATTTCTTATTACTCTCTATGTTGATGACATGTTGTTCATAAGTAAGTTGTCTAAGTCAAAGTTCGAAATGAAAGATCTTGGTGCGTGAGGTATATTCTGGGAATGGAAATAACTAGGGACAGGAAGAATAGAAAACTTTGGCTCAGTCAGAGTAAGTATATCAAGACTGTTCTAGAGATATTTTGCATGAATGATTGCAAGCAGCTAGTTGTTCTAGTTTTGCAAGGAACGAAGCTATCTGTTGAAGACTATCCAAAATCTCCTACTGAGATGGAGGACATGACCAGTGTACCTTATGCTAGTGCATGTTGGCAGTCTTATGTATGCAATGGTCTATACAAGGCCATACATTGCCCAAGCAGTGGGAGTACTTAGTCGGTTTATGGATAATCCTGGAAGGACACATTGGGATGCTGTGAAAAGAGTATTCAGATATTTGAAGGGCACTTCAGAATATGCTCTGTGTTACCATGATAACTTGGTTGAATCATAGAGGACTCTCAGCATTCGAGGCTATATGGATTCTGATTGGGCAGGGGACATTGAAAACAAAAGATCCACCAGTGGATATATTTTCATGATGAATGGTGGTGCAGTGAGTTGGATGAGTAAGTGGCAGGCTGTAGTTACTTTGTCCACTACAGAGGCAAAATACATGGCAGCTACACATGCTTGTAAAGAAGCAATCTGGTTAAAACATTTGTGTTCTAGCATTGGTTTTGATGCAGGGAAAATAACAATTTATTGTGATAGTCAAAGTGCTATCTGTTTGGAAAAGAATCCTGCTTTCCATGCCAGAACAAAACATATAGATGTACAGTATAATTTTGTATGAGATATGGTGGAGAATGGAAAGGTCTCATTAGAAAAAATGGATACTCTGGAGAATGTTGCAGATGCATTGACGAAGCCAGTGAGCATAGACAAGTTCAGGTGGTGTGCTAGTTCGATGGGCCTCAGTGCCCATGAATTTCAATAGTTTTGTTGTGCTCTGGAGGTGCCTGTGTGATCTTCGTCAAGTGGGAGATTGTTGGAAATATGTGTCTCAATATCACAGGCTGAAACCTCTGAAAGAGCCAAGTCGGTGTGACATCCATATTGTCTAGCCGACAAGCAACTTTCAAACCTTGTGAAAAGTTATGGTCACTGAGATCTAGTTGATGTCTTGCCGAATGGAGCCTATCGTTGTGACTCGTGTTCGTTGTAACCCTCTGTCGAGTGGTTGGTCTTACCGACAAGTTGATTCCTAAAGGTTATCGAGGAGACTCATGGCGACCGGAGTCATCGGAGTAACACAAAGGCTTCGGTATGAAGTATTGGTGATAGGTGGTATGTCTCACCAATAAGCATACACTCGGAGCTATCGAGGTGATGTGAAAGCCTCGGTAAGATCTCTTGCCGACTGTTGGTTCTCTCACTGACAGTTATTCACTAGAAGACATCGGGGTGACATGGTGACTCGGTAAGAACTCTCAGCGATAGCGGTAAGTCTTGCTGACTGTTCGACATTTTGGAATAACATGAAGGTTCGGTATGATCTATTGGCAAAGGATGATAGTCTTGCCGATGGGAATACTTTTATCTATGTGACTTTGGAACTTTGGTATGATCTCTTGGCGAATAGCGATAGTCTCGTTGATGAGATTGTTGAGGTCGATGCGATCTTGTGAACTCAGTGGAACCTCTTGCCGATAGCAATGACTCTTGGTGACATCGATGGTCAGGTCTTGTGGCATTTGGGAGACACGGTTAGTGTCTCACCAACATGCGAATACATTTTGATCACCCTTGACCGATAAACTATCCTACGTGGTGATTCTACGACCAATCAGAGAAGCTGAATGGGAACCATTGGAAGTTAGTCTATTGTGGCAGTTCTATGAGGAAGTTCAACAGACAGTGACGACATGAATATATTCTGGAATTGCAGATGATGTTCAGTTCGAAGGGTGTTCGATCAATGTTCGATGCACAATTGGATGAACAATTCGATATATGTTCAGTGTGAATTCAATTATGAAAGGTTGTAACTTGAATGTTATGTACAAGGTTGATCATTGAATCTATTGTTGTAATTTGACATCAGAAAGATAAGTCTGATCTCTGTATGTAATCTCCATTACTGTAATACAAAGTGACTTCTCTTCTTGTGGTGGGTTTTTCTCCTATAAGGGTTTTCCCACGTAAATCTGGTGTTCATGTGTGTATGTTACATTCTTTGTTTCTGTTATTTCTTAGAAGTGTCTTAATTGGATTGTAATTGAAAATTTAAAAGTATCTCTGCATTCTTCCCTGAGGTTTTCACGTTCGGAGAGTTGTTTCCACACCTTAGCTTTCCTTACATCTACCCCCTCTCTATCTATCCCTCACTCTCACTCCCTCCTTTATCTCCCCCTCTCATCTCTCCCTCTCTCCCTCTAACTCTTTATCTCTCCCTCTCCCTCTCTATTTCTCTCTCTATCACTTTATCTTATCATATATATCTCTCTATCACTTTATCTTATCATATATATCTCTCTATCTCCATATTCATCTATATCTCTCTATCTCTTCATATCTATTACTAAATCCCTATCTCTCTATATCTATATCTCTCCCTTTACCTCCCTTTATCTATATATATTCTCTCCCTCTCCATATGTATTCCTCTCTACCTTTCTATAGAGAGATAGAGAGGGTGAGTAGAGATAGATAGAAGTAGAGAGGGAAGGTTAAAGAGGTAGAGATGAGAGAGAAGAGAGATATAGAGATATCAAAAGGGAGAGACATGGGAAACATGGAGGGATGGAGTGAGAAGTACACAAAGAGAGAAAAAGAGGGGAAATAGAGAGAAGTAAAGAGGGAGGGTGGAAGGGAGAGGTATAGATAAAGAGATAGGGTGGGAGGGATATAGGCAAAGGTGGGTATAAAGAGAGGAGGATGGAAATGGGGGATAAGGAGAATTAGAGACAAAGAGAGAGAGAGGTAAGGTTGGAGGGATAAAGGGAGACGTAGGTAGAGAGAGGGAGGTGAGGGGATATATAGGGAAGTATAGAGGGAAGGGGAGATAAAGGTAAGGTGGGAGGGGTAGAGTGAGATGTAGGGAGAGAGGGTGAGGGGAGATAGGGAGAAGTAGAGAGGGAAGGAGAGAGAGAGAGAGAGAGAGAGAGAGAGAGAGAGAGAGAAGTAAATAGAGACAAGGAGAGAGAGAGGGAAGGAGAGGTAGGGAATGAGTGTAAGATGGGGAAAATCAGGTTAGCAAAGACTAAGTGATAACCACAACACAAATCTAAGCTAAAACCCCAATCTAAATAAGAGAAAACAATAAAAAATGAGGAATAAAATGGAAACATTCAAACAAAGCACTCCCCATATTGAAGTTGAATAACTTCTCTTGTCTCTCCTCAAGCTACCTTTGTATGTTTTCCCTCAGATTTGTAGAAGAGTTCATGCAAATACCCGCAAACAATAAAGCATGAAAGTTGGAGATAAGTGGATGTTAAGGCAAAAATGGAGGAGAAAGGATTCTTTTATAGAAAACCATTTGAACATACTGATGAGATCAATCTTCTAGAAAGATTCCAAGATTGATGGATGAGAAGACATGCAACATAGAGAAATGGGGGTTACAAAATGAATGGTCAAGATCGAAAACAGACCAACGGGGATCAACGACCAAGATTTGAAAATGAGATAGTGGAGGGATAATGGAGAAAATAAAAAATGAAAATCATTAATTTATGAGAAAGGAATCTCTGGACAAGTGGAGGCATAAATAATTTATTTAAATTATTTATTTGAGGAAAAGGAAAGTGGGAATTTAATTAAAACAATTTGCATAATTATTTTAATTAAATGAGAGGAAATATGAAAATGGGCATTAAATAATTAAACTGAGTTAATTATTTAATACAAGAGACACATGGAGGAAAATTAAATAATTTTTACAATTATTTAACAATGGAAGAATTAAAAGGGGGAATGAATAGTTAAATAAATAATTAATAATAATTATTTAACCATAGACGAGAGATGACAAGTAAATAATTAAATAAATAGTAATTTATTTAATTATTGAAGAAAGGGGAATATTAGCTACACAATTAATTTATTTAATTGATAAGGGTAGAATAAAGGTTAGGAAGTGAATTAATTAAATAATTCTTAAATTATTTAATTAATAGAGGAATATGATCAAGAATAGTTAAACAACTAATATTATTTAATTAGCGGAAGATGAAGACCAAGAAAAATAACACTCGCAGACTTAGGACATTTTTTCAGTGTCTACATTTTTCCCTTCTTTGACATAATGTAGTTCATCATGTTGTGTCAAAGAAATTCATTCAAAAGGTGCTCTAGTGAAAGTAGGGTATAGGTATGCCCCCCAAGAAAATTTTACAAAATTTCAAAAAATTTACAAAAATTTGAAAAATTGTCCCGATAAGATAATTTGATGGCTAGGAATCCAACAGTGAAGAAAAAAATTATTTTCAAGGTCGATAAGGGGGTCAAATTCAATATTAAAGTCATCAAAAAGCTCCTCCCATAGACAAGGTAAGTAGAAACCCTATTTTGAACCTATAAATAGCAATTGGATTGGGGAAAAGGGTCATTTGTGCATTCTATTTTTAGAAAACTTTGGAGCTCTAAGTGATTGTGCTATGAAGATGTCACTTGTTCCAGATGCCGCCCACCATGCATATCGCATTTGCAGGTACCGTCATCCTGAGGGAGCACCCATCTCGGTGAGTATTTAAACTTGCCTTTTAATTTTTTCAATTTTCACGCATTTAGGTAGGAAATTAATTTAGTAGGCGATTGCATCGTAGAATTTTGTGACACAATTGCGTGCATGAGCGACGTAGATGAGAAGCGGTTCACCACAATCATCTTGTCATGACATAATTGACTTAGGGTTAGGGCAGGGGCGATTGCGTCATGACACAAAATGGTGTGACACAACTAACTTTTCGAGTCACATATGCAGCCGAGAATGACACAATCAAAAGGTTGCAACGTAAGCATTATACGATATGATGTATTTGAAACGCGAGTGAATCAATTGCAATTGCGAACTGGTGGAAAATGTGTGTGATGAATTTGACAAAACAATGACACAATTTCCTGGTTAAAAATTTGCACTTGATTAGGATATTCTAAGTTGGTCAACTTAGGTCCAATAAGTCAATTGAAGGTCTTAGATTGACTTGATGGTTTGCTTGATGATTTCAGGAGTTTCTACTACCTATCTATATGTGGGAGTCATGACCAGATGTTTTCGACTGTGGGACTAGTTAGGTGATAAGGAGAGGCATGCATTGTTGGATCTTGGTTTGTTTAATGTCACCTATATGCGTATTATTAGGGAAAACAAGGGTATGTTGATAGAATTAGAAGAGCGATGGCCTAGGAGCATATAGCAGTGTTCCATCCACTGGTGGTTTGACAGCTGGGAGTTGACGCTCCATATTCATACATGTACCAGGGTTCCCTTAAACACATGTGGGAGATGTTGGATATTGGAGGCATGGACTGGACACACTGGTCAACTTTATCTGGAGACCATACAGAGCCTGTATTTATAGGGTAGAGAGGATGATCACTTGTCATGGTGTTGATAGCCCAAGTACCTTCTCGGGTGGACAGTTCAGAGCCAACACATTATAGAGATATATATTCTTGAGTGGGTGAGATGGCAGTTCGGGGAGAGGTAGGGTGCTCCTATGAGAACAATAGAGTTTGCATGGTCCTCTCAAGAGGTTCATCCATAGGGGCGTCAGATTTTTGTCACCACAACTGAGTAGGAGATTGATGCCCTGCAACTATTAGATTGGGAGTGGAGAGGAGACGATGTTGATGCAGGGGCTACATCAGAGTATGATGTCTGGTGGATGATTCATAGGCCAGTACCACTTACAGATCCATAGCAACCAGTGCCTATAGAATGCTAAGGCAGGGGTCCGAGAGGCCAAAGAGTTCACATGGGTTGGAGGGATGGAGGGAGAGGAGATGGTGGATGGGGGGATGGAGGAGGATGGGGAGATGATGGGGGAGACAGGTGAGGAGGTCGTGGAGGAGACCAAAATAGGAGGAGGAGGGATGGAGGATGACAAGTGGTGAGACAACTACCATCGATCTAAGAGGAGGAGGAGAAGGAGGAGGACTAGCGTGTGGTGAGGGTAGTGGCAGAGGTGGTAGTACAAGAGGGAGAGTAGCATGTTGAGATGCCCACTCTAGAGGTATCACACCCAGAGGTGGAGGCAATGGAGGTTGAGGGACCTAGAGAGGGGGGACATGAGGAGCATGGAGAGGAGGCAGAGATGGACAAGGTTGAGAGAGTCCTTCGAGAGTGGATCATTATGGGGATGGATGAGCTAGAGGAAGTGGGGGCCAGAGAAGATGATGGGTCAGTAGAGCAGAGGATAGCCACCTTGCAGGCTTAGGTATAGGCCTTAGAGGTAGAGCTAGGGACTATGACAACAGAGAGGGATGACCTTAAGGCAGAGAGGGATACTATACAGACTGAGAGGGACATAGCTATCATTAGCTAATAGAAGAAGAATTAGAGGATGATTGATTTTACCACCACATGTAATGAATCTATCATGGATGTCACTCGCAAGTATGCCCAAGCCAATAGTCATGCAGTACTACAAAGATTTGTATGAGAGGGTGGTAACTTTGAAGAGGAGGGAGCCCACATTTTCAGAGATTGACAGTGGTTCATGGGGCAGAACTCACAACAGGACACATAGAAGACACTCTCAAAGCAGGTACGAGGGTGAGACTTCAGATGCAAGATGGGCCACCCACTATGACAGGCCATCCACCTCAGAGCATAGGGCCAAAGAGTCACTGCGTCAGGAGGAAATGGATGCCCCAGGGATAAGAGATCATGGAAACTCAGGATAGAGCAACTTTTTATTGATTATGTTATATGGACACTATATTTTGATTATTGAGCCTGTGATCTCCATTTTTGATGATCATGACACATCTTGACATTGTGCTTATGACACATTTTTGAGCGATATATATGATATGATTTTTGCAATGATTTATGATATGCGATGTTATATGATTATGCTTTATGTTCATGATGATGTTATGCTACTGGTGTTTATGTTGTGACTATTGATGCCTTCTAGATGGTGATGTGATGGTTTAATATGCTTTATGATTATGTATGTATGATTATGTGATGGATGTTTATGCCTTTATGATATGTATTGATTTTGGATGCAGTATGGATGACCTAATTGGATAAATGCAATGTAATATGATGATGTGATGCATTTATGATTATGGATGCTTATACAATTATGATATGTATGAATAATGAATGCAATAGAAATGACCTAATGTTGTGAATGTGATGTAATATGTAAATGCAATAAATGTTAGTGTAATGGAATGCTTATATGATAATGCAAAATGTGATGATTGAGAATTTATAATACAAAATGTGATGCGTAGTATGATATGCCATGCTATATTGTATAATGTGATGTTATGGATCATGATGTAAAATGCAATGTGATGGATGGAAATGAACTATGATGTAATATACAATGTAATGTCATGAGTTGTTATAATATAATGCAATTCTATATGGATGATTTCTATATGTTTTGGTATTTTCTTATGCAAAATATGTAGCTTAATATGGTATTGCTACCTACGATGAAAATGATTTCTATGATGTTTTCTAACATGATTATGTATGCCAGATGTTTTTGTGTGCCACAAGACTATCAAGATGTGAACGAAAGAAGTGTTAGCATGAAAGAGATGGATGTTAGTGTGAAAAGGGACAAAAAAGATGGAATGTTAGATGAGAAATGATAAGGGACCAATTTTCATGCTTTTATATTTACCATCATCGGGTGTCAAAATTGTCACAAATGGAACACAAACACCATGGTATGACATACACCAAGGTGTGCAAGGTGACCATTTGTGAGAGACAAGCAATCAAAAAGACCACTAGTACAGAAACAACAATATGTGACTGAAAAAACTACTAAAAACTTCTTATAAATGACTGAACATGGTCACATGAACAGTAGTAGTTTATTGCTAGTCATTTATAACACGACCAAATTGATGACTAAACCGTTTTAATTCGTTCAATTGATTGATTTTGGTCATTAATTTAGTTGTCCGATTGATCAATTTGGTCGTTGGTTTAGTCGTCTGAGTGATCGACTTGGTCATTAATTTAGTCATCTGATTGATCCATTTAGTCATTGATGTAGTCATTAATTTTATTGATTTGGAAACATGTAATTTAGTAGTTAATTTAGTCATTGAATGTTTTAAACTGGTCACTTATTCAGTCATTTTTTATTCATTGGTATATTTTATCATTAATTTAGTCATTGATTGATGTTAACTAGTCACTTATTTAATCATTTTTTATTCACTAATTTCCATCCATTGGTAGTGTATTTAGTCATTAATCTTAATCATCATATTGATCAATTTGGTAATTTATTTAATTGTTTTTGTTCACTGATTTTTATCAAATGATAGGTTTATTGATACATTATTTATTAATTGCATAATCATTATATTTAGTCATATTTATTAACACTGATTTATGTCAGTTGGTAGTATATTTAGTCAATCGGTAGTTTATTTAATTGTTTTTGTTCACTAATTTTCGCCTATAAGTGCTAGAAATGAGACAATGCTTTAATTGAGTTTTAAACATATAAAAACATAGAAAAACATAATCATTCATTTGCACATAATGAAACAACTATTAAGAAGGAAAAATACTAAAATTTTATTGAGAAAACATGTTCTTATAGCAGATACAAGACAAAAATATGTCTTTGCTTTGCAAAATGTACTGTTACAAAGTGTGTTTCTTAGTGTTGTGATTGAGAAAACTGAGAAAACTTATTTGCAACTACACATACATGTATGTTGCACTCTCTGCAACTTTTCCTCTTCTCTACACCTCTTTATCTGCTCTATATTTACTTCTTTTTCTACACCTCTATTCTCTATGTCTACTACTTACACAGCAACATATCCCCTCTTCTATAATGCACCAGTTTGAATGAGCGGAACCCAAAAAAGAGAGAAAAAAATAAGCAAGGGGTTTTACATTATAGGTGCAGTAAGATAGAATATTCTCTGTTCTACTCACAGAATGTACACCCTAATCATATTTTCTAGTTTTTGTTTGGGTTCAACTTATTCAAGCTTAGTACATTATTTTTCTACAACTTCACTCTCCACACTCTATTGTTGCTAACCCTTCTTTTTCTCTTTTACACTTACGACTAACTCTGTGATTTTTTTCAAATATTTTAGTGGCCACTATACAAAGGTCCCTAGTTTCTCTTTTAGACGAAAAACTCCATCTATTTTGTCTAGATGAGGAAGGGGTATGTTACTTGAGACATGTGAAATACATACATTTGCATCTCCTGTTCCTTTCAATTTGACTCCATGTACAATAGATAGTGAGTGAATCTACCCAATGCCTGTAGCAACACCATCACGCAGATCAAACACCTCAACTCTATCCCCTTCTTGGAGTTAATCAATAAATGTCTACAAAAACAAAAAGAATAAATATTATATTAAGATATAAAACACACATTATATTGTTTTTGACAACTGTATGTAATGTATTATGTCTTGGAACAAATCATTTTTTGTATGTGCTTTTATAAAACACTCCATTACAACTAAGCTCTAAGCTTCAATATGTAAGTTATATGTTCTCCCTTAATTCCATAATCTATGTATACTAGCTAATCACACTTCACTACTATTCTAACGTCCAACTTCTATCAAATAGGTAATGATTACCCTTATTTACATAATAAAACAACCATTACTTATTTGAATAGTACTTACTTGCATGTGGTTTCATAACACTCACCTCGAGTTCAAAATGACTACCACTATGAAGATCATGTGCATGCTCGTCGAGTTCATCATCATAACCACTATCAACATCATTGCAAACATTAAGTTGTACACCTTTGCATAGAGTTCTATTGACAAGGCCTTTTTTCTTTTTATCCTTCTTTCATATAATTGCTCTGCATCATGTGGTTTCATCATCATGTAAAAATTAATATAATTCAAGTAAAGAATGCAAAAGCTATAAAAAAAATTCCAAAAGAACATTTTAAGCATGAAGAATGATAGAAAATTGGGACAGATAACTGACAACTATTATATTTATCACCTCAACTTTAGGACAACTAAGATGACTATGTTGTGCATTCTTGTCCACTTCATCACCATCAATATCGACAACTCTATTGACACCCTGAAGGAATTTTTGTTTTCCTTTTGCTTTGAAAAAATTGCTCTGCATGTGATTTAACCATCATGCAAAAAAATATACAGAGCATTCAATAGTCAAGTAAATAATGCAAGCTATAAATTTCTCCAAAAGAACATTTTATGGATCACTCCAACAATAAAGAAATTGAGTTGGATTCTCCTACGCTCAGATTTCAATAATCTACATATTAAGAGGCATTTGTATATATAACTACCAAAGAAGAAGAAATGGGATCAATAGAGCCTCTTACGTCATCTAAATATATGGATTTATGCTCATTCCATGCAAAAACCATAGGGTTAACAATTTCAACCAACTGCGAAACTTGGTGACTGAGACCTAATATGCAACTCATTACCATTTGGTACCCTTTTTCATATGAGTTGACATGATCTACAGAGGCTCCTATTAGGAATTGAACAAATGGCTATGAAATCTCTGTTCACGAATTAGATTTCAACTTCATCCTACTCTTAGATTTACTAGCATCTAGTGTTGCCATATAATTGACAATATCTTCTACACCTACTTCTCTATTACTGTTTTCCACCTAAAATACAATGTTAATTTCAACCTATACTCAGTTCAATAAAAAAATGAAATAAGTAACACAATGTAAATTGAACCAAAAATCCATACACTTACTGCAAATTTGTCCATTTTGGCGTGCAACCTGCCTTGGAAAAATGTATATCCATCCCTCACATTATCTCTTGCTCTCTTTCCTCTATTACTCTTTACCAAATATTATTTGGAATGCATACTTTCTCTCAATTCCTCCCACTCTTTGGGAGATAGGAGTCAAGCCTCTCTTTCCCAACATGATTGTTTTTTTGCACATGTATCTATAATTGTTAATCAAAATTCTCATCCTTTGCTTGTTATATTTTCTAGATATTTGTCCACTAGTAGTATCAAAAGCATTTTCCATTTTTTGTATAACATTTTCCATAGCTTGTGGATATTTCTCTACAAAATTTTATTTGCAAATATCCAAATGGGCCCTACATCTTACACCCAACTTGGTGGCCCACTTTGCAGCATTTGGCCCAATGGGCTTACCATCTCTCGATACCTCAAGCAAGATTTGTACAAATCTTGACTCAACCTTTGTATTTTCACAAAAACATCCACATCTTCTATTAAATTGCCACTACCATAATTTTTGGCTAATCCACTAGTTCCATGAAAATTTCTAGATGCAATAGGTTCGCTTTGAGGTACAACAGATGCAAGCGGTCTCTCTTCATGACTTTCATTAACCAGAACTTCATGCTCCTTGGCCACATCAGGTGTGGCACGAGTAGGTAGATCAATACTGTTCTCCATGGGTTCCACATTATTAAACATATCCTTTAATGTTGAATAAAGCATCTGTAGACCTATTAATCCTTTGCCATAATGTTTTTCAATAATCTCTCTTAGACTTAGTCCTAAGAGATCATCACAATGTTGCACATCACCATGTGCTATATCAGGTTGCGCATCACCATGTGCTATATTAGGTTGTGCATCACCATGTGCTATATTAGTGTGCACATCACCATGTGCTATACCAGGTTGCACATCATCGCAACTATCATTTTCACCAATTGTATTTGTTGAATCACAAAAGCGTTGGCTTCTACGAGATGGTGGCACTATATCTTTTTTTCCCTTTTTTTTCTCCACATTTTCTTTGCACTCTTTTTGTTTCCTAAAATAAAAAAAATATCATATTATGTATTATATACATAAAGCTCTTGCCTATAAAATTTGATTAAACACTATTAAACAAATAATATACTACTTAGTGGATTTACAACTTTCCTTTTCAAACCAAGACTCAAAAAATATTCATTATTCTTGGCCACTTTTTCATTACACATGCGCTCATACTTTGTCTCTAGAATTTGAATATTATGATCACTATCATCTAATTTACACCTTACAGTCCTTGTCTTCATTTCCTAAATTCCAAATAAACAATAATGTATAAATCAACAACTTGAATCAGTAAAACTTTATTGAGTTCATAAGTTGATAACTATGGAATTTCCAATCCGCTGATAACTACAAATGGAAACTTAAAATAGAATTTATTTTATAGATTAAAAATAATTTTTAGTAAAAAACCAAGAAGATGTTTATTACAGGTATTAGACAAGTTTTCCTTAGGGATATATTCACAAGAGAAGAACTCATAAAAATGTAACACAAGAAGGATGAAGAAAAAACATGGTCTAGTTCATCATGAGGTGTGTTAGAACCTTAAAAATTTTCCTAGTTCCATCATCACAATTAACCTTGAGCTCCATGACCCGAGCCTTGACCCTTATATTCATTTTTATTTTTTATTGAGCATATAAATTTTTTAGGTTTGACTGACACTAAAAGACCTATACAAAGCCAAAAATTCATCATCTATATACTTAAGAAAAAACATGTCCAGCTAAAAACATTCCAAATCTCTTAATAGTCTCTTACCGCGATCCCGCAACAGTAATCTGAACCCTTGGTAGGTTGGCAGTGTGTAACAGACAACATGAAGATGTTTACTGCCATACTACAGAAGTAATTTGAACCCTTGGTGGGCTGGTGGTGTGTAACAGACAACATGAAGATGTTTACCGCCATACCGCAAAAGTAATTTGAACCCTTGGTGGGTTGGCGGTGTGTAATAGACAACATGAAGATGTTTAGCGCCATATTGCAAAAGTATTATGATGAGGACACAGTTGGGTGGTATGAGAGAATTTAAATACATCATAAATTGCCATACCGTGAGAAGGAAAAATGAAGGGTGCGGTATAGCGGGGAATAACCCGCCATCCCACGAGGAAGATAATAAAGGCATGCAGTAGGATGGTATGAACCACTATACCTTAGAAGGATGTGACGAAGCATGCAGTATGGTGGTAACCATTAATGTAAACCAGAGTACCGTGAGTTAAACAAGTCAAGCTTGCGATATAGAGGTAAGGATCCTACTACCCCGCGGTGAAATGCAAAGAAGCATGTGGTATAGCGGTTTATACCCCTCTATTCTATGGCAGTTATAGAAAGTGGTGGCGATAAAGCAAATATTAAATGCATGAATCACATTAGTCGTCCGATCTTGTAAAATCAATGGGTCATGCTCAAACTCGAACTACAAGCAAAATATTTGGTGTAAGGTTGATATTTATGTTGACATGACTAAGCTCAAAATCCACTAAACCAACAATTTGGCATTCTCTTTGCACTCATTTGCAAAAATTATTGTGTGGGAAGTTGGGAGTTAAGTTCTACGAGTACAAGATTGTTTGGAATTCTACATTTCAGAAGTATAGGAGAAGTAAGATAGTTAAACTGTGAATTAAGTTTTATGAGTACAAAATTGTTTGGAATTTTGCATTTCAGATACACTAGGAGAAGTAAGATAGTTAAACATCATGCTGCCCAAGAAGAAAGAACCTGAAACTAAAAAGGACATCATGCCACACAAGAAGAAAGAATCTGGAACTAAAAAGGAAGAATTTAAGGTTAAAAAGAGGTCCTTACATCAATCTATCATGGATATACTCCCTGAATCAATTGAGAGAGGATTTAAGAATGTTTTTAATGATGTGGCTCACACTTGTAGAGATTCCCTTATCCCTATCTTTGGGTGGGAACTGTTTTGGTACTTTTATGACAAAAGGGAAGGCAAGATTCTAGTGTCAAATCCATGGGCATTATATTTGGCCAAGTTAATTGTCCAAATGTTTTTATAGATGTAGAGTTCATCAAAGTATTGGCTCAAAGTTATAATCCTACTACTAGGTTTGTGAGATTATGAGATGGTTCACCATTATTTGTATTGAATAAAGCGACCATCATTGAATGTTTTGACCTAAACAAACAAGCCCTAACTAAAATTGATTTGCAAAAAGTACAGAAGAATATACTAGATTGAGGAAAACCCATAGAAGTGATGAATTCCCCATTTACATGAAAAGGGGTTTGAACAATAGGGTGATTCCTATATCCCCTTCTGCTACTGAACCATTTGAAGTCTTAGATTTCCAATTCTATTTGAAGAAAACCTACTTTTCTCTCTGTCAAGTACTTGTGATAGATGCAGAAGAGCGAATTCTAGTTGGTTTAATGATGATGGCTATGAGGATCCAAAACCCTAAGACAAACATTGAACATGATTTTGCCTCATATCTTGAGAAGCATTGCATGAAGCATTTCTGCAAGTCAGGGAAAATAAATCCCCCATAACATTCAAGCAATATTCTTTACTGTGCAACTTGATATTATACTAGAATAAAGATAGATGGACCAAAAATATGTGTTTGGGTTAGATTGACAAGCAGGGGAATTTATTGCCAGTGCAACTATGGTGTTATATATGGGACACTAGATGTAAGAATTCAAATTATGTGATATTTAATGATGACTTTGTGTACAAAATTATGAGAGTTCTTGGCCACCAACCACCAATACTACAAACACTTGTGCTACAATTGTTAAGACCTTTGGCTTTGAAACCTGGGCAAGGCCATACTCATAACTTCAGTGATTGGTTTTTTCTACCATATACCATAATAATCAGGATTTTTGGATGCCCACAGGCCCCACATGTACTGCCAAAGTTTGTCCCCTTTTGATTAGCCTTTTTAGAGTTCATGTGGCAGATTCTATGGATGGAAAAGGATTTCATAAGTAAAAAGATGAAGGGTACATTTCTACCCAATTTGACAACATGTTGGGAACTATCAGTGGGATCCAATACACTTGAAGAGTTGCAAAATTATCTAAAATCAAGGTACTCTTTATAGTCTGGAAAGGAAAGAGCTTTTGACCCTGAGGGTCACATGAATTATGTAAGACACACCCTTCTTACCAAGGATATGGTTAATCACCAGATTGACTATGAAGAATATGTAATCAGAAATTGTTTCACTCCTCAACAAGCATATGACAGGACGAGAAAATGGGAAATTATAAAAAAGTTTGAGGAAGAAAGAAAGATGAAGCACAATGATTTCTTGGGTTATTTTGTAGAGGAAGCAGATCCTATCAAGAGGTTTGATATGATAATTAATAAGTTTCATGAATTAATTAAGATTGCAACAGCTACGGGGGACCTTGCCAAATTGTCTTCCAAAAGGCCGAGTGGTATTGTAATTATAGAACCAACCTCAGATACTATTGCAGTATTTCATGCTTCTCTAGGATCACCTCCTAAACAACCACTTTTTAAAAAACAAAAGACACAAGAGATAGAGTCAATTGTTTCCTGTGAAATAAGTGAGGAGCTTGGAGATACATAAGAAGCAGTTAATGTGTTAAGATATTTCAAGGATGATGTTGAAGTGGACCAATGAATGCTTGAAACCAAAGTCCACATGCCTAAAGCTAGAGTCAATACTGAGGTACAAGGAGAAAGAAAAATGCATGAAGATGATAGGGTAGTTGCAGCTTGCAAGTTCTTGGAAGATGATGAGTTTGTCAAAACCCCTGAATTTAAAGACTTTTGGGTTAAGATGAAAATGAGAGAGTTTGAAGTAAGGGTTGAAATAAATAAGATGGGAGCTGAGGAATCCTAGCATGACCAGATAGTAGCCCAAAATTTTAATGAATTCATAAGGATTGATAATATTGATGTTAGCCCACAAGAGGCTAGAGAGATGATTTTGAAAAGTAATATACTTATTGTCCCTGGTATGGAATTAAAGAAAATGTTTTTACTTGATCAAGTGAGAACACAGGAGGAACCAATGTTGATTGTTGAGTTTGACTCGAATGAAGGGGTAAGTGGCACAGGGCATAAACCTAAGATTGAAACCTTGGCATTCTGGGCCAAACAAAAGAGTACACAAAAACCGAGGTTACTAGATGTAATACAGGAAATGAAAGGGATAGCTATGGTGAAAAAATTAAAGGATACATCTCCTATAGAAGCTACAACCATGACAATGCATTCATCTGGTATCAGGACATAATAACCCAGCCAAAATAACCCTGGACAGAATAACCCGGCCAAAATAACCCAAGGACAAAATAACCCAGGGTCATAATAACCCATGGACAAAATAACCCGTGGTCAAAATAACCCATGGACAGAATAACCCATGGTCATTTTAGATCAAGCTAGTAAACTAGAAATGACATAAAATAAATTATAAATATGATTGTGAGGCACCATAGAGGCTATTTAGGTCATTTTTAGACTATATATCCATTATATACCCCTAAAATAGCCTTAAAACACCTTTAATATGCTTAAATAACCTATAAAATGGTAAATAATTATAAAAATAAAGGCAATTTTGTGGGAATAAGTTGATTAAGAGGTATTATGAAAAGATATAAATGAAAAGGCATTAAGAAGATATATAAAATGGTAGAATTAAGAGAAGTAAAGAAAGGAAGAAGGGGAGAAGAAGTAAGAGTGTGTAGAGTGATAAGAAGAGGAGAAATCTAAATTCATAAAAGAAGATATTTTGTAATATATTTTTTTGAAAATTATTTTAAATTTTCCTAGGGTTTTCTAAAAGAGTACAAAAAATCAATATACTTTTTAGGGAACCAACACATTCTTCATAATTTTTAATATATACAATGCCTCTTCAGTTTTTAATAAGTCCAAAAAATAAGAATTTACTTATTATAGATGGTTACACATTTGTGTTTCATCGACAAGGCATCAATAAAATGATCTGGCGTTGTGTGGAATATTTTACAAATAAATGTTTAAGTCGATACTATACTACGACACAAACAAAATTTGGTGATGTGATCCAGGATTTAGTGAATTGCTTCAAGCATCGCATAGCTCAGTCTAGAAATTCATCAAAGCAGTGAAAAAAGAACAGAGTCTCCAAGAGAATAGAATAGAGAAATATATGGTTGAATACACTGGGCAACCAAGTAGGAAAAAATATCGTGAACTCAAAGAAAGACTAAAAATATTGGTTGATGGTTATGACAACCATAACATTTTAGATTATATAAGAGGCATCACTCATAATTTGACACTTTAATTGAAAATTTGAATAATAAAGTTTTTTTAGCAACATACATGTAATTTATAAATTTTGTTTTCCTTTCTCTATATTCTTATGGGGATATTTTGTCCACGAGTTATTTTGACCATGGGTTATTTTGGCTTGGGTTGTTATGACCCTAGGTTATTTTGTCCCTGGGTTATTATGACCGGGTTATTCTGTCCAGGGTTATTTTGGCCGGGTTATTATGTCCCGTAACCCATTCATCTATGTTCACTTTAGCTGCAGTTAAGGAGATGGAAGCTAGATTGGGAGAGTACGAAAAGGAAAAAAAGTTTTTAAATGATGAAGTCAATGTGAAGTTGAAGGAACAATTGAAAGGATTAGGCCCCTCACAGAACAAGGAAATAATGTCATACCAACATCCTCCTGCTCCACCAATTCATATAGAAAGCACTTCTACTGAACAAGTGAGAATTCTTAGAAAGGAGATTGGAGAGTTAAAGAAAGCCAACAATGAGGGTAATGAAGGAGTGAATAAGCAAATCTGCGATGTTTTAGAGAAGGTCCTTGAGCATATGATAAAGCTAATTATGGATAAGTTGGAAAGTGTGTATGATTTCTATAGCTCACTGACATAGGAAATTGATCAGATGAAAACACATCTACCCATACTAGACCCCCTTTTTAAGAATTGGCAACCCATACACCACACATTGGTAACCTTGTGTAGAATCTTATAGAGGAGTATTGAGGTTCCTGCAACATTAAAACTTATAGAGAAGATGACTAAAATAGTTATAGATGAATTCCAATATATGCAAGGAGAGGACCAAAAGATTAAAAAAAAGAATAGATTCATTTCATACTCTGAATCAATGGTTTTTTCCAAAACTATTGAAATATGATGACCACTTGAAGGACCTCAATGAATGGAAGAGTGAATTTGACTAGATTGTTCCACAGTACATCACTCACATACAAAAGGATGGTGAGTTGAGTCTTGACAAGTTCAACTTAATCATGGATGGAGTAATAGCGTTGGATGTTGGATATTCTAATTTTATCATAAATGGTAGGTTGTTACTAGATAGCCAATGGAAGATTCGCCTTGCAAATATATTGAAAATTCAAGAATACAAATGGCCACATGATTATATAGTGTACAAGTGGGAGCAGAGGTATATGGGTCCTCCCCCCGAATAGTAGGCCTTGGGGCTATCATAGTGGAAGAACCACACATTCATATACACTAGTATGGAGAAAGGACCTTAAAGAAATCTTCAGTGATCATGGGTTCCTTACGGAGATTAATGAACTATGGTGTCATGAGTGTTGCAGACTTCATTAGTTATCTACTTTCTCTATTTTATTTTTTAAGAAAAACTAATGTTTAGTTTAGTTTATATGAAGAGACGTGAATTTTGAAAAGATACCATATTTTGTAATAGTCTGAAGCTTGTTGCTTCTCTTATAAAAGAGAAACCAAGACCGAATTTTGATATCATCATCATAGGAATTTATAGAAACATATATGAGGAGACTTATGTTATATTGTAATATCTATTTGTAGCAATCAATGGACAAGAAGATTTAATTTGGTGCTCAAATTTTGGTCTCAATTATTTGTTGATAATACTATGTATGATTGGATTTTTTATGTATTTTAGGTTGGAATATAGGGGTATATTATGAATTGGTATCAATTATTTGTTCATAATCATCTGTATTGTTGATTACATTGCATTGCACATCTTTCAAACTCAAAGCATTTCTTCACATTGCATAACTAATAACTAGATGTTGATAGATGATAAATTTTCAATTATAATATAGTTTTTACAAAGTCAACCTAAGAAGTTATGTAATTACTTCACATTGCATAACTAATAACTAGGAGCAACTTCCAATTGCATTTGCTTGTCATGGCATTCCATGAGACCACATTTCTTTGAGGCATTTTTTCAAATAGTTCATTGCCTTGTCTATGCTACCACATTTTTCATACATATTTTCTACCAAAGTATTTTATCAAATAGTTCATTTCCTTGTTGCTATGGCTAAAAGCCTAAAACAAGTGCTTTGAAACAAGCTATGGATGCTTGGAAAAAATCTATCAAAGCATAATAGTAAGCAATAGCATAGACAAGGTAGTGAACTGGTTGAAAAAATGCCTCAAAGAAATGTGGCCTCATGGTGATGGAATTCCATGACAATCCATAACAATTTGCTTGTAATGGAATTCATCATGACATTCCATCACCATGAGACCACGTTTCTTTGAGGCATTTTTTCCAAAGTTGATTTCCTTGACTATGCTCCCACATTTTTCATACATGTCTACCAAAGAATTTAATTAAATAGATCACTACCTTGTTGCTATGGCTAAAAGCCTAAAATAGGTGATTTCAAACAAGCTATGGATGCTTGGAAAAAATATATAAAAGTATAATAGTAAGTAACAAGCTATGGTCTCATGGTTTTTTTTTTTTGCACGAAAATCAACGTGATTTTATTTGCATTTTTTTTAGGTTTTAAACGCATTTTTTTGGCAATTTTGATGTTTGAAATGGGGAAAAAATTGTGGTCAGTTTTGTGCATTTTTTAATTGTAGGATTCTTACAGTTAGTGAAAAATGTAGTGTTCATGAAGGAATGGAAAATATGCATAGAGCCTTTGAATTATACCCGTACTGTGCAAAGGCATTGAATCATTTAGCAAACCTTTTTTTCTTTATAGGGTAGCATTTTCCTATGGAACAATTAACTGAGACAACTCTTGTTTCAACTAACCACCCTCTAATGAAATATCATTTATATTATAATCTTGCATGATCTTACCATATCAAATGTGATTATGACACCACTGGCTGCTACTACATGTAATCAATCAAGGAAATCTAGAGGCCACAAGATTTTGTGGATAGGTTCAATTGAAGGCAGAAGATCTTAATAGTTCTCTCTCAAATTTTGAAAAGGTTATGGAGGTCTAGCTTGAGAAGTGTGAGAGATTAAAAGTTGTATGCCATATATATGCTCAGCAAGGGCAGGCAGAGAATGCTTTGGAAATTTTAAGAAATACAACTCATATAGATCCACATGATGTCCATGAATTTATCAAGATGGGTGAGTTATTAATATCGACAGACCCCAGTGCAGCCTTAGATTCTCTTAAGACAACAAAGTCTCTTCTAAAGAAGAGCAAAGAAGAAGTACCCATTGAATTGTTAAACAACATTGGGTTTCTTCATTTTAAGCATGATGAACTAGATTTGGCTCAACAAACTTTTATGGAGGCATTAGGAAATAGCATTTGGGTTGGATTCATAGATAAAAGCCCCAATGCCAATTATGCAGTTTTTCCTATGCACTTTAAGGATATGGAATTCTTCCATTGACTAGAAGAAGGTGGTGTTTCACTTGATTTACCATGGGATAAAGTAAAAACACTATTTAATCTTGCTAGGTTGTTTGAACAACTACAAGATACTAAAAAAGAAAATCTTTTATATAGGCCAAAATTGTTCAAGTTTCTTGATTATATGGATGCATATCTACGTCTTGTAGTCATGGCTCAAGCTCAAAATGAGATGCAACTAAGACTAGAATTGATTGGGGATGCACTTAAGGTAGATAAGAACTCATCAAATGCTTTATGTATGTCTAGCAACATGGAACTGAAAACAAATGACTGGCTTAAAACAAAAGAAACAATTAAAGTAGCACACCAAATTGTCTTGGTAAGGAAGCAAAATGAAAATTTGATGAAGAACGAAGGATTCAGATGAAAAGGAGAAAGCAAGAGGAATAACTTCGGTGGGTGATGCAACAAGAGGATAAATTTGAATGTGTGAAGGAATTATGGAAGAGTAAGCGTAAGGATAGGGATGATGACGATGATGAGGCTGGTCAGTCTGAGAATAAACAGAAGAAGGAAAAGAAGAAAATGAAGAATTACAAGGAGCACAAGGCTTATGATTCTTATATGGAGGAATCTGGTGTTGCCATGGAAGATGAGGCAAATTATATGAGTAATAAGGAACAAGATGATGTATAAAATTCCCAAGATCTTCTTGCAGCTGTAGGTCTAGAAGACTCTGATGATGGTGAGATAAATTTTCTAGTTTCAACAAAATCATGAGGGAGACATGCATACTCTAATTTTGAAGATGATGAACCATTACAGAAAAAGAGTCTAAGAGAAGATTATCCATATGATGATGATGTCTAGGCTTCCTAAGCTTTAACCAAACCTAGCTCCTATTTTTCAAGAGAAAAATCCCCAAGGCCCATGGGAAATGAATGATGAGCATTTGAGTTTCAACAGACTAAAATAGGTTGCCCATAAAAAAAAGAATGAGGAAAAATGAAAAGATAACATACAGATGATTCAATTGAGGTTTTTGATAAGATCTCATTTAACTATGTCAAATGGATTTGGAAGGGATAAAGCATATTTGATTGACTAAAATTTTGAAGCAACCTATCCATCATCATTGTATGCATCATCTTCTCTTGGAATCTATTGAAACTCAAATGCTCATCATTCATTTCCCATGGGTGTTGCGATTTTTTCTCTTAGAACATAGGAGCTAGGTTTGGTTAAAGCTCAGGAAGCCTAGACATCATCATCATATGGATAACCTTCTCTGAAACTTTGTTTCTAAAATGGTTCATCATCTTCATAATCAAAGTATGCATGTCTCCTTCATTATTTTGCTGAAATTGGAGAATTTGTCTCGCCATCATCAGAGTCTTCTAGACCTATAGCTGTAAGAAGATCTTGGGCATTTTCTGCATCATCTTGTGCCTTATCACTCATATAATTTTCCTCATCTTCCATGGCAACATCAGGTTCCTCCATATAAGAATCATAAGCCTTGTGTTCCTATCCTTATTTTTCTTCTTTTCCTTCTTTTTTTTCTTCTTAGACTAACCAACCTCATCATCGTCATCATCCTTGTCCTTATGCTTACTCTTCCATAATTACTTCACACGTTCAAATTGCTCCTCTTGTTGCATCACCCGATGAAGTTCTTTCTCTTGCTTTCTCCTTTCCAATTGAATCCTTCGTTCTTCATCAGCTTTTCATTTTGCTTCATCAACCAAGACAAGTTGGCGTGCTACTTCAATTGTTTCTTTTGCTTTAAGCCAGTCATATGTTTTCAATTCCATGTTTCCAAGCATACATAAAGCATTTTATGAGTTTTTATCCACCTTAAGTGCATACCCAATCAATTCTAGGCTTGGTGCATTGTAGAAACAAATTCCAAGAGA
This sequence comes from Sequoia sempervirens, assembly GCA_007258455.2. Taxonomy (NCBI): domain Eukaryota; kingdom Viridiplantae; phylum Streptophyta; class Pinopsida; order Cupressales; family Cupressaceae; genus Sequoia; species Sequoia sempervirens. The sequence goes on from VDFB02000019.1 coordinate 22,502,276, forward strand.
AGATGATGCATAAAATGACGATGGATAAGCTACCTCAAAATTTTAGTCAATCAAATATGTTTTGTCCCTTCCAAATCCATTTGACATAGTTAAATGAGATCTTATCAAAAACCTCAAATGAATCATCTATATGTTATCTTTTCATTTTTCCTCTTTCTTGTTTTTCATGGGCAACCTATTTTAGTCTTTATTTTAGAACATTTTATGTGTCCTTCAATGCATTATGCTTTATCTTTCTATCAGATTATAGATTAAAAGAACCTATAATTGAAAATGGATTAATTCATTTATTTTTATTTTACAGTCCCAAATAGGTGGATTAAATTATTCTACTATTAAACAAATCTTGTACAATGTAATGCCCCATTTTTGAAATGAAACCAATTTGAAACTCAAATGCTCATCATTCATTTCCCATGGGCCTTGGGGATTTTTCTCTTGGTAAATAGGAGTATAATAATAAATCAAGAGGATCTTAGTGTCATAAAAGGGGCCACTTAAGTGTTGGCACAGAGACTAGGAAATTTTTATGCTGCAAATGGGGCAGCCATTATGCTAGCTGAAAGGGGTCAATTTGATATTGCAAAGGGAATTTTTACACAAGTACAAGAAGCTGCCACACAGGAAACATCTTTGTTCAGATGCTTGATGTGTGGGTAAATCTAGCACATGTTTGCTTTGCACAAGGAAAATTTTCACTTGCAATGAAAATCTTTATGTTGCAAATGGGGCAACCATTGTAAAGTTTTGGCACAGATACTAGGAAATGTTTATGCTACAAATGGGGCAAACATTGCGCTACCTAAAAGGGGCCAATTTGATATTGCAAAGGATATCATTACACAGGTACAAGAAGTTGCTGCAGGAAACATCTTTGTTAAGATGCCTAATGTGTGGGTAAATCTAGGACATGCTTACTTTGCACAAGGACAATTTGTGCTTACAGTGAAAATGTATCAAAATTATTTGAGGAAATTCTATTTTGGCACTGACACCCAAATTTTATTATATTTAGCTCGAACACATTATGAAGTAGAATAGTGGCAAGATTGTAAAAGAACATTATTAAGAGTAGTAGAACATTATTAAGAGCAGTAGATTGTAATGAGTGTTTCAAATTTGTGTTTAATGTAATCAGGGTTTTGAATTACCTCTGAATTCGCTACATAGGGCGTCCCCAAATCCAATTTCGCTACAGAGGGCCTTGGCGAATTCAAATTCATTGTAGCAAACCCTGAATTCCTGGCCCTTTCCCACCTTTTCAAAAGTCTCCAGGTCCTCTTTGAATCCTTATCGCCCATGCAAGTAGCTGCTATAATTGATCAAAATGACTCATGCCAAGCTAATGAATGAAGTGAGGTCATGAGGTCAAGTGAGACAAATGAATCTGCAATGAAAGTGAATAATCGTGCCAATACATCATGTGCATGAATACATCACACCAATAATTGGCTGAATTGTTTTTCAAAAAAAATATCTAATTTGTACTTGATAACTAACTATTTAGTCATTTTTATTTCTGTGAGTAAATAATTTTTTAGTCAACGACCAAATTAATCATTTATTTACTCAATTATAGTTGAGTTGCAAAAAATGAGTAGAATTTAGTCATTTTTAGTTGTGATTAAAAGTTTTAGTCACCTAGTCATTTATTTGCAAAATTCTACTAGTGGAAAAATCCAAAAGACAAGGAATGCCCCAACTCATACTAAGGATCCAATTATACTAGTCTTTTTTCCAAGAAAAACCACAGACAAAAAGAAAAGAAGAGAGGTCATGATTCATCATCGTTCCTCTAAATCCATTTGGACATCCTCAAGGTAACTAGCAACATGACCAAGAACCAATCAAAAGATAAGACAAATCTAGACCAACAAAGTGTTTTCTAGAGAGATAGTGTTTTCCCATAATATTGATAAGATTGTTTGATATGATTGATTAGGTTGACCAAGATGATTGAATTTGAAAAATTGGTTGACAAGGATTGATTGATAAGTTGATAAAGGTTGACCAGTTGACTTGATTGATTGTGCCTGGTTTAGGAAGGACATGTCCTAATTAAGGCACGATTAATTGACCAAGATGACAAGATTGATTGATTTGATATGATCAATCGATGTGATGACGCCTATTTTGAGGAAAGAGATATCATGTGGGAGGAAAGTAACACATCTGATAAAGTTGACCAAGTGACAAGTGTTGATAAAGCACCTAACTACAAGAAAGACACATCCTGCTTAAGGTGAATGACCAAATTGACCAAAGATAAAGTCTAATCTCAGGAAGGATGCATCTTGATAGAAGAAAAAAGATAGAACTGAATGAGACAAATGATATAATGCCCCATTCTGAAATAAGATCAATGAAATAATCAATTAATTGATGATAAGATGATTGAATGATTGAAGATGAAGGATTTGTTTGTTACAATGCCTTTTGATTCATGGTTTGGTTTGAATAATGATTGCTTGCAGACAAAGAATAGGACTCGACCCAAAAAACCCTAAAGTACTAACCTAGGGCCTTGGGGGATCATCGATTGATGACCCTTGACTACGCTATACACACAAAGACCTCGTAGTTTGGCATGACTTGAATTTCTTTTATTTGACAAAAGACTGAGTCATGATTTTACTTAGGATAACCTAAAAGGACCGACCGAATGTCTCAGGGGCTCATTTAAGATGAGCCTTGCCTACATAGAAAATGCACAAAGACAACATAGTTTGACCCTACTAGCACACACTGACTCAAACTCAGACTTAGACTGTAACTCTATTTTTGAAAGTTTTGATGGTTTCTGATTTTTTTTTGGATTTTGAAGGTTTTATGATTTTTTTGGATTTTGATGTTTTTATGATTTTTTTTGGATTTTGATGTTTTATGAATTTTTTGGATTTTTGATGTTTTATGTTATTTTTGGATTTTGAAGGTTTTCTATGTTTTTGGATTTTGAAGGTTTTCTAATTTTTTTTGGATTTTGAAAGTTTTTTGTTTTTTTTTGGATTTTTGATGTTTTAAAAGGCTCATACCATGTGTTATTTCCCATGAAGACATAAGTCAAGGAATTTCCCCCAGTCAGGTATAGGACCAACTTATTATGTGCAAGGGGAAGTAGAGGATGGGTGCAAACGATGATCAAGAAGGAAAAGGATACTAATTGTTGGTGGTTCTTAGGCCATGAGAAGGATGAAAAAGCTCTATTACGGATGAGTGACATGTGCAAATGGATGAGGGAAGGGTAGAAGACCAGGTGGAGTGATAGTAGATAGAGGAGCATAGAATGACTACTCATGGCATTTTTTTGTCAGTTTTTTACCATGGTACTTATCCAAAGCACCACTGAAATGGTTTTCACTTTTGGATGAATTATTTCTCTTTACTATTTTTTTTATTTTTTTGTTGTCACCAAGACTCTGTCAGGTTTTCATCAAGGTGACTATTTTTTTGAATTTTTGAGGGGATACTCTGAGAATTAGGTGTAGTACTTGCAAAGGTGCATGTTGTTGATAGGTTTAGGAAATGGTTCACCTTCAAGAGTAGAAAGTTGATAAGTGTCAGATCCATATAGTGTTGTGATGATATAAGGGCCCAACTAATTAGGTTCAAAAATTTTGGGATTTTCTCAATTTGCTTGATTCTTCAAATTTTCTTTTTGGACTAAGTCGCCAATGTCAAAGCTTCTAGTTCAAACCTTCTTATTGTAGTTGCATCGAAGGTGATTTTGATATGCTTTCAAATGTCTCAAAGCATTCCATCTCTTTCCATCCAATAACTCTAGCTCATGTAGACAGGATACACGATATTCTTCTTGATCAATCAATCCTTGCATAGAGACCCATAGGGATGGTAACTTGACCTCTATAGGAAGTATGGATTCAAATCCATAGACAAGGGAATATGGAGTGGCTCCTGTGGTGGTACAAACATTGGTACGATAGGCCCATAGAGCAGGACTAAGTTATAAGTGTCAGTCGCAGCCAACGTCATTGACAATCTTCTTTAAGATTTTTAAGATAGTCTTATTAGATGCCTTGGTTTGGCCATTACCCTGTGGGTAATATGGGGTAGCAAGGTGGTATTGTATATGAAATTTTTCACAAAGTTCACAGACATCTTAATTCTTAAAAGGGCGGCCATTATCTGTAATGATGGACTACGGGATACCATAGCAACATATAATGTAATTTAGGAAGAACTTGGCTATCTACTTTTCGGTAATGTAAGTCATTGGGAGTCTTCGATCCATTTTGTACAATATTTAGTAGCAAAAAGGATGAAATTATGTCCATTAGCAGAAGTGGGATGGATCTTTCCTATGAGGTCAACTCCCCATTGAGAGAATGGCCATGGTGACGTAAACAACTGTAATTGCTGAGCTGGTGCATGTATAAGATATCCATGAATCTAACACTGGTGAAATTTCTTCACAAAGTGATAGGAATCACGTTCCATTGTAGGCAAATAACATCCTATCCTCACGATCTTTTTAGCTAGGTTTGGACTAGCAGAGTGAGCTCCACATATACTATGATGTACCTATTGTAAGGTTGTTTGTGCTTCAGTTGAGTTGAGACATTGAAGGAGGGTACTATCTAGGCTACAACAGTAAATGGTGTAGGAGCACCTAATGGTGTTATGCCTCTAATAGAAAATATTGTAAAAAAAAGAATTTTCATCATGAAAAACATTATGTGGTCAAAGAGGTCAAAGTGAAAAAGTTGTCTTTTTGTTGTAAAAGTTGCAAAAATTGCAAAATTGCAAAATTGCAAGAAGTTGTAAAATTAGGAAGTTGAAGAGTCATTCTTGAAAATGGAGTTAGTGGGTTGGTTATAACTATTGGGGTATCCAAGAATATTGATGTAACATCTATTTATGGCCATGAGAAGGTGCGAAAAGCATTGATCAGTGTATTTTGAAAACATTTTTGAGAATAAAAGTACCTTGTTCTGTATTTCCAATGTTTTCTTCTTGTTTTCAGTCCTTGTACGGATGATACAACATTTAATAGGCTATATTATTGTTTTTATTTCTTAAATTAGTGTGTTATCTTACAATTAGAAGTTTTTTGAAGAACTTTCATCAAGTTTTAGAGTGATAAAGAGCATATTTACATAAATCAGGTTGAAACCTTCAAATTAAGGGTTTTGAGAGTCTATGTTGCTTTTAGCAACCATTCCACCGATGTAGGCTTAGGAAATTGGTGGAATGGGTTAGTGTAGGTTTTATTTTGTGTTTTTTCTATTTTCATATTCATGGGAAGTGAAGAAACAAAGATCTTGTTGCTGCTCCAAGTAAATTTCAAAGACTTTCAGTGATTTTCTTGCATAGATTGATGCCTACAAGTTGAGGATTGAAGAAATGAAAAAGGAGAAGAGTGGGATATAGGTTATTATGCATGTGAAGACATATTAAAACATGTTTGAATTCATGGAAAGGTGGCAATAATTCTGGAAGTTGAAAACCATGAATAAAACTCAGGTTTTTCTTAGAATTTCGGCAGGTAGTAGCCTTTTGCAAGTCATTGTACGACCTTACAAGCTGATTTTTGGTCAAAATTTTATTCTATATGATATATCTGAGAGTTAAAAAATTACTTATTTTTATTTCATGCAAATCCATTAAGATTTGAGCAAGTTATACCAAGTTTAGTAAAAACAGTTTTTTTGCTTAGTTGAAAAGGAGTCTAGAGTGAGGGTTTGATATTTTGGTGTATTAAGGAGATTTCCAAGCACTAAATATTGATGATTTGGTAGTTTTATAACTTTTTGAAATGCTTTCCATGGTTATTTGGGGTTTTGGAGTAAGTTTTTTGGTACATGCTTTGTAAATTAGGCTTATTTGAAGCCTAAATGCTACATGACAGTCATTTTTCTGATGTTCTTTTCAAAACACCAACACCTAATATTGAAGTTTGTTTAATAATGCTGTAATGGGTTCCTAAAAATGTATTTTTTTTGTGAATATTAAATGTAGTTTAAAAGATATGCCCAATTTTAGGTCTGTGGACTATACAAGAGATTTGGTCTTTGAGTACAAGAAATTGAAAATATGATAAATCAGTGTTATGGAAGAGAGTTATTTGTTTGAACATATCAAAATGATGATGTTTAAGGTGAAATAAGGTATGGTAAGATTTTAGAAGCATGATTTGATGATTTGGTGTCTTTTAACCTCTTGGAATCAAGTGTAAATGAAGTGAATTTTGTTGAAAGTTATAGTGATCTTCCCAAGTTTGAGGTTCGTGTCTTTAGAACCTCTTGAAGTCTGTAGATGCTTTGCATCAATTGGTATTAGAGCTGGTTGATCTGGTGGTTTGTTAATTTGTTGTTGGTTACAGGTGCTTGATCCATCTTAAAGCTGCAAGAAGAAGAGTAAGGAGTTGTGTTAGTTACAGACAATAATGAAGTCTATGTTCACTGTCCTCCAACAAAGATTAAGTTGGGGAGAAGGTGCAAAGAGAGTGAGACCACTGAGAGAAAGGGTGGTAGGCGCATCTTCCAAGATCTACTGTTGGGTAAGATGGATGGTATGCTGAGGTTGTGTGGTGAAGCAGTGAGGGAGATGGATATCTATCTGAGAAGCACTTGAAGAGTTTGCATCCATTTAAAGAGTTGAAATTCAGTTGAAGAGTACTCCAATGATTGGAGAAGCTAAGAAGATGATGACAATAATTCAAGAGAAGTTTTCAGTTTTGTGATTTGAATTATGCCAAGTGCATGGCAAGTTGAGTTGTGAGAAGTTAGGAAAGATTTCTTAGAAAAGCAAGGTGAAGGCATAGAAGGATAGTCCTATGCCTTTGACTGAAAAAGAGGTTAGAGGGAAGATGAATACTATTAGTATAGTGGTTTTTTCATTTTCTAGCACAAGAGATTATTGGGGCAAAGAAAGAAAGGAAAAAGACAAAGACAAGTGAAGATAGAGATGAAGGAAAAAGTTGGAATCAAGACAAAGGCAAGTGAAGTTTCAAGAGAAAAGAAGGAAGCAGTCCAAGACAAAATTGAAGAAAGGTATGTAGGTGTGAAGAATCAAGGTTGACACAATTCATTCCTCAAAGGGACTTGAGGATTTTTTTCCAGGCCGGTTGTTTGGTGTAGGAGCACCTAATGGTGTTATGCCTCTAATAGGCAATATTGTAAGAAAAATGAATTTTCATGATGAAAAAATTTGTAAAAGTTCATGTGTGGACCATATAAAATGTATTTGAGTAGGTTCCTATGTGGTCAAAGAGGTCAAAGTGCAAAATTTGTCTTTTTATTGTAAAAGCTGCAAAAATTGCAAGAAGTTGTAAAATCAGAAAATTGAAGTCATTCTTGAAAATGGAGTTAGTGGGTCGGTTATAATTATTGGGGCAGCCAAGAAGATTGATGTAACATCTGTTTAAGGCCATGAGAAGGAATTCAAAGAATTGATCATTGTATTTTGAAAATATTTTTGAGAATAAAAGTACCTTGTTTTGTATTTCCAACGTTTTCTTCTTGTTTTCAGTCCTTGTACAGACAGTACAACATTTAATAGGCTATATTATTATTTTTATTCCTTAGAGTAGTATTTTAGCTTACAATTAGAAGTGTTTTAAAGAACTTTCATCAAATTGTAGAGTGATAAAGAGTAGATTTACAAAAAACTGGTTGAAACCCTCAAATTAAGGGTTTTGAGAGTCTAAGTTGCATTTAGCAACCATTCCACTAATGTAGGCTTAGGGAATTGATGGAATGGATTATTGTAGGTTTTATTTTGTGTTTTTTGTATTTGTAGATGTAGGGGAAGTGAAGAAACATAGATCTTGTTGTTGCTCCAAGTAAATTTCAGAGATTTTCAGTGATTTTCTTGCATAGATTAATGCCTACAAGTTGAGGATTGAAGAAATGAAAAAGGAGAAGATTGGGAGATAGATTATTACTTATTTTTATTTCATGCAAATCCATTAAGATTTGAGCAAGTTATACCAAGTTTAGTAAAAATAGTTTTTTTGCTTAGTTGAAAAGGAGTCTAGAGTGAGGGTTTGATATTTTGGTGTATTAAGGAGACTTACAAGCACTAAAGATTGATGCTTTGGTAGTTTTATAACCTATTTCAATTCTTTCCATGGTTATTCAGGGTTTTGGAGTAAGTTTGTTGGTACATGCTTTGTAAATTAGGCCTATTTGGAAGCCTAAATACTACAAGACAATCATTTTTCTGATTTTCTTTTCAAAACACCAGCACCTTATGTCGAAGTATGTTTAATAAGAATGTAATGGGTTCCTAAAAATGTATTTGTTTTGTGAATATTTAGTGTAGTTTAAAAGATATGCCCAGTTTTAGGTTTGTGGACTACTACAAGAGATTTGGTCTTTGAGTACAAGAAATTGAAAATCTGATAAATCAGTGTTATGGAAGAGAGTTATTTGTTTCAACATTTCAAAATGATGATGTTTAAGGTGAATTAAGGTCTGGTAATATTTTAGAAGCATGATTTGATGATTTGGTGTATTTTAGCCTCTTGGAATCAAGTGTAAATGAACTAAATTTTGTTGAAAGTTACAGTGATCTTCCCAAGTTTGAGGTTTGGGTCTTTAGAACCCCTTGAAGTCTATAGATGATCTACATCAGTAAAGGGTATCATTGATGATGACATATTTGGATGCTTTTCGGATAAAGGTTTTGTGTTGGTTGAGGGACAAGTCAAGAGGGATAATTTGGTCATGCAAGTAACTATAAATGTCTTTGTACCAAGGAGATTCAAGGCCAACAAGTCCACACACAAGTTCAATTTCGGGGACATCGAATGAAGGGATCAATAGTTGTTCTACCAAGAATTCATATTGTGACACATTGCTAGGAATGCCCAAGAGAGATCCAATTGTAGCCATTGCATCAATTCCTTTAAACTAGATTCTCGATATCTGTTCAAAGGTAATATTATCAAAGTATAGTTTGAAACTATCAACCATGCACTTGTAGGGCATCATTTTCTCATCATTGGTGTCATAATCATCATTAAATTGCTTAATCACTAACCAAGAATCACCATAGACTTGAAGATCCTTGATTTTCCATTTTATTGCCATTCAAAGACTTGCCAATAGTGCTTCTTACTTGGCTATGTTATTAGTGCATGTAAATGCTATTCGAAATGACTTGGGAATGGAATCTCCTTGAGGTGTGATGAATAAAATTCCAACTCCCGAACCATGACTTGTGTAAGATCCATCAAAATACAACTTCCATGTTGTCAGTGTTTCTATGGAAAATATTGATTCATCTGGGAATTTGGATATTAAAGGATGGTCTGCCTTTACTAGTGCATCGACAAGTTGATCAGCTATCACTTGCCCCTTTATTGTTTTTCAATCAACGTACTCAATATCATACTCACTTAGGATTATAACCCACTTAGCTAGTCTTCCTATTAGAGCTACTTTGTTGAGGAGATATTTCAGAGGATTAATCTTGGAAATTAGTTTTTTCTTGTGATTTAGCATGTAATGTCTCAATTTTTGGGTTGGAAATACCACTACGAGACATGCTCGTTCAATAGGGCTATAGTTCAACTAATATCCAACCAAGGTGTGACTAATATAATAAATTTCTTGTTCCTTGCCATTATTGTTATTTTGTGCTAACAATGCCCCCAATGTTGATGTAGTTGCGATCACATACAAATATCAAATGTCTTATGTCAATCAAAGGCATAAGAACTGGTGGGGTCAGTAAATAATTCTTGATCTGATCAAATTATTCTTGGCACTTCTCTATCTAATTAAAGGTAATTCCTTTCTATAATAGATGTTGAAATGGATGGATCTTGTTTGCTAGCTAAGCAATGAACCTACAGATTGATTGTAATATTCCTTGTAATGTCCTTAATTGAATGATGTTTGTTGGCAGTGGCATGCCTAAGATAGCTTTTAGTTTGGTGGGATCAACTACTATTCCTTTGTGAGAGACAATATGTCCTAGGAGTTTTCCTAATTGGACCCCAAAAACACACTTCTATTGATTTAGCCTGAGTTGGTAATTTTCAAGTCTTCTAAAAATATTATCCAAGACTACTAGGTGACCACTTTGTTCTAGGGATTTTGAGAGAAGGTTATCAACATAATCCTCCATAAGTACATGCATATAATCATGAAAAATATTAGTCATTGCTCTCTAATATGTATCGCCTTTCGCGAACCTTCATTTTTTGTTGAGTTATAGCAGCATTTAGAAAATTGCTCGTGTTTGAGTTTTCATGGGCCATCAATCAACTTTGATGACTACGATTATTGAATGTACTACAGTTGTACATTTTGCATGCTAATTTTCTATCGCCTTTCACGAACCTTCATTTTATGTTGAGTTATAGCCGTATTTTGGAAACTACATGTGTCTGAGTTTTCATGGGTCATCGATAAACTTTGGTGACTACGATTGTGGATTGTACTGCAGTTGTGTATTTTGCACGCTAATTTTCCATTGCCTTTTTCGAGCCTTCATTTTATGTTGAGTTATAGCCGCATTTAGAAAATTGCTCATCTTTGAGTTTTTGTGGGCCATCGATCAACTTTGGTGACTACGATTGTGGATTGTACTGCAATTGTGCATTCTTCATGCTAATTTTCCATCGCCTTTTGCGAACCTTCATTTTTTGTAGAGTTATAGCCGCATTTAGGAAACCACTCATGTTTGAGTTTTCATAGGCCATCGGTCAACTTTGGTGACTACGATTGTGTATTGTACTGCAGTTGTGCATTCTGCACACTAATTTTTTATCACCTTTCGCGAACCTTCATTTTTGTAGAGTTATAGCTGCATTTAGGAAACTGCTCATGTTTGAGTTTCAATGGGCCATCGATCAACTTTTGTGACTATGATTATGGATTGTACTGCATTTGTGCATTCTACATGCTAATTTTCCATCACCTTTCGTGAATCTTTATTTTTGTTGAGTTATAGTCGCATTTAGGAAACTTCGTATGTTTGAGTTTTCATGGGCCATCGATCAACTTTGGTGACTACGATTGTGGATTGCTGCAATTGTGCATTTTGCATGGTAATTTTCCATCAACTTTCGCGAAGCTTCTTTTTTTTTGAGTTATAGCCTCATTTAGGAAACCGCTTATGTTTGAGTTTTCATGGGCCATCAATCAACTTTGGTGACTACGATTGTGGATTGTACTGCAGTTGTTCCTTCTACATGTTAATTTTTTGTCCTTTTGTGAACCTTCATTTTTATTGAGTTATAGGCGCATTTAGGAAACCGCTCGTGTTTCATTTTTCATGGGTCATCGATCAACTTTGGTGACTACGATTATGGCTTGTACTAGAGTTGTGCATTCTACATGTAAATTTTTAATCAACTTTCACGAACCTTCATTTTTTATTGATTTATAGCAATATTTAGCAAACCGCTCATGTTTGAGTTTTCATGGGCCATTGATCAACTTTGGTGGCTACGATTGTGGATTGTACTACAGTTGTGCTTTTTGCACGCTAATTTTCCATCGCCTTTCGTGAACCATCATTTTTTTTTGAGTTATAGACGCATTTAGGAAATCGGTCGTGTTTGAGTTTTCATAGGCCATTGATCAACTTTGGTGACTACGATTGTGGATTGTTGTGTAGTTGTGCATTCTGCACGCTAATTTTTCATCATCTTTCATGAACCTTCATTTTTTGTTGAGTTATAGCCACATTTCAAAAACTATGAGTGTTGTAGTTTTCATGGGCCATCAATCAACTTTGGTGACTACGATTGTGGTTTGTATTGTAGTAGTGCATTTTGCACGCTAATTTTCCATCGCCTTTTACGGACCTTCATTTTTTGTTGAGTTATATCTACATTTAGGAAACTGATCATGTTTGAGTTTTCATGTTCCATCGACAAACTTTGGTGAATACAATTGTGGATTGTACTACAATTGTCCATTATGCAAGCTAATTTTTGATCGCCTTTCGCGAACCTACAATTTTTGTTGAGTTATAGTCGAATTTAGGAAATTGCTCGTGTTTGAATTTTTGTGGGCCATCGATCAACTTTGGTGAATATGACTGTGGATTGTACTGCAGTATTGAATTTTGTGCGCTAATTTTCCATTACCTTTCGTGAACGTTCATTTTCTGTTGAGTTATAGTCGCATTTAGGGAATTGTTTGTGTTTGGATTTTACTGTAGTTGTGCATTTTGCACGTCAATTTTCCATCACCTTTCTCAAACATTCATTTTTTCTTGAGTTATAGCCGCATTTAGGAAACCGCTCGTGTTTGAGTTTTCATGGGCCATCTATTAACTTTGGTGACTATGATTGTGGAATGTACTATAGTTGTGCATTCTACATGCTAATTTTCCATTTCCTTCACAAACCTTCATTTTTTGTTGAGTTATAACTGCATTTAGGAAACCTCTCGTGTTTGAGTTTTCTTGGGCCATCGATCAATTTTAGTCACTACGATTGTGGATTGTACTACAGTTGTGAATTCTACAAGTTAATTTTCCATCGCCTTTCACGAAGCTTCATTTTTTGTTGAGTTATATCTGAATTTATGAAACTACTTATGTTTGAGTTTTTGTGGGCCATTGATCAACTTTGGTGACTATGATTGTGCATTGTACTGTAGTTGTGCATTCTGCAAGCTAATTTTTAATCGCCTTTTCGCGAACGTTCATTTTGTGTTGATTTATAGCCGTATTTAGAAAACCACTCTTGTTTGAGTTTTCGTGGGCCATCAATCAACTTTGGTGACAACAATTGTGGATTGTACAGCAGTTGTGCTTTCTACACGCTAATTTTCCATCACCTTTCGTGAACTTTAATTTTTTGTTGATTTACAACCGCATTTAGGAAACTGCTAGTGTTTGAGTTTTTGTGGGCCATCGATCAACTTTGGTGAATATGATTGTGGATTATACTGCAGCTGTGCATTCAGAACGCTAATTTTCCATCACCATTTGCGAACCTTCACATTTTGTTGAGTTATAGCCACCTTTAGGAAACTACTCGTGTTTCAGTTTTCTTGGGCCATTGTACTGTAGTTCTGCATTCTACACACTAATTTTCCATTACCTTTTGTAAACATTCATTTTTTGTTGAGTTATAGCCGCACTTAGAAATTTGCTCATGTTTGAGTTTTGGTCGGCCATTGATCAACTTTGGTGACTATGATTATGGACGGTTCTATGGTTGTGCATTCTACATGTTAATTTTCCATCGCCTTTTGCAAACCTTCACTTTTTGTTGACTTATAGCCACATTTATGAAACAACTCATGTTTGAGTTTTCATGAGCCAAACTTTGGTGACTATGATTGTGGATTGTACTACAGTTGTGCATTTTGCATGTTAATTTTTCATCACCTTTCGTGAACCATCATTTTTTTTACTTATAGCCACATCTAGGAAACCACTCGTGTTTGAGTTTTCATGGGCCATTGATCAATTTTGGTGACTACGATTATGGATTGTGTTGCAATTGTACATTCTACATGCTAATTTTCCATTGCCTTTCGCAAACCTTCACTTTTTGTTGAGTTACAGCCATATTTACGAAACTGGTCATGTTTGAGTTTTTATGAGCCATTCATCAACTTTGGTGACTACGATTGTCAATTGTACTACGGTTGTGCATTATGCATGCTAATTTTTCATCACCTTTCGTGAACCTCCATTTTTTGTTGAGTTATAGCCGCATTTACGAAACCGCTCGTGTTTTAGTTTTGATGGGCCATTAATCAACTTTGGTGAATACAATTGTGGATTGTATTACAGTTGTGCATTCTACATGCTAATTTTATATCACCTTTCATGAACCTTCATTTTTTGTTGAATTATAGCCGCATTTGGCAAATCGCTCATGTTTGAGTTTCATGGGCCATCGATCAACTTTGGTGACTATGATTGTGGATTGTACTTCAGTTGTGCATTCTGCACAGTAATTTTCCATCACCTTTCGTGAACCTTCACTTTATGTTGAGTCATAGCAACATTTAGAAAATTGCTCGTGTTTTAGTTTTCATGTGCCATGAATTAACTTTGGTGACTACGATTGTGGATTGTACTACAGTTGTGCATTTTGCATGCTAATTTTCCATCACCTTTCACAAACTACATTTTTTGTTGAGTTATAGCCGCATTTAATAAATTGCTCGTGACTACGATTGTGGATTGTACTTCAGTTGTGCATATTACACACTAATTTTCCATCGCCTTTCATGAACCTTTATTTTTTGTTGAGTTATAGCCGCATTTAGGAAACCACTCATGTTTGAGTTTTCATTAGCAATCGATGAACTTTGGTGACTACGATTGTGGATTGTACTGCAGTTGTGCATTCTACACGTTAACTTTTCATCGCCTTTCGTGAACCTTTATTTTTTGTTAAGTTATAGCCGCATTTAGGAAACCACTTGTGTTTGAGTTTTCATGGGCCATCGATCAACTTTGGTGACTACAAGTGTGGATTGGACTATAGTTGTGCATTCTGCATGCTAATTTTTAATCGCCACTTGTGAACCTTTATTTTTTGTTTACTTATACCTGCATTTAGGAAATCGCTCTTGTTTTGAGTTTTCATAGGCCATTGATCAACTTTGGTGACTACGATTGTGTATTGTGGTTCAGTTGTGCATTCTACACGCTAATTTTCCATCGTCTTTCACAAACCCTAATTTATTATTGAGTTATAGCCACATTTACGAAACCTGCTCGTGTTTGAGTTTTCATGGGTCATCGATCAACTTTGGTGAGTACGATTAGGGATTGTACTAGAGGTGTGCATTTTGCACGCTAGTTTTCCATCTCCTTTCATGAACCTTAATTTTTTGTTGAGTTACAGCCACATTTAGGATACCGCTTGTGTTTGAGTTTTCCATGGGCCATCGATCAACTTTGGTGACTACGATTGTGGATTGTATTGTAGTTGTGCATCATTTTGCATGCTAATTTTCAATTTCCTTTCACAAACCTTCATTTTTTGTTGAGTTATAGCTACATTTAGGAAATTTCACTCGTGTTTGTGTTTTCGTGGGCCATTGATCAACTTTGGTGACTACGATTGTGGATTGTACTGCAAAACTATATCATTCTGCACACTAATTTTCCATCACCTTTCGCGAACCTTCATTTTTTCTTGAGGTATAGTTGCATTTAGGAAACCGCTCATGTTTGAGTTTTTCATGGGCCATCTATCAACTTTGGTGACTACCATTGTGGAGTATAATGCAGTTGTCCATTTTGCACGCTAATTTTCCATCGCCTTTCGTGAACCTTCATTTTCTATTGAGTTATAGCCGCATTTAGGAAACGGCTCGTGTTTTAGATTTCGTGGACCATCGATCAACTTTGGTGACTACAATTGCGGATTGTACTACAGTTGTGCATTCTCCACACTAATTTTCTATCGCCTTTTGTGATACTTCACTTTCTATTGAATTATAGCCACATTTAGGAAACCGCTCGTGTTTAAGTTTTCATGGGCCATTGATCAACTTTGGTGACTATGATTGTGGATTGTACTGCATTTGTGCATTCTCCAAGCTAATTTTCTATCATCTTTTGTGAACCTTCATTTTATGTTCAGTTATAGCCGTATTTAGGAAACCGCTCATGTTTGAGTTTTTGTGGGCCATCGATCAACTTCGGTGACTACGATTGTGGATTATAGTATAGTTGTGCATTCTACATGCTAATTTTCCATTGCATTTTGCAAACCTTCATTTTTTGTTGAGTTATAGCCGCATTCAGGAAACTGCTCGTGTTTGAGTTTTTCGTGGGCCATCGATCAACTTTGGTGACTACGATTGTGGATTGTACTGTAGTTGTGCATTCTACACATTAATTTTCCATCAATGTTCGGGAACCTTCATTTTTTGTTAAGTTATAGCCTCATTTAGGAAACCGCTCGTGTCTGAGTTTTTGTGGACCATCGATCAACTTTGGTGATTGAAATTGTGGATTGTACTGTAGTTGTGCATTCTGCACACTAATTTTCTATCAACTTTCATGAACTTTCATTTTTTGTTGAGCTATAGCTGCATTTAGGAAATTACTCATGTTTGAGTTTTCTTGGGCCATCAATCAACTTTGGTGACTATGATTTTGGATTGTACTACAGTTGTGCATTCTGCATGCAAATTTTTCATCAACTTTTGCGAACCTTTTTTTTGAGTTATAGCCACATTTAAGAAAATAATCATGTTTGAGTTTTTGTGGTCCATCAATCAACTTTGGTGACTACAATCATGGATTATACTGCAGTTGTGCATTTTGTAGGCTAATTTTCCATCTGCTTTCACGAACCTTTATTTTTTTTTAGTTATAGCCGCATTAAGGAAACCGCTTGTGTTTGAGTTTCGTAGGCCATCGATCAAGTTTGATGACTACAATTGTGAATTGTACTTCTGTTGTTCATTTTGCGCGCTAATTTTTTATTGCCTTTCGCGAACCTTCATTTTTTGTTGACTTATAGCTGCATTTAGGACACAGCTCGTGTTTGATTTTTCATGGGCCTTCGATCAACTTTGGTGTCTATGATTGTGGATTGTACTGCAGTTGTGCATTTTGCACGCTTATTTTTTATCTCCTTTCATGAACCTTCATTTTATTTTGAGATATAGCTGCATTTAGGAGACCTCTCATGTTTGAATTTTCATGGGCCATCGATCAACTTTGGTGACTATGATTTTGGATTGTATTGCAGTTGTGCATTCCACAAACTAATTTTCCATTGCCTTTCGAGAACCTTCATTTTATGTTGAATTATAGCTGCATTTAGGAAATTGCTCATGTTTGATTTTTCATGGAATATTGATCAACTTTGGTGACTACGATTGTGGATTGTACTGCAGTTGTGCATTTTGCATGCTAATTTTCCATATCCTTTCATGAACCTTCATTTTATTTTGAGATATAGCCACATTTAGGAAACCACGCATGTTTGAATTTTCATGGGCCATCGGTCAACTTTGGTGACTATGATTTTGGATTGTATTACAGTTGTGCATTCCACAAATTAATTTTCCATCGCCTTTCGCGAACCTTCATTTTATGTTCAGTTACAACTGCATTTAGGAAACCTCTCATGTTTGAGTTTTTGTGGGCATTCTATCAAATTTGGTGACTAGGATTGTGGATTGTACTACAGTTATGCATTCTGCATTCTAATTTTCCATTGCCTTTCGCCAACCTTCTTTTTTTGTTGAGTTATAGTGGCATTTAGGAAACCACTCGTGTTTGAGTTTTCGTGGGCCATCAATCAACTTTGATTACCATGATTGTGGATTGTACTTCAGTTGTGCATTTTGCACTTTAATTTTCAATCGCCTTCCGTGAACCTTCATCTTTTGTTGAGTTGTAGCTGCATTTAGGAAACCGCTCGTGTTTGAGTTTTCGTGGGCCATCGATCAAGTTTGGTGACTATTGTGGGAGTAAATAGTAACTCCTCAACACCCCCAAGAATAGTTGCTAGACCAAAACCACTTCCACAAGAGGGAGAATGGCAAGAAAGCTTGCTTCACAATTCAAAATTGATTAATGGTTGAATATGAAAATGTACATGAGATGCCTTGCTTATAAAGGCAAGGTAGAGATGTAGGATTAGACAAGATCATGACAAGTATCTTAATTATATTACATGAGACAACTAACTACCTAGGAATCATGCAATATAGCTAGATAAGATAAGTTCTAGAAAATCCAACTAAGACTTCTAGAAAGAATCTTATATCCTAAGTAAACTTAACATGTGAATATGTCCCCTAATTACCTAGTGAATGAATTAGCTAGGTATAAGAGATTTATTCACACCAACACCCCCCCTTAAGTGCAACTTAGGGAGAAGATTATTATGCACACTATGCAAAGACTATGACTATGGGTCCTGACTACTAGGCCATGTTAGGTACCCATTTACATATGCAAATGCAAACAATCTCTCACAAGCGGAGAAAAGGAGAAAACCTAGTGGGACAAAAATCCTCTCCAAAAGAGAGAAACAAAACAAACAACATGATGTATGGAGGACTCAATGATACCCCCAAGGACTACATACATCATGTATATACAATCAATGACCCCCCCCCATAGGAGGGAAGTAGAGAGATAAGATATCCCCCCATAATGTTTGATCACCTGCAAGTATGGTTAATGTATGAAGACAAAACATAATCCAATGTCGACAAACAATGTTTCTACCCTTAGGAAGACGATACACCATGTACAACTGCATGAATGTTTCCCATTCTGGATAGGAATTAGGAGGAATCCATACATGTATGAAGATTGTGTCTCTAAAATCTGCTCATGTGTTGTCAAGTTCTTGGATGATAAAGATGATACCACAATCCAATCAGGTACATGCCCAATCACAACAAACCGTGACAAACTAGGAACAAGTGCAAATTGATCTTGAACAAATTCTGAAGACAAACATGAAGTGACAATAGTGGATCCATGACTATCATCAAATAGGAGAGATAGACCCTCAAATTGGTCTTCCAAATCTGAAATGTGAGACTCCACAAACAAAGAAGCAATTTCTATCAAATAGGAATCCTAATCAAGAAGACTATCATATACCTGTTGTAATGAATCACTAGATGTACTCAATGACTCATCATCAGAAGATGAAGAATCATGAACCTTTGAAGCATCTGCAATCTCCTCCAAAGGATCACAAGTATGGGTTATCAAATCTAAAGAATAAAGAAGTGCATTGGAGTTGGAAAGAGGATCTTCAAGAGATGGAGAAGAATCATGGTCTCCATATACCTATCTAATGTGAGTCCAAAGAGCATGAGGATATTCAAAGTGAATAAGTGTCTCCAAAATGTCATCATTTACATTTTCAAAAATAACTCTAAAGACTCTAGCCTTAAAGCCTTTCCAAATGCAATACTCATCATTTGTGCTAGAACAAGGAACTTTATTAAAAAAATATGACAATAGATTCCACTCACTAAGATGAGTGAGAATTAAATCACTCCATTGTCTATAGTTCCCTTTCTCCAAAGTAATTAAGAAACCCATTTTGTACTAGAGATGAGTTTGAAAGCCAAAAATGGAGATTTGTCTTCAACCTGGAAAAAAATGGTACAAAACTGCAAAATATCTACACCAATGAAAAGTTGACACTTCCAGCTTTCCGATGATACCTCGTTTCTAAAAAATGGCCTCCGTTTGCAAAAGTTATGAAAAAATGAAAAAAAGGTCTGTAAAAGGCACTTATAGGGCAAAACACAAGGCTAAAATGGTGCAAATTTTTGGCACTCGGGGGCTATATTTCGGTCATCCATGTGACCATGGCTTGTAGAGGTTCCAAACAAACACCTGCTTACAAACTTTACACAAATATGGTTGGCCTTTCAATGTTTAAATATTTTAATAAAAAGAAACTTTATATATTTAAAAAACCACCATTTCAAACCACCAACTATAAAATAATTTGTACCTTGTTGATTTGAAGAAAACCATCCAATGCGATGGTGAAAGACCAAATGATGTGCAAAAAATGTTAGTCGAGGATGCCAAGAAAAGTACCGCCGATGGACATCGACCGAGACAACCGACTAAGATAGGTACCAAACAGAACAGATGTCGATGCAATCATAGAGCTACAATAAATGCCAATGGAGTAAGCTATTGATTAGACCATTCAATATTGAGTTGACCAGGAGAACTGTAGATACTAGAAAATAGAAAGAGGGCACAACAAATCGAACCACAAACGAATGATAGGTACCAGTGATGTCGACGGTTGTACAAGGAATGACCTGCGAAGTAAATGCAAACAAAGATGTCGATCCACAGCAAAACAAACACCCGTAGAAATTTGTATCCACCGAGAAGATTAATATGCCCGACAATATAATTTTTTTTCCCAAATATAGAAAAGTTTTTCCCCAAAAATTAATACAATAACCGTAGAAAATGGTGACTCCCCAACACCCCCAAGAACAGTTGCTAGACCAAAACCACTTCCACAAGAGAGAGAACGGAAAGAAAGCTTGCTTCAAAATGCAAAATTGATTAATGGTTGAATATGAAAATGTACATGAGATGCCTTGCTTATAAAGGCAAGGTAGAGATGTAGGATTCAACAAGATCATGACAAGTGTCTTAATCCTATTACATGAGATAACTAACTACTGAGGAATCATGTAATATAGCTGGATAAGATAAGTTCTAGAATTTAGCCAACTAAGACTTCTGGAAAGAATCTTATATCCTAAGTAAACTTAACATGTGAATATGTCCCCTAATTATATCCTAAATAAACTTACCATGTGAATATTATCAATTGTACTGTAATTGTACATTTTGCATGCTAATTTTCAATCGCCTTTCACAAACCTTCATTTTTTGTTGAGTTATAGCAGCATTTAGGAAACTACTCGTGTTTGAGTTTTTGTATGCCATCAATCAACTTTGGTGACTACGATTATCAATTGTACTACAGTTGTGCATTTTGTACTCTAATTTTCCATCACCTTTTAAGAACATTCATTTTTTGTTGAGTTATAGCTGCATTTAGAAAACCGCTCATGTTTGAGTTTTTGGGGGCCATCTATCAACTTTGCTGACTACAATTGTAGACCATAATGCAGTTGTGCATTCTGCATGCTAATTTTCTATCGCCTTTAACAAACCTTCATTTTACGTTGAGTTATAGTCGCATTTAGGAAACTGCTCGTGTTTGAGTTTTCGTGGGCCATCGATCAACTTTGGTGACTACGATTGTGGATTGTACTGCAGTTGTGTATTCTGCATGCTAATTTTTCATTGCCTTTTGTGAGCCTTCATTTTTTGTTGAGTTATAGCCGCATTTAGGAAACCGCTCATGTTTGAGTTTTTGTGGGCCATCGATCAACTTTGATGACTACAATTGTGGATTGTACTGCAGTTGTGCATTCTTTATGCTAATTTTTCATCACCTTTTGCAAACCTTCTTTTTCTGTGGAGTTATAGCTGCATTTAGGAATCCGCTCGTGTTTGAGTTTCCGTAGGCCATCAATCAACTTTGGTGACTACGATTGTGGATTGTACTGTAGTTGTGCATTCTGCACGCTAATTTTTTATCACATTTCGTGAACCTTCATTTTTTGTAGAGTTATAGCTGCATTTAGAAAATTGCTGACGTGTTTGAGTTTTCATGGGCCATGGATCAAATTTTGTTACTACGATTATGGATTGTACTGCAGTTGTGCATTCTCCATGCTAATTTTCCATCACCTTTTGCGAACCTTCATTTTTTGTTGAGTTATAACCGCATTTAGGAAACTACTCATGTTTGAGTTTTCGTGGGCCATTGATCAACTTTGGTGACTACGATTGTGGATTGTACTATAGTTGTGCGTTTTGCACGATAATTTTCCATCAACTTTCACGAAGCTTCATTTTTTGATTAGTTATAGCCTCGTTTAGGAAACTAGTTGTGTTTGAGTTTTTGTGGGCCATTGATCAACTTTGGTGCCTATGATTGTGGATTGTACTGCAATTGTTCATTCTACATGCTAATTTCTTGTCCTTTTGTGAACCTTCATTTTTTGTTGAGTTATAGCTGCATTTAGGAAACCGCTCGTGTTTGAGTTTTCATGGGCCATCGATCAACTTTGGTGACTACGATTATGGATTGTACTAGAGTTATGCATTTTATATGCAAATTTTTCATCAACTTTCATGAACCTTCATTTTTTATTGATTTATAGCCACATTTAGCAAACTGCTTGTGTTTGAGTTTTCTTAGGCCATCAATCAACTTTGGTGACAACTATTGTGGATTCTATTGCAGTTGTGCATTTTGCACGCTAATTTTCCATCGCCTTTCTCAAACCTTCATTTTTGTTGAGTTATAGCCGCATTTAGGAAATTGCTCGTGTTTGAGTTTTCGTAGGCCATCGATAAACTTTGGTGACTACGATTGTGGATTGTACTTTAGTTGTGCATTCTACACGCTAATTTTCCATCGCCTTTCATGAACCTTCATTTTTTGTTGAGTTATAGCCACATTTCGAAAACTGCAAGTGTTGGAGTTTTTGTGGGCCATTGATCGACTTTGGTGACTATGATTGTGGTTTGTACTACAGTTGTACATTATGCACGCTAATTTTCCATTCCCTTTTGTGAACCATCATTTTATTTTGAGTTATAGCCGCATTTAGGAAACCGATCATGTTTGAGTTTTTGTGGTCCATTGATCAACTTTAGTAAATACAATTGTGGATTGTACTACAATTGTCCATTCAGCATGCTAATTTTTTATCACCTTTCGCGAACCTTCACTTTTTGTTGAGTTATACCCGCATTAAGGAGACCGCTCGTGTTTTAATTTTTGTGGGCCATCGATCAACTTTGGTGAATACGACTGTGGATTGTATTGCAGTTGTGAATTATGCATGCTAATTTTCCATTACCTTTCGAGAATGTTCATTTTTTGTCGAGTTATAGCCACATTTAGGAAATCACTTGTGTTTAAGTTTACATGGGCCATCAATCAACTTTGGTGACTACGATTGTGTATTTTACTACAGTTGTGCATTTTGCACGCTAATTTTCCATCACCTTTCGTGAACCTTCATTTTTTGTTGAGTTATAGCTGCATTTACGAAACCGCTCATGTTTGAGTTTTCCTGGGCCATCTATCAACTTCGGTGACTACGATTGTGGATTGTACTATAGTTGTGCATTCCGCATGCTAATTTTCCATTGACTTTTGCGAACATTCATTTTTTGTTGAGTTATAGTCGCATTCATAAAATTGCTCATGTATGAGTTTTCATCAACCATCGATCAATTTTGGTGAGTATGATTGTGGATTGTTCTATAGTTGTGCATTTTGCACACTAATTTTTCATTGCCTTTCACGAACCTTCATTTTTTTTGCTTATAGCCACATTTAGGAAACCACTCTTGTTTGAGTGTGGGCCATCGATCAATTTTTGTGACTATGATTGTGGATTGTACTACAGTTGTGCATTCTACACACTAAATTTCCATCGCCTTTCATGAACCTTTACTTTTTATTAAGTTATAGCTGCATTTACGAAATTGCTCATGTTCACGTTTTCGTGGGCCATTCATCAACTTTGGTGAGTATGATTGTCGATTGTACTGCAATTGTGCATTCTACACTATAATTTTTCGTCGCCTTTCGTGAACCTCCATTTTTTGTTGAGTTATAGCAGCATTTAGGAAACCACTCGTGTTTTAGTTTTCATGGGTCATTGATCAAATTTGGTGAATAAGATTGTGGATTGTACCATAGTTGTGCATTTTGCACGCTAATTTTCTATCACCTTTTGCGAACCTTCATTTTTTGTTGAGTTATCGCCGCATTTAGGAAATCGCACATGTTTGAGTTTTCATTAGCCATCGATCAACTTTGGTGACTGTGATTGTGGATTGTACTGCAGTTGTGCATTCTGCATGGTAATTTTCCATCAACTTTCATGAACCTTCACTTTTTGTTGAGTTATAGCCGCATTTAGAAAATCACTCCTGTTTGAGTTTTCGTGGGCCATCGATCAACATTGGTGACTACGATTGTGGATTGTACTGCATTTGTGCATTTTGCATACTAAGTTTCCATCTCCTTTCGCAAATTGCATTTTTTGTTGAGTTATAGTCGCTTATAATAAACCACTCATGTTTGAGTTTTTGTGGGCCATCGATCAACTTTGGTGACTACGATTGTGGTTTGTACTACAGTTGTGCATTTTACACACTAATTTTCCATCACCTTTCGTGAACCTTCATTTTTTGTTGAGTTATAGCCGCATTTAGGAAACCACTCGTGTTTGAGTTTTTCATTGGAAATCAATGAACTTTGGTGACTACGATTGTGGATTGTACTACAGTTGTGCATTCTACATGCTAATTTTTCATCGCCTTTCGCGAACCTTTATTTTTTGTTGAGTTATAGTTGCATTTAGAAAACTGCTTTTGTTTGAGTTTTCGTGGGCCATCGATCAACTTTGGTGACTACGATTGTGGATTGGACTGCAGTTGTGCATTCTACATTCTAATTTTTCATCACCTTTCGTGAACCTTTTTTTTTCAGTTATACCCGCATTTAGGAAACCGCTCATGTTTTGAGTTTTCGTGGGCCATCAATCAACTTTGGTGACTATGATTGTGGAATATACTACAGTTGTGCATTCTACATGCTAATTTTTCATCGTCTTTCATGAACCTTCATTTTTTGTTGAGTTATAGCCGCATTTAGGAAACCTGCTTGTGTTTGAGTTTTCGTGGGCCATCAATCAACTTTGGTGACTAAGATTGTGGATTGTACTATAGTTGTGCATTTTGCATGCTAATTTTCCATTGCATTTTGTGAACCTTCATTTTTTGTTGAGTTATAGCTGCATTTAGGAAACCACTCGTGTTTGAGTTTTCATGGGCCATCGATCAACTTTGGTGACTACAATTATGGATTGTATTGTAGTTGTGCATCATTCTACGTGCTAATTTTTCATCTCCTTTTGTGAACCTTCATTTTTTGCTGAGTTATAGCCGCATTTAGGAAACCACTCATGTTTGAGTTTTCGTGGACCATTGATCAACTTTGGTGACTACAATTGTGGATTGTACTACAGTTGTGCATCATTCTGCATGCTAATTTTCCATCACCTTTCGTGAGCCTTCATTTTTTGTTGAGTTATAGCCGCATTTAGGAAACATCTCGTGTTTGAGTTTCTCGTGGGCCATCTATCAACTTTGGTGACTAACATTGTGGATTGTAATGCAGTTGTGCAATCTGCACTCTAATTTTCCATCGCCTTTCACGAACCTTCATTTTATGTTGAGTTATAGCCCCATTTAGGAAATCGCTTGTGTTTTAGATTTCGTGGACCATTGATCAACTTTGGTGACTACAATTTTGGATTGTACTACAATTGTGCATTCTGCACACTAATTTTCCATCGCCTTTTGTGAACCTTCATTTTCTATTGAGTTATAGCCACATTTAAGAAACCACTCGTGTTTGAGTTTTCGTGGGCCATTGATCAACTTTGGTAACTACGATTGTGGATTGTACTGCAGTTGTGCATTCTACATGCTAGTTTTTCATTGCCTTTTGTGAACCTTCATTTTCTATTGAGTTATGGCCGCATTTAGGAAACCACTCGTGTTTGAGTTTTCTTGGGCCATCGATCAACTTTGGTGACTAAGATTATGGATTGTATTGCAGTTGTACATTTTGCACGCTAATTTTCCATTGCCTTTTGTGAACCTTCAGTTTTTGTTGAGTTATAGTCGCATTTAGGAAACCACTCGTGTTTGAGTTTTCGTGGGCCATCGATCAACTTTGGTGACTACGATTGTGGATTGTACTGTAGTTGTGCATTCTGCACACTAACTTTCCATCAACTTTTGCAAACGTTCATTTTTTGTTGAGTTATAGCCTCATTTAGGAAATTGCTCGTGTTTGAGTTTTTCGTTGGCCATTGATCAACTTTAGTGACTACAATTGCAGATTGTACTTTAGTTGTGCATTATGCACACTAATTTTCTATGAAATTTTGCGAACCTTCAATTTTTGTTGAGCTATAGATGCATTTAGGAAACTGCTCGTGTTTGAGTTTTCATGTGCCATCGATCAACTTTGGTGACTATGATTGTGCAAGTCGTAAAGTGAGAACCTAAGTGTCAAAATATAAAGTCTAGATCATGGGTAAATGAGTCAGTAGAGTTTGTATCAATGGCTTATCACATAGTTCATCCTAATCAAAACCTCTGATAAATTTTCCTAGGATGCATCCTTTTGACAATGGACATCAACATCAGACATCACCTTAGCTATGTTAAATTGGCAAGAGATATAGATAACACTGACTATTTTCCTTTGATATTTTCTTCTGATTTATCTAAATGACCCATTCTAAGGACCTCTCAATGATGTCTAAATGATTTAGAGAGAAAGGAATGGGGCATTGATCATTATCTTTCATTTGTTTTCCTTGTGGGTATTCTTGTTAAATAATCTTGGTGCATACTTGCTTAGTTGTGTGTAGGGAGGTTGTTTGGAGTAGATTGTTGACTATTGCATATGCTTTGGTCCAAGGTATTCTATGCTTCTAAACTACATTCCAACAAGGTTTATGCATGTCAGGGTGTAAACAAGAACTATCCTATCTGTTTGCAGAGTTAAAGTCCATATCACTGGATACAATGTCATCCTGGTTTTTCATTACCATGATGCATCATGTTTATGTGTTATATCAAACATAAGGAATGATAGGAAAATCCCAATCCCAATATATGAGCAAATCCTCATCATCATCTCTCATTACCATATCTAATAAAGTCTCGGTGGATCAAGGAATTATTAGACTTTTTGAATCAATCTTCAAAATCAAGGGTCAAATCATTCATCTCATTCTTCTATCTTCTTTCCACACTAACCTGGTATCATGACAGTCAACAAAAATATCATCACATCCATCATGCATCCACAAATCATTAGCATGCATAAATCTCGCATCATCACAACATATCATATTAAAAGAAAACATAATACATTGCATCATCGTTATCATTTAAGTTGTTTCGGATAACATACATTTTTTATTTTAAGCATCTTAATCCATATCACATATCATACACATGTCTTAGGCATAAGCATACATTGCATTATCATATCATAAGCATGAATATTTGCATTATCCATATATACATCCATATGCATACATCATCATATCATAAATTGCATGAAAAAACACACAAAAAGAAATGCATCCATCCATATCATCTCCATAAGCATATCATATCATAACATCCATCCCATAGCATATCATAGAAAGATATTGAAAAAGAAGATAACACATCCATTGCATTGCATCCATATCATTACATCATCACATATCACATATCTCATAAATAAAACAAGTACATCCATTAACATTGCATCAATAATATAAACATAATCATAGTGCAAAATAATATAACATCGCATCATATGCATCCATACAACATAAAATAAAAGGCACATCATATCGAACTTGTATCATCTTGCATATATCAAAAAATGACTACCATGGTACAATATCTAAATCGATGTGTATGAATATCATCAAAATATACAATGTACACAAGGCTATCAAAAATGAGCCTATGAATGTATGTCTTTATAAATAATCAGGCTATACAACAAAAAGTGTCTGCAATGTCAAAAGAGGTTTATCCCTCACTAGCCCTGTCACCTTGTCCGGGCTGATCTAGTTGTCTGATTAAGGTCAAGGCACTCGGCTGCACCTAACTCTGGTGCTCAAAATTGGGTTGTCGATGGCGTGGAGGGATGTCTCTGTAGTACAAGGTCTGCCAGTATGCCACCTCCTCCCTCATTGTCCCTTACAGTTGCACAGACACTGTCTGGCCCACTAGCCCCTATGCCTGTTGGGATTGTTGTTGAGACACAACCTATAACTATTGTTGTCAGCCAATTTCCTATTCCAACTGAACATCTGAGGTCTGTCTAAGTTGGAACTCATGATCCCTCTTAGTTGTAAGTGCCAACACCTACTATTGAGCCTGATCTCACTTAGCCATCACAACCTGTAACTATTTTATCTGAACATCTTGAGGATCTGGACCTGAAGGTGGCAGTTGTACTGGTGGCTTCTAATGAAGTGGAGGTGCATCAAGGACCTGTTTGTCATGCTACTAGCCATCCTGGCCATCTTGTCCTCTCTCCTATCCTCTGCCCTACCTATCATGTCCTCCAACTTGCCCTCTGTCCTACCAATCTTGCAGTTGGCCTCGTCCTCTTCCTACTCCCCTTCGTCTCGACCTCCCTCATGGAGGTATGCTCGTTGGACCTGTAAGTTAGGGAGGGGGTACAAACGAAGCATCATATGCAGGCATCGTTTGAGCATCAACATGCCCCTGATCATAGGCCCATGGCCTGGAAACCAGCTGTCTAAAACTCGACGACCTCATGAGGTGGTATCGTGTGCCACCAAGTTATCTCTCAAGCTGATCTAGCAAAAATGGTTGTGTATTGATCATCGGGCTTGTCCTGCCTCTCTCTAAAATATCTAGCTACCCTATCTGGTAGGTACGGCTTGATCATGGTATGCTCTCAATCCTGCACGTAACGAGTCTACCAAGAAAAGAAGAGTTATTGCACTTTGTCATACCAAGTCAGCATCTGTAGCCACGACTGCCATCGAAACATTGTCATATCGTCAATCACTCTCCTCTAGTAAGGGATACCAAGTTGTCCTATGTGTTGTAGGCTAATGGCACCTCTATACCTCCACACAACTAGATCATCTAGCTCCACATCTACCATGTGGACGATCAGTAGTAGCACGAAAATGTGCTCCCATGCCCATATATGCAAGAGTGTGACTCTTGCACCAATAGCTTTTCCATTGTAGTACACAAACTGATGCATATTATGATAAAGGGAGGCCAACATCACTAATCCCCATGCGTACTGGGTCCTCTTAAAAAGCATCTTATTCCAAGCCAGCCCCCATCCAGGACTGAACCCTCTGCTTTATCGGTCTGGGGCAACCAACCCCAAAATCAGTGCACCATGATCAATTTGAAAATTGACAAGCGCCCTTTGTACATCTCGAGGTATATTTATGAGTTGACCAGGACAATAGTGTCCTAGCCAAGAACCTCGTGGCACGTATCATATCCCACGTTGGTATCATAGATCACCCGTTGTCCATGTATCGACAATCACAAATTTTTCCATACATCCTCTAGCATGACTGTCGCCTCACTAGTGGGTAAGTGGAACGACAAGGTCTCACTATGTTGTTGCTCACATAGTGTTGTCATCATCACCAAATGAGTCCTCACAACAAGCATATAGACAATGTACCACAATCCAATCTCTCAGAGGTGCTCTTGTTGAAGCTCAGATAAATCATCAAGTCTGGAAAGAACAGCAGGTCGGTGCTCATGGGACATCAAAGGTTGGATAACCTCATGCACCCACAAAGTGCACGACGTCAAATTTTGCTAAAATTGGCTAAGTTTGGATTTTTTATCCCCCAAAAGATAAAGGCATCACCATAATTTAAATTCCAAACAGTGATGCTATATGCATCCAAATTCTAAATCGTGACTAGCATTGCTATTTACAAGGGCATCACCATTTGAAAATTGCAAACCCTAATCCTAAATTGCAAATCAAGCAGGTGTGTTGCTATTTAGACCTGCATCACAATTCACTACAACAAATCCCTATGATTAGCTCCCTTTTTTGCTTCCACCCATTGTTTTAATGTATTTTTCTCCAATTTTTTGAAAAAGTTGGCACTATTTATTGGGATGGTGCTATTTTTGGCATTTTTTGTGCCGATCAAAACAAGTAGGCACTAAATTAGGCGCTAATTAGTGCCCGATTTAGCTTCATATTTAGCACCAGGTTTAGCATCGGGTTTAGCACCGAGTTTAGCATCGGGTTTAGCGTCAGGTTTAGTGTCAGGTTGAGCGTCAGGTTTAGCACTTAATTTAGTATCGGATTTAGCGTTGGGTTGGTTTAGCACTATGTTTAGCATCGAGTTTAGCATCGGGTTTAGTGCCATATTTAACGCCAAGTAGGCACTAATTAGCACTCAGTTTAGCATTGGGGTTTTGCGTCAGGTTTAGCGCCAGGTTTAGCACCAGTTTTAGCATTGGGTTTAGCATCGGGTTTAGGCCTGATTTAGCGCTAATTGTTTTGATCTAGTAGGGATCAAGGATTAAGGGATTAGGGGTGTTAGAACAAAAAATCATTCCCCAATATTCACTAGCCTTCAATTGCTTTCCTACATTTCACTTGCATCAAAAGATCCCTCAAGCCTCAACCCCTATACCCTCTACCCTATACATTGGACCCTCAACCCTAATCCTTCAACTATATACCCTCAAACCTATACCCTAAACGCTCTACCCTCAACCCTTAACCATCAACCCTAAACCCTTAAACCTTGCTTCTACCCTCAACCCTAATCCCTCAACCCTATACCCTCAACCCAATACCCTAAACCATCAACCCTAGAGGTCCTCAACTCTATACCCTCAATTCTCAACCCTCTACCCTATATATTGGATCCTCAATATATATATATATATATATATATATCCCCTCCCTCCTTTGCTCTCCTTGTCTCTATCTCACTACTCCCTCCATCCCTCGCTCCATCCATTGACCCTCCCTCTCTACCCTACTCCCTCAACCCTAAATCATCAACCCTTAAACACTCAACCCTAAACCCTCAACCCTCAACGTCCCTCAACCCTTAAATTTTAAATCCTTAAACTAGCCTCTACCCTCTACCCTCAACCCTCAACCCTCAACCCTTAAACCCAAGTAAACTCTTTACCCTAATCCCTCAACCCAATACCCTTAATCCCCCAACCTTTAAACCCTCAATCCTTAAACCCTAATCCCTCAACCGCTATACCCTCTACCCTATACATTGGACCCTCAACCCTATACCCTTGGTGTGATTGCAAGGGCATAGAAATTCAACTATATCCCTTTTGTACATTTTATGGCATAATACACCTCATTTCTACATTCAATCATCTACAAATTTTCCCATGTTTAAGATTTTTGAGTAAAAGATAAAAATATATTTTTAAAGGATACTATGAAGATAATAATATGATCTTAAATTTGAGATTTAATAGCATTTGAATTAAATGGCATTTTTATCTTCTTTTCAATTAAAATTTGTAATATTTAATTTGTAAAATATTATAAAATAAATAAATAATAAAAAAATTTATATGTTGAATATTAATCATTATTTAGAATTTAGTTTTCACAATAATAATATGAATGGTTTGGAAGAAATGCAAGAGGCAGATCTATTTTAATTAAAAAAAATCTTAGGGTGCAAGGAATCTAATGTAATATCACAATCACAATACACAATTTTTTTAAATTATAATAATTAAAATCATAATTTAATGATTAAATTATATATTTAATTCATATTCATTTTAGTTTTATTTAAATCATAGTAACGAGACTTGGACTCAACTCAAACTCGGCTAGGGTGACTCGACTTGGGACTCAACGCCCGGACTCGGCACAAACTCGACAAAATGAAAAATACTAGAAATTTAGAGATTTTTAAGGATTTAAAACTTGTTTCAAGCATGATTTATTGAATAAACCTTAAAGACACAATAACATCATTAAATAGAAGAAAATTTGATCACATACACAAGTATGCATCGATCAAATAAGTATAAAGTACACAAATTGTAGTTGAGTTGCTAAAGGAAATAACACACGCTTAGATATATAAATATAGTTAAATGTATATAAAACTCATGGAATATGAAATCCATGACATCGAATGTTCCAAACAAATATGAAATATCAAAACAATAACTACAATTCTATGGCTCAAAGGAGTCTACATCCTTCCTACGAAGGCATCTAAGGTGGGTCCTAGATGATGTAGCAACTGCAACCATAGTTTATGCTTGTGACTCCATGCCACCCTCACCAACATTAGTTGTGGATGTGTTTGCTCGTGCTTTAGCCTCCTCTTCTATCATGGCTATAGCCTCAACCCCTCTATCTGCCTGATCAACCCAATCAAGGTCCTCGTCACTAACACAAGTATATATTGATCATATAAGTATAAAGTTATAAACACAAATTGTAGCTGAGCTACTCAAGGAAATAACACACTTAAATATATAGTCAAAGACTCGAATGTATACAAAAATCATCGAATATGAAATCCATGACATCAAATGTTCCAAACAAATATGAAATATCAAAAGATTCAAAACAATAACTAGAATTCTATGGCTCAAAGGAGCCTGCATCCTTACTACAAATGTGTCTAAGATAGGTCCTAGATGATGCAGTAGCCATAATCTCAAGTATCAGAGCGATTTCCCTAATGGGGTTGAGGGGCAGTGCACTTTGTGGGGGTCTAGGCGCAATGCCTCTAGTGGGATCAAGGGGCAGCACCCCTCATAGGGGTTTGGGGGTAACGCCCCTTGCGGGGGTTGGGGCAATTCCCCCTAGTGGGGTCAAGGGGCAATGCCCCCAATGGGGGTCAAGGGGCAGCGCCCCTAATGGGGTTAAGGGGCAACGCCCCTTGCGGGGATATGGGGGCAACGCACCCAGTGGGGTCAAGGGGAAATGCCCCTTGCGGGGGTCTTGGGGCACTTTTCATGTATTTTTTTGCACTTTTCACACCCTGCATGTCGAGTCCTACTGACGAGACTTGCCTGGACTCGGCGAGTCCAGCAAGTCCACCAGACTTGGCGAGTCCAATCAGGAATTAGTAGGACTCGACCAAGTTTGAGTCTGAGCCCCTAGGACTCAGCTAGGGTGACTCGACCCGTGATTCACGGAGCCCTAGCAAGTCTCGTACTATGATTTAAATAAATATTTTTCTATATATATTTTAAAATTAAAATTAATAATTGTTAAAGATATTTTTCATAATTTTATTTTATATAAAATAACATCAATAGTTTTTAATTATTAATTGAATATACAAATTAATAAATTTAATAGATAATAGTAATTTTTTATTATAAAATCAGGCCTAACTGCCTCAAAATTGAAAAAGGCAACCTCAGTTTGACTAATTTTTCCTCCAACTCACCCAAAACTCTATCCACACTGTTTTTATCAAAATTTCTTTTAGAAATAATAGATATTGAGATAATTTATAGAAACATTATCTCAATATTGCTTCACAATATCTTGCAGCTTTAATTTTTTACAAAAAGATCCCACTCTGATTTTGATTTGATTTTAAAAAAATAAAAGGTAAAAATATGATTTATTTTCTTGAATTTTGCCAAGTATAATACCTATCTTGATTTTCTATAAAAATCATAAAGAAACTAAGGCATGAAATTATATGGTTTTTATTCAAAACCATAGGAATACCTAAGTCATAGAACAATCTAGGAACGATGAGCTAAAGTATTAGTCAAGGCACTTTAATTGTAAATCAATGTGATAAAAAGATAAGGGCGAGCTAGGGAAACATGAAACCCTAACTACAAAACATCAAACTTCCACATTTCTCACCTCATTTTGCACTTTGCCATTTTTGGAGAACTTGGCACATGGCCGCCATGGAAACTTAGGGTTCAAGCCTAAAAATAAAACATTTTATGCACTGCTATGTTGATTTGGTGTTGATTTCCTTTAGGAACTTAATGGTAAGTTGTTTCTTCTTTGTTCTGGGTCATTTCGACTCCATTTTTGGAGGATTTAGGGCCTTTAGGCCGTGGCCATGAGTGAATTTCTGATGCATTTTTCTATGTTTGTTTCCTCTGTTGATATCTCATTACCTCAAGCTGCCATGGATGCACTTGACTTGAGTTTTGAAGGCCATAGAGACACGGATTTTGATGGTTCCTCTCTTCACACAAAAACTGGGTGAGTTTCTATGCTTTCATCCTGTCTATTCTCTTCTTAAATGAGCTTGATTTGAGCATGATTTGAAAGAAAAAGTTTGTCCTCTATGTGGAAACAAAAGAGAAAGTGTGCTCCTCTACCTAGGCCGTGGCCATACCATTTTATTTCCTCACTTTCTGCAGAAGATAACCTAGTTTCAGGCTCGACCCATGATAGTAAATTATAATACTTATGGAATGGAGAACTTTCTTGCATTTTGTTTACTATTTTTGGGGTTTTGAAAACCTTTCATGGTTGCGGCCATTCACAATACCTTCTTCATCTTTTGGGTTGGTCTTCTTCCACTTGTATTACTAGACCTATGTTGTGAATATCACCTCATAACATTGTATCACCTTGATTTTCACTATTTAGATAATCTTGAGACTCCTTTAAAACAATCGTACAAGCCTGATATGACTGATCATGGTGATGTATTGGAATGGTACAATCAAGAGTTTGATCATTTACCTTCAGAAAATTAGATTGTAACTCTTTCATATCAATTGGAATAACTTCCTTCTTCACTATCCATGATTTTTCATTACTTGTTGTGTTGATATTTTCTTATTTTTCCATCAAATTAGACTGATCTAGCTGCTGTTGACCCCTGATTTCAAGCTCAGAATCAATAGCAGACTGAAACCAAAAAAATTCCACTTTTGTGTTAGCAAAATGAAACCTAAAACTCAACATGTGGAAAGAGTCTTCTTGTTGATCTGCATTCTCAATTTGAATAATTAATCATAAATGAAACTTAAATAATCAGAAGGGTAAAATGAACCATGAAAACCACATCCAACCAATAAAACAAACTCATATAGTAGCAACAAAGGAACTTCTATTTGTATTGATTCAAAAAAATTGGCATTGTTTCAACAATTCTTTTTCTTTTTAGTCCTTCCTTATCTTTTACAAGAGAAAGTGATTGCATTTATATAGAGAGGCAAGTACATTGAGTTTACAATAAAGGGTGAGGATTAATCCATCACCAAAGGCTTGAATTTAACAACATTTAATGTTTGTGGTTGGGTTGTTACAAACACAATTTTTCTTTTGTATTTTAGGAAAAATACAAAATTACAACTCTGAACCTTATACAATTAAGATGAAATAGCGCCTTCTTGATAAGTCTTATAAGAAAAATCATCTTTTCACTAAGTTGACAAGTCAAAAGGAACATGTAGCATGTTCATGGAGGAGAGGGATACATTTCTGAACTAGTTTTCTAGGAACATATGTGAGCAAGGATTGAAACTAGACATATCTTCTATGTTCAAAAACAATCTATTCTTTGTTCGTTTTTGCATTGTATTGCTGAATTCAAGGATCACCAAAGAATTCAAAACCTCTGATGATATTTTGTTCCTACTCTTGACTGTTTAACAAGTCAAAGTATGTAATATATCAAAATATTCTTGAATAGATTGGTCATTACCTCAATGAAGCCAAGAATGCTTGATATATTGGTCCATCATATGTTTCATCAGGATAATAGGTTTCTTTTGAGGCTTCGACAAAACCATTATTGGTATATATAGGTGAAAGGTCAACCTCATGGGTAGCACAATATTTATTCTATCATTTCTTTATAGAAAAGGAAACTCCTTTAAATTGCAAAGGTGATATTTCTTATGAAAACCTTAATGACCACCTTTTATGAGAAAATGAGGTTTTAGACAATTATCTAGAGTATCAACATCTTTTTTACCTTAAAGAATAGGGATATCTACATTTACTTGTACCATGTATGGTGTTTGGGCTCCAAAATATATATGCATTGGTAAGTCAATAGGAATGAATGGGATTGAACATGCTTTAGAAGTTGACTGAAGTGATCAATTATCTTGACAATTTCCTGTGTGTAATGTTTCTCCAAATCACCACTCAGTTGTTGTAAAGCACTTGATTTCATCATCTAAAACATCTTTGAAGTCAACATCTCTGATATGGATTTGTTTTCAATTTTTTGAGATCATGAAGGAACGTAGGGTGAAGGGTCATGAATTTAGAGACCAAGCTTCTTGTTGTTATTCCTTGTGTCGGTGGGCATACAAAATGCAGCAAAGGTTTTGAATGAAAAACTCTGCTACCACTAGGTTATGATATATAGTGAATGCTTGATATCATTGTGAACTGGTGCGAGCTTTAATACCACTGATTTGGGGCCTTTCATAAATGAGGGACATGATATTCAAATGGAATAAAATGTATTATAGATAGAAGTTGATGTGAGCTTTGATACCACTGATTTGGGGCCCTTCATATCCAAGGGACAAGATTTTCAAATGGAATCAAATATGTTATAGATAGAAGTAGATGTAGAATGACTAATGTGAATATCAAATCAGAGTACTTAAACAAAGAAATTACAAGAATAATTTGATGCCACACTAGAAGCTTGAAATGTAATTTCGAAGTTGTATTATGCAAAGTTCTATGCAATCTTTGATAGGTTGGATGTAATGCTTATTCATGCTTGTCTACTCTTTAGTAGAATACAACAATATACCAATGCGGTAGAGAAAAGGATGTCATGTTAGTTACTAGAAATGCATTTGCTTGCCTACTGTTGGTTCATATTCCTTATGTCATTTTTTAGAAACTTTGTAGAATATTTGTATGGAATAGGGCTGACATTGTTGGGGTTGTGCAATATAGAGCTTTGTGGTAAACATTTTCTTGAAGCTTGTAGTAAAGGTGGTAATCTGGCATAGTGCATTGCTGCTGTATTGTGAAACAATCATAGTGCTACATCCTCCTCAATCAAATATGTTTAGAATATTAACCATATAATTCCATCAAGCTCCTTGCAACAACAGAAAGTACACCTCTTTTTAATTTGAAATTGACCCATAAATAATCTTTTTATGAAGTTATACATTTCTTATGTTTACGTGTTGCTAGAAAGTGAGTTATTATTAAGTAATTGATTGGTTGACAATAAATTTTTCTTATACTTACATGAGGAGGTGAAGGCTCTGGCTTTCTCTTGGTGAAAAGAGGAATCCAAGCTTTCCTGTGTTGGGTGAAACGATCTTAATAGGATATTAATATGTTTGGTACATGTTTATGTTGGCAAAATGGATCAACAAAAAATCTTTCAGCTATTCACTATTTTCTTTAAGCCACTAGAATATATTTTTACAACATAAAATCCTATAAGCATACTAATTGAAACTTCAAGGTCAAGTGAACAATTTTATATTAGATTTCTAATTTTGGAACTCGTGAACATTATGTGGCTGAGAAAGCTTTTCAAACAACTTTCTTATGTTGTGGAGCCAAACAGTTACCATGGCATTACTTTTATATCTACAGAGAAATTCATTTTCACATTATGTGGCAAATCAAGCAAGGGGCAACTGGTATGTAAAACAAATGTTTGTTTTTTCCTTTTTCCTTTTCTATACTTACTGTAATAGCTTACCTAGCATTTGATCATGGTTTGTAATGAATATGGCCAGAGAAATAGCAATTACCACATTTTCCATTCCCATATTTTATAAGTAAATAGCCTGGTATGTAAAACAAATGTTTGTTTTTTTCATTTTTTCTTTTAAGTAATTAGCACCTGTAGCATCACGACTCACTTAACACTCCATGCCTTTACACATGCTCGATTCTTCAAAGGCTGCATAACTCCAAAAATTCCGCTCCAAATTTAAACATCCGTGCCAAAGATAGAAATTTGAAACCGTTTCAAAGATTATCAAAGAGAAGAATTCATCGCATAAAATTAGAAAAACCCTCAAAACACCATTAATGACTTCAAACACATCATGCCACAAAAATGAATGCGATTTTGTCTCAAATATGGTCGATGTTGAATGTTATTGCTACTCCAAGGCGCTTTGACTTCTTCCTTAGATAGTGAGATTCCCTCAAGACATGAATGTGGTTATCATAGCTCTAAACACTCATTTCAACATAAAGAATGCATCAATGTGTAGTAGAATTTGTAAAGAACTTGTCTTTGATAATGAATGTTTTAGATTGTTACATATAGTCATGGTCAGATTCTCATGATAGATTCCTTTGAAACTTTGTGGTAGGTATGTATTTGAGGACCAAATTGAGTTTATCAAGGAATCAATACTTGAAGGAGAATAGGGACTTTAACAAATTAGCTCATATGCTGATGTTTTGAATTGTATATCATATATCTTCTTTTGATTTAAATAGTAATATATATGTTTCTTGCTTTGGTTGATTGGACTAAACTTTAGAGAACAAATGGAAAATGTTTTGGAGTTTTATATGTTTTTTTGTAAGACTTTTTAACTTTACAACATAGATTATGTATTATTCACTTTTGATTTTTTGTTAATTTTCTCATTATTGATGTTTTATCCTAAATGGTATATCAAACTCTAGTTCAAAATCTTTTAGATAAGGCTGATCCCATAGCTTTGTTACTCGCTTGACAAATCTTGGAAACTTTGCATTGATTTTATTTTTCCTGTTCCTCTCTTGTTGTTCTTCCTCAATTTCATCAAGATCATACATTGACCTTCTTTCCCCTCCTAAAGTTTGGACCACATCCATTACCTCCACATAAAATTGACATCCTTGGTCTTCTTTGTTCACCACCATGATATGGTTAGTGTAGTGTCTCTCCACCTGTGTTGTCATGTGTTACTCTTGTCTCACAGCGAAGTTGGGTATTGTATGATATGTTGCTAAGTTGATTTGGTTAGTTTGATTTGAGTTTTGATTGATTATTATATCACAATAAAATTGTCAAATGATATAGGTATAGTAGTGATTAAACATGGTTATGGCATTATAATCAAATCTAGCGGGAGGTTATAATTTCAAATAGTAAGAAATAAACAATATGATAAATAAATTATTATGAAATGTGCTAATATGTCAATTGTTTTGGAAGATCTAAACGGAGAAAAGTTTGAAACAATTTTGTAACTATTTTGCATGAGTAAATGTGATACTTATTAAAGTTTTTGTAACTGAAAGGAAGTTACACAAAGTGGTATCAAAAATTTAGTATTCTCTCAATGATACTGGGGGTGTTGTTGGAATTTTGTGGAGATGTCTTTGGAATCAGGCATTCCGTGTAACAAAAATGGAATTATGGTAATCGGTTTAAAAAAGATATAGCATGTCGAATTGGAGTGAGAGTCTTATCCTTAATTTTTGCTTGCAGTTTCCTTGCATGGAGGAAGGACTTTTAGTTGGTTACCAATCATATTTATTGCATGTTAATGCAGTTAAGGGGGATAGTGGATCTTGGCCGAGGAGTACGTTTTTTTTGGAGGTGGCCTCGGCTTGTTGTGATAGACCTTCTGGTTGCATGTTGATACCCAATTGAGGACTTAGGCATAGATTCGTAAGAGAGAATACTTTTTATTTTTAGGCGAGAGTTTGGATATTCAAGGAAAAATTGTTAGAATAGCTTGAGTGGCTTCCAGAATTAATTGGAAAGCTCACTAGCCTTGTTCAATTCAATTTATCTGAGAACCAAATTGTGACTCTTCCTAGTGCAATAGGAGGACTTTCCAGATTGAAAAAACTAGATTTGCACTCAAATCAATTGCACAGTCTTCCCGATTCCATTGGAGAACTCTCTAGTCTGGTTGATTTAGATTTACGTGACAATCATTTAGCTAATTTTCCTGCCACTATTGGGGACATTTCCACCCTTGTAAATCTTGATGTGAGTGCAAACCATCTTTCTTCATTACCGGAGTCCATTGGCCAGCTGAAAAAATTAAAAGTACTAAGCATTGGAAACAATGAGATTGAGGAATGTTGTTTGTATGAAGAGTAAGGAGGAGAAACATGAAGCCTTAGACGTTATTGATTTAGAGCAATACCATCGCATGTTTGATGTTTGGCTTCAAAAGGAATATGGAGCGATTCAGTATGCTAATGGTAATAGTAATAGTTCAAGGGCTTCACGGATTGCACCACCACTTTCCAATGGAGATGGAGTTGTGGGAAATGGAGGCGGCATAACTTAGAGATCATTCAGACTCATTTCCCATAGAACGGGCTAATAGATAGCATGGGAAATCTTTCTCTTCATCGGAGGAAGTAGATGTGTCCTACATATCTGCATTGCACCATGAGGTAAGTCTCTGGAAATTAGTTTCTGTGTATTTAATTATCACTGGAACTTTGTATGTGACATTTTTAACATTCTTTTTAATTACTGTTTAAGAGATGAAATCAATATTTCTTTGTATCTCTTATGTTCTCAGGGATGCCTATTTCCTGATCCATGGCTCTCCCTCTTGTGCATATAATAAGTCTTCATCTTTATCTGTTAGTTATTATAGAGTATCCCTTAAGATAGATTTATTTGTTGCCTGGTCCTTTGTTTGCGCAACTTTCAGTCTTAGAAGATTGTAGAGGCATAAAAGCCTTTCTGTTTTCATTGACAACTTGTCACATTTGTAGTACTCAAAAATAGAATGATGTAGAGGTTTTAAATAATCTCTCTGATTTCATTTCAACCAGATTTAGCCACAATGCTTGAACATAAAAGGAAGTTTAAATGTTTAAATAACCTATTTGATTCTACTAACAATCTATCGCAGTTGCTACACTTGGAAATAATGATAACAAAGCATGTAGATGGTGATATTTCCAAATTCCAATATTTATTTTCTAATATACTTGGCAAACTATCACTGTTACATCATTTAGATTTGAGGCATTGTACATAATTTAGTAGCCTTCCTAAAACCATAGGAATAAGAAAATAATTTTTTAGATGGAAAGAAATAGAAGTCAAATCTAAAGAAGATTTTGAATTCGGGTTCATGCTTTGACCTGAAAATTGGCTATTGATTGGTCTCCGGAAGCATACTTTGCCAAAGTTTCACTATATAAAAAAATCAACCATCATCTTGCATGTGAAATCACAGGAAGAAGAAAATCCCTCTATGCTTGAAGAAGCTAAAATCGAGTATAGACAACTTTAAATTCAAGTTGATGCTATGGTTTTAAAAAAAAAGGGGGCTATCTCTTGACCTAAAGAATCTTATTTGGAAAATTTACAAATTAGGAAAGTAATTATTTTCTAGAAGACAGCTCATCCTACAGGCCTGATACCACAGCTATTAGTGCTACTTATAACATACCATTTAGAATGCTTGATAACGTTACAGTTACAGAGCTCTTGAATGTTGGTCACATTACAGGTACAATTTCCTTGATCATATTAGACACTGCATGATCACATTGCAATGTTGTGCTTGATTATGTGAGAGATACACAGAGTGAATGATCACATTTCAAATAGTGACATCGGGTTGACATTTTTCATTCTTTTACATTATTCCAAATATGGAGCAACACAACATGATATATTTCATGAACCATACCATGTTATGTATGCAGATAATTATACACACATATGCACATACACAGAATTGGTTTGCAATGACCATATGATAAGTGTCTTTGGCTTCAGTTTGATCAAAAGCATGGAATGCGCTTGCACCATCATTGTCTTAAAATAAAGTGTTTTTCCACAGTAGCACTGTGAATGACACACAGATGAGCAGCACTTAGTACTCCAGCAATTCCCATCATATGATAAGGATTCAAAGTCCATTTATGAAAACATGAAGAGTCAAAAAGGAATAGAAAAAAATCATCTAATTTAATTTGTTTTGAATAGTCATGGGATGCTTATCTTAGTGTAATCTATTTTTCAACATATGCTTTTCTTAATAGGCATGATTTTTTTTTAAGAATGAAAACTTTCTCATATATGCCTGTATACGTCTTTAAGAGTTTATGCATTATACGCATGTGCATGCAGTGTTGCATGCTTTCACTAGAGTGCCTGGTCTGGGCATGAATTACTACTCATCCCTATTGGCAGTGATTTCTTTCTCTTGGATTTTCTGACTTTAACCAAGGCCTCAATAAACATTGTATTCTAGTGGAAATGTTAGGTTCTTG
Source organism: Sequoia sempervirens (assembly GCA_007258455.2). Classification (NCBI taxonomy): domain Eukaryota; kingdom Viridiplantae; phylum Streptophyta; class Pinopsida; order Cupressales; family Cupressaceae; genus Sequoia; species Sequoia sempervirens. Next base: position 22,543,569 of record VDFB02000019.1, read on the forward strand.
GTATTTAAATGGTGAGTACTGTTGAGTTGTTCAAAATCAATGCTATTTGGATTTCCAAAAAAAATTGATTGCATGAAATCATAGATTGCAAGTCACAATTCTCAACTAAAGCTATGATATATGATGGTTCAATTGTTCTTTAAAGTTTATTACTTTTGATATGTTGGTGTTAGTATTTTGAGTGTGATAAAATATGTATTGAGATATTTAACTTCTTGGTTATTTTAAATGATCCTTTGAGGTGTCAGTAAATTTAATGGTTGAATTCAATGGTTCTAGGAAGTTATGTCATCCTTTTGTGATTGGTTTTGAAATGATAGGCTTAATGTATTGACTTGGAGTAATGTTATGAGATAATGTTGGGAACCTAGTTGTGATAAATGGACTTTTGTGAAGATTTGACTTTGTGATTGTTTGATTTTGAGAATGAAGTTGATTTTGAGATCAATTTTTGTTGCCACCTTGTTGGGAAACCCTTGTTTTAGTGATTTATCAGTCTTCCAGAGAAAGAGAAAGTAAGGTGTTGCTTTATTATTGGCCTTCACTTTTTGTTCTTTGTGAACTATTTCTCGTATGATCCATTTGATGATTGGGTTTAACCTTACACTTGAAAATAGTTTCGTTATGAAGATTTTGTGTAGGATGGTGTTTTCCTTGCTTAATGCAATTTATCATGTGGCTTTATATGTTGTGCATAGGGCTTACCCTGATGGTGTCTTTTGAGTTTTGTTGTTTATAAGGGGAGTGGCTTTCAATGGGGGCCGAGACCCGGAAGTGGTCTTAGGGTAACTCATTGGAAGTTTGTTAATCAAGTGAAAACGTTAATATTTAATTAGGGTTGCTTGGCAGGGCATTACAGGTTATACAAATGAAAATGAAACAAAGTATTCATCTCGTTCTTTGCTGGCTAGAAGAATGCATGCTTAATTTTTTGATACAGGATATCAGCTCTCTCTTCTTCTCTCATGGTTGAATATCGAAATCCATTATGGTGGGCCTCTAGAGTTCCAGTCATCTTTCTTCCTCTTTCACCAAATGCTAGCATATTTTACTAATGTTTGTTATAATTGTTGCATGTTTTACATCATTGGAATGACATATTATCTATAATTTTTTTTGAAATTTAATTATGGTATGTGCACTTTGATAGGATGTAATATGATTATGGTTTTTTTTCATATGTTTTAATATTAGATATATAATAGAAAAATAAATTATTGTATGAAATAAATAATTTTTCATTTTAAATGTTTTTTTTTTGCAGAACATGGTCTTCTAGAAGATCAAGATGATCCTCATGATATAGATCCAGAATATGTTGGTTCTAGTATAGATCACATGGCAGAGGATGATGATGATGTAGATACAGAAGACACCAAGGCCAATGACAATGATGATGATGACAATGATAATCATGATGGTGATGATGATGATGATGATGAGGTAGTTGCTGGTAGTAGCCAGTGGAATTCATGATCATATAGACTGCATCATGGATCATTGTTGATATATCATTATGACTCCTCTTCATGGTTACTATCATATTTATCATTTTTATGGCCTGCAGTACCATATTATTGAGTCATCTCATTTTGACATGTATCATTTTGACTTATATCATTTGGACATGTATAATCTTGACTTGTATCATTTTGAGTTATATAATTTATCATTTTGACTTATGTCGACTGTTGGACATATATCATTTTGACATGTTATTGATTTACTGACATATTTGACTTTCACTTGTTTTGGTTATATATGATGATGATCTTATCAGTATTGACTTGCCAATTTATATATATTGAAAGTGGTCGATGATTTTTGGATGGATATTTATTACGTATGATGATTTTAATTTACTGCTCAGGATGGATGCTATGAAATTCAATTAAATTATAGATATTTGAATCACTTTTATTTATAGATGATGATCATGTTATAATAATTATCTTGTTATTTAATTATATGAGTTAAATAATTAAATTACATACTCTATAATCATATGAGTTATTTAAGAGGCATGATATATTTAACTAATTAAATTGAAATAAAACATATTAAATTAATAAATGGAAGTAAAACAAGAAGCATTTTTAGAAGAAAAAAATGAAGCAACAATGGAAGCCAAACTAGAAGCAAACCAAAAGCAATCTTGGAAGCAAAACTTGGCATTATCTACGAAGCAAAAACATAAGCAATTCAAGTAGCAAACAAAGAAGTAATAATGGAAGGAATTTTAGAAGCAACAAAAGATGAAATAATAAAGCCAAATTAGAATCAACAAAAGACACAAAAATGAAAGCAAAGCTAGATGAAACAAGCGACGCTATATTGGAAGTAAAACTGGAAGCAAAGTTAGAAGCAAAACTAGAAGCAAAATTGGAAGCAAAATTGGCAGCAAAATTGGAAGCAAAACTGGAAGCAAACCTGGAAGAAAAATTGGAAGCAAACTTAGAAGCAAAAATGGAAGCAAATGTGGAAGCAAAATCAAAAGCCAAACTCAAAGGAAAAAAAATCGGCACTAAATCCGGCACTATATTCGGCATTGAATCTGGTGCTAAATCTGGTGCCAAGGTGAACATACCACTTTGTACCGAGTTTTGTGCTAGTAGAAGTGCCAATTCATGAACTCAAATGCACTAAAATCCAGCGCTATTTTTGGTGCTAATTGCCTATTTTGTTGTAGTGTGTCTTAGTATCTTTAAAGGCTGATTTTTTCTTCTCCTTTTATTTTCCAAATTTCCTCATTTCAAATGCAGTCAAGGTGCCAAATAGCTATTCTTTAGTGAAATTCTTAGGATCATACACTTCCTCAATAGTTGAGACCTTATCATTGTAACTCTCTGGTAGGGTCATCAAAATATTCTCCATTACATCTTCATTTTTCAAAGTACCACCTTGATTTTTGACTTCATTCATGGCAATATCAACCCTCTAAAAATAGCTTGCAATATATTCCCCTTCTTCTATTTTCAAATTCTTATATTATATTTGTGCTTAGCTGTTAGCTTCTTTGAAAATTTTACTCTATCATTTCCTTCATAGATATCTTCCAATTTTTTCCAAACTTCATAAGCAGTGCCCAAAGAAATAAATTTTGTCCACTCAGTCTTAGATAAAGCACTATAGATTGCATACCTTTCTTCTTCATTTTCCTCATAGGCTGAAATATCATCTAAAGAAGAAGGACCACTTGTTGGTGCAACATATTTTTTCTCAATACCTTTCCAAGTCTTGTAACCAAGAGAGATCAAGTAACCTATCATCTACATTTTCTAGTCACTGTAGTTAGATCCATCAAACATAGGAATTGAAAATTTGTACGCTATTAGATCTACCTCAAGTAGTTAAGCTCTTCTCTGAGGAACCAAAAATCTGATACCAATTGTTGAAAGGCGCAAGACAACTGAGAGGGGGTGAATAAGTTGTCACTAATATCAATCACAAACTCAAATAGTCATTAAATCCACATCCACTTTAATTTGTTATTAAATATGAACATGAAATGCAAATAGCAGAAAGCAATATAAACGCAAGAAACACAAAATTTACATGGAAAACCCAAAAAGGGAAAAACCATAGTGAGGATTAACTCACAATATAAAGTAATAGAAAAACTAATTATAGAGAGGCTCACTACTAAAAGGCTTACTGCCCAAAATGACTCACTCTCTGGATACAAGGATCACTTCCTACAGATAGGACTCAATATCCAACAAGGAGGTTGACTGCCTACAGATACAAAAAGATAACAAAAAATCCACTGCAACAAATTACACACATCCAAACCCTTAATCAGAGAATTGCAGACACCATCAGCTCACTGCTTCCAGGAGTCTAACACATTAAACTACTACTGCCTCAATTCACTTTTGCACACTCTTGCTTCTCACACTTGTCACATATCTAGTAGCTCAATCCATAACATCTTGACTTATATTTATACCTTCTTTAACCTTCGAAACTTTCTCCAAGGTTAGCTACATACACTTCATATTACAAATTCAAATTAGGTTGGAAACTCAACATTCTCATGGTGGAAAAGAATGAGAGTAGACCAAACCTTAACCAAGACCCAAAACAACATCTCAGATCAATCACATGCTTCCTTAATTGATACTTATCCTTTTGCATGATGTGTAGACACCAGGTTGGTCAAACCTAATGAAAACACAAATGAACTTTGAAGTACATGCTTCTGCAATGAGAAGATAACATGTGGACCACATAACATGCTTCACCATACACTAGAGCACAACTTAGAGACCTTCAAATTCATCTATAAAAAATGCAAAAACCTTCATACACATAACACTTTCCATCAGTCCATCTGGACTGTACAAACACACATAGTAACTTTGAAACTCACCTTTCAGTGCACCAAACCACGAAATCCTTCAACATAACATAGATAACATCATTACAAGCCTTCATCTCGGTTTGAAAGATATGGAATAAACCAACAGAGGAATGCAAAGTAGATACATTTCTCCAAGTCCACAGACAAACAACTCTGCCAGACCAGTTCACACACCGGTGAACACAACTTTCACTCTACATCAAACCAAAATCTACAATCTAGGATATATCACCAAAAATTCCCATAAACAATATTTCATATCTACACAAGCATGGGATCAACATAGAAGAAATGCATAGCACAAACCGGAGCACATTTTGAACACACACACAACTCTATCTACACTATTATTAAAAAGAACTTGGTAACTCATCATAGTAGCACACCTGCAACATCATAAAGATAGATCCATGTACTCACAACATCTGAATAGTATCTCAACTATACATTCACAACCTACAATCATTTCATTCATTTCTCTGTAACAACCTATACTGTGTTGACATTAGTGACAACATTAATGACAACACTACCATACACATTCATACTTGTGACATAAAGGGAAATTTACCTTCATACTTACCAGATCCTTTTCTCAATCTTCTTAAAAATTTAGCCTCAATTTCTTCTAAGTTTTTTTCATCTAGATCTTTAGTTCTTGTAGCTTTAAAAGCAATTTTTTTTTTGCCTCCACTTCTTAGATTTGACTTCCTCATTTCATAAGATGTCAAGAATCCTAACAATAGGTCCTTAGTACATGTCTTGTAATCTATAGTCTACTAAATAGCACTCACCTTTTGACTATAAGCATCAGGAAGTGTTATGTGAATCTTCTTTACAATTTTGGTTTCATCTATAGTAGCGCCAAGAGATCGCATTCTAGCCACTACCTCATCCAATCTCTGTACATAAGCTTTAACATTCTCATTTTGGTCATATGTAAAAGATTAAACTATGTTTTCAAATTCTGTAATTTTGCTTATTTTACCCTTTCATCATCATCATGCACTCTTTCTAAAGCATCCCATACTTCCTTAGCTGTCTTAAAATTTTGAACCTTAATCAACTTAGAATGTACCAAACTATTCTTCAAGATGAACTTCGCCTTGTTATTTTCTTCATATGCTTTAATTTTCTCAGGTGTACTCAGACCATTTGTAGGAGTGTAGGGATTCTTGTAAGCTTTCTCTACATCAAATTCACAATACTCCAGATATTCTTCCATCAGTACTTTCTAGATACTATAGTTAGTTACATCAAACATTGGATAATCAAAGACCATTTTGTTAGCCATCCTAGACCTTCCTCAAGTGGTTAAGCTCTTCACCAAAGAACCAAGATCTGATACCAATTTTTGGATAGGTCAACTAAGAGGGGGGTTGAATCAGTTGTCATATATTATAACCTTAAATTCAATTATCAGAACTAACACATAATATGATTAAGTGATTAACCATCAAATGCAAGTACTCAAACATAATAACACTAGATTTACGTGGAAAACCCAATGAGGGAAAAACCATGGTGAGGATTAACTCACACTATAGAGAATATCAAAACTAATTACAAAAAGGATCACTTCCTAGGATAAGGACTCAATTTTTGGACTCACTATCCACAGGGCTACAACTCGGAGGGCTCACTGCCACAAAGATACAAAGAATACTTGTTACAAAGAGACAACAATCCCAATGCAACAAAGATTCCACCACAATCACTAGTCAACTCTCATGAATGATAGAGTTCGCCTTTTGCTCGCTGCATACAGAAACTTGGCATTAAGCTTTGCATTGAACAACCAAACACTTAACTCACACACCTCAATAATAGCATCAAAGTCACATTTTCTCTTTCACTTATCTCCTTTTCTTATGTACAATTTTCATCACTAGCACATTCTATATTTATACTATCTCCAACCTTGAAAAGATACAAAGTCGGCCATCCAACTTCAACTTTCAAATTAGGTCAACGCCAAACATCCTAGGGTGGAATTAGAATGAGGGTGACCCAAACACACACTTCACCAGTATCCATAATAGATCCAACATGCTTCTTTAGCTTCAAAAGTAGTGTTTGACACATGGTCGAGCATACTAGTTTAAAACACATAGATCAATTAAGCTCAATACATCCAAATGCCAAAACCAACTTCAATAGAACCAGGGAAACACAAATGTTGAACCATACACCATAATATTTTATCAAAGAAAAATTCTGACCAGCAACAATTCTCCTAGACCTCAATCAACACAAAACAAAACATAGTTCACAAGAACTAGAACCAACGACCTTCTTTTAATACAATTTTCTCAATATATTTGACATATACAATCGACAACAACTAGTAGATAACCAACTAACTAGTTGGCATAACCAGCTGACCGGTTGACATCAATGACACCACTTCATTCATTTTCCATTATTATAACAATACCAAAACTCATACCTTGGAAAGTAGTGTCTTGCTTTTGCTCTTGTTCAACTTGAACAATAATTGCATGTGCCTCAACCTCTTGATTATTCAAATCAAGGATGCTCTCATTTACCTGCTCATGAATTGACACCTTGTCCAAATGATTTTCATCATTTTGTTGCTCAAAACTTGGCATTGATTTTAATAAAGACACATTCTTTTCAATTTCATCCACAAAACTAGGAAGTTCATCAAATAGTTCAACTAGAACTTGAGGTTCAACACCAACCTCCTTCACATTATCTAAGTTTGCAACAAATACCTTAAGATCATTCCAAAACAAATCCTCTTCACACTCTTCTTGGGTTTTTGATGAAAGGGAACAATTTTCTACCTCATGAAAGCTCTCACCAAGCTCTTTAGACTACTCAAAAGTTTTATTTTTGTACTCCTCTTCCTGATCCAAGGCTCCATTATCACATTGATTTTCCTCAACCGACAACTCATCACATTGTTTGACATCTTCTTGCTACTATGAAACTATTGTTGGTGAGAGAAAAATCAAAATTTCTTCATTATTTTCAATGAAAGAAGGTAATTCATTAAACCAAAATGAAGAATACTCCTCTTGAGCAACATCTTTTACCTTTTCATCCTATTGTCTTGGCTGATCTTCTGAGATAAGTATTGAAACATTTTCATCATCTTCGAAAAAACAAGGAAGCTCATTAGTTAAAACATTCAAAGATTCACCTTGAGAAATTATTTTTTATTCAATATTTTTCTAATCTAATCAATGCTGCTCCATAGTTGTGTGCACTAAATTTATATTTCTATCTTCCTTCATGGTGAGTGTTTGCTATCCTAATAAACAATCGGTCAACCCTCATAAAGGCAAATAGTGAAAGGAAATTGGATTCATCAAGAGGGGAAACTTGGTGAGCCTCTTGGGTTTCTTGAAGGAAAATAGGCTCATCAAGGGGATTCTCTTGAGTTTGTGTCAACATAAGCTCTTGAAATGGTAAAGGATCTCTAAAACTTGGAATATTGACTTTAGGAGGGTTAAGAGGCCTACTTTGTTTGAAACTTGGAAATTTATACTTACGAACCTCCTCTTGAATAGGTTGATCTAGAATAAAAGGAACTATTTAGACTTCATGCCTTTATGTTTGAGCAAGGAAAATCTTCATTTTCTCCTTTTTTGTAGCTATCCCCATTTCAAGATTCTCTTCAAATTGTACCCTTTATGTCTCCAACTCCTACTCATGAAGATAGGCTTGATATGCCAACTCTTACTGCTGCAAATAAAATTCTTGTTGTCTCTTGATGTCACTCAACAACCTATTAGTGTACAGTAACACACTTTTTATCTCTAATACTAGGTTTAAATTTTGGATCAAATAAAAAAGATTCTTGTAATGGCTTGACATAAAATGATCTTTTTGAGGTTAATTATGTGAACAACAATGTTGTTTGGCAACAAAATCTTCTTTTTGGATTGATTTTGAGCATGTGTAGGCTGATATGGAGGTTGAGCAGGGTTGGGTGGGTGGTAATTATTTGAACATGTTAATTTCCTTGAAGATCCATGTAATTTGGACTAAAACTAGTAGCATGATTGACTTGATATGACTAATAAGGGGGTGAATACAGAACATTCTCATGATATGATGGATGATATGACATATTTCCATGAAACATAGACATGTTTATTCATTCAAACACTAGAAAAAGAAACAAAATCAAACTTGTTTGAAGAAAACCAACACTTAGTCATACTAAACCAATATAATTGCTATTCAGAGTCATTAGGTGTGTATATTTCCTACCTTGAAAGGAAGATATCACTGAAATACACACCAAATATTAGTGATATATGAACAAAATTTGGGCTAAAACAATCCAATTTGTTCCACTAGGCATGTCAAAAACTGTTGTCACTTAGGATTGTACCCTAGTTGAGTATGCACTCAACCATCCTATGAAACATGGAAACATCCTCAATCTATGGGTTTATTATAGATAGGATGAATCTCCAGAGTGGGTTGGTTTCCTTGTTGAACCTCCTAAAACTACCAGCTTGACAAGGAAAAGGGATAGAAGGATTCTCTTAAAACTGAAAACAAACTCCTAGGAGGTGATGCACCAAAATATCTATATTTAACTACTTTAACCATGTCACAATATGACTCAACAAGGTTTTGAATTTTTCACAACTCAAATCAAGCCATGAAGCACATAAATGTTTTATATGAAGGTGTTGGTTTCAACCTATTGCATGAAGGAAAGATAAGTTTAACAACTTCAATATGTTGAAATGACCACATCAAATATAACCTACACTTAAACATTTATCCTTTGCAAAAAAAATTCTTGAAATGGGAAAAAATCAAGGATTGGAAACTTAAATCACAACAATTTCATCTACCAATTCATTTTCAAAATGATAAAAAGGTAAAATGAGAAGGAATTGTTATCATTATTTCATTGAATCAAAAGGATTATTTACAATGAATCTCAGAAATGAGGTACAAGGTCAATCATTTCTACTGTAAGCATGAAAAGAAAACAAGAACTAAAAAAAAGAAAGGCCTATAGATTCCTTTATAAAGAAATTCAACACCTAAATTCGCCCTCAATTGATTTGGAGCTGAAAATCAATCATTTAGCTTGATTGAAGCTGATTGCTAACCCTAACTACTACAAACTCCACAAGATCATGGTTGGATGATGACTGAAATCTCCTCAAAATGAGGAAAACTAATTGGAAGCTTTCTTAGAAATTAGGGTAGATGATTGAAACTCTCCTTGTTGCAATCCGATTTCTTCCCTTGTGAAAAATTACAAACAAAATCCCTCAAAATTAGGCAACTTTCTCAGTGTTTCCATCTTGGCATGATTAGCTCTGGCAGGAAACCCCTGCCATCTAATATCTAAAAAAATCCTTCAAATTAGGAAATAATACCCTTGAATGACCTCTTTGTTGAGTTGATCACAAAATTTGCAACTTGCATCTGATCATTGATGTGAATGTATGAAAATGCAAGATTCAAAACAATCTGTACTTTTGAAAAATGTCATCCATGAAATTTTCACACTTGTTTGGGCCCTCCTTGTTCAATTGAGCATAATGTTTCCTTGATTTAGTGTTGTAATGTGTTTAGCACATTCACATTAGGTCTTAAGACCTTGTAAACTAAATAGACTTAATTATGCCTTATTTGGGGGTGTTGTAAAGTGTTGTACCACACTTTCACACTAATCTAGGGTTTTCATTATTAACTAGGCTTCTTTATGCTTTAATCGACCTTATTTTGCATCCACAAGCCTTTAATTAATTCATCTTTCTGAGGATAATCCCACCATAAACCAACATCCAATCATAATTCATGTCTTTTTAGGTTGTTTGGCTCAAATTTAGTGATATGATACTCATATGCCACCTTTAGCATATGAGTCCACTTAGGTTTCGGGGCCGCAGTCTTGATTTCACATGAATCTAAGAATTTCTTGAAAAATGTGTCCCATAGCCTAGCCTAATGGGAATCATACACCACATTTGGCGTATGAGTCTCGTGTGGCTAAAAATTAAATTAAATTTAAATTCTTGGTGTGATTTTATCCTACTAGATTTGATGTGACTTGTAGTGTTGTAATTTTGAGAAATTGGGCATAAACAACTATAAATACAAGGTTATTTCACTCATTTTCACCTAGCAAGCTTACAAGTGACCTAAGACTTTCATGAGAGCATTCCTAATAGAAAATTGGAGTTTACAAGAGCATTCAAGAGCATTCAAGAGCTGATTATCAAGTGTTTTGGAGCATTATTCAAGTATCAAGCATCATGTCAAAGTCATCATGCATCATGTTTGTTTTTGAACTAACAATTGTGATGTAGGGTTTCATGTTCAAGCAAGCATTCAATTGAAGATCTATTTCATTCAAGCAAGAGTCAAGATCTACATCCATTGGAGCCATTTCATACATGTGTTTACAACACTTTATTGCTAGGGTTTGGTGAGTTGCAACATTACATTTTGTTCGTTCATCATTCCTCCTTTCCATTTGATTTCATTAAGAGATTTGATTACTAAAATGGAGTTTGACCAAGGCAAGCCCATTTCCACTAACAAAACAACATTTTCCCCTCTCTTTAGTGCGTGATTTGCAAATCTAGGTTGAAGACATATTGATGATAAAGTTTGGAGAAAGTTTTCAAGGTGTTCAAAGTTTTCAAAGTGGTCACATCATCTACATCATTATTGAAGGAAATCTACAAGGCATAATTTAGTATTTCAGATCTGAAGATTAAGTTGAGAAGATTAAGTAGAGATTGAAGAGTAGATTTGGGTCTTGATTCTCTGAAAAAAGCCAAATTGGACTAGTACGCCACTTTTGTCGTATAAGTCCTAGTTCAGTGGTATTTCCAAATTTTAGGTGTTTCAGACATATCTCCACCAAATTGTTATTCCTACCCAAAACCCCTAATCTAGGATTACATCGATCAAACTGGAATATGAGCCCCAGTGTTCATTAATTTCAATGTTTTCAACATTTGATATCTTCATTCAAAACTCCTACAAGTTTCCAAGTGCACATCTCTAGTTTCTCATCTTTTTATTCTACTTTGCATCCATTTCTATGTCATTCATTTGAGTTTTGCATATCTTTATATTTTTTCATTAAATCTTACATTTCATTAGTCTTTCCAAGCCCTAGCTTGGTGGTCAACTCATATTTTTTCTCTAATCATACCTTAGGACACCCTATTGCAAGATCTCTTTCCCCTACTTCACCCTTCGATTGAGATCTCTAGGGTTTCCTTGAATGATAGTGTAGAAGATTGTTGTTCTATGTCATAAACCATAAGCAATGAAAAATTTTCATCCTTTCATTTTGGTGAACTTGCATAATTTAGAAAATCTTAATTCTGATTTGGAGTGCATTATTATCCTATATTTAGCTTGCATTAACATTGCATAAGGGTTTGCATTAGTTAATTAGCATTCTAGGGTTTCTAATTCTTGTATTAGGGAAAGTGCATATACGTTGCATTTATGCATCTTGTATCATTGAATTTCATCTAAAATACACATTTTCACTTAGCTTAGACATCATCCAAAATAGAAAAAATAACATTCGCACAAAAATTGTTGAAAATGGTGCAAAAACCTTAAATTGGGACTCATATGCCCCTCTGGGCGATTTTGTCCCAGTACAAGAGATTTTGCCTAATTTGTGGGTATTTTGTGCTAATTTTTATTCACTATTTAGGACCATAAAAAAACCTAATTGAGACTCATATGTTCCCCTCTAGGTGATTTATTCCCATTTCAAATCTCAAACAAAATTTTACAGTGTTAAATTCTCTATTTTTGTGTTTTAATTTGTTGTTGTTAGTTATCCATTTTAGATTGTAGTGTTTCTGTTTCATCCATTTCATTACATTTACCCTCATTTGACTCATTACGTAAATTGCATACTCCCAAATTTTCATTTAGACCTTTTACTATAAGTTCTTGCATTGCATTTAATCATGGATATGTGCTTTGGTGAGTTGTGGATATCCTTGAAGTCCTTAGTGGATGTGTCACGTTGTACTTCTAGAAATGACCCTAATGAAATTTAACCTATTCATGCTCACTCAACTCGTATTGCATGTTCTCCTCATGATGTTGACATAATTGGAGAAATGATGATAGCATGAATAAATTCCTAACCAATTGTCTTAACAACCTTGAAAACAATGCATCCTTCTATCCATCCATGGAACAACCAACACCCCCTATCATCCCACCACTTGAGATGTTTGGTTACTTACATCCTGAAATTGAGATACAAGCTTAGCCTAAGTTCCCTATAGTAGGAGAATCTAGTTCCTCTAATCAAGCAAACATTTAACCATTCTATGTTAACAAAGTAACCAACACTCCCATCAATTTAGAAGAGATATATGGAAAAGGATTCATGATTTTGAGTAAACAAGGACGTGATTCAACAAGTGAACATGAAATCCATCAACTCTTAGAGAAAATTCCAACTGAAAATACAAAAGGGTTAGGATATTAAGATCCTCCTCTCGATATGAGTTTCCTCCTACCTAAAGAACAACCAATGATTCATAACAATGGTAAGGATGATAGGACCGTCTTAGGCCCCCCTTCTCAATATTCAACTCAAGAAATTGGTGAGTTTGGCAAGAAAAAGAAGCTTTACAAATTTAGAGACTTACCACTCCTAAAAAATCTAACACAAATTGGAGGAAAAAATAGAACTTGTCAATAAAGGTTGGATTTCAATTCCACCTCCCATTAGAATAAAAAAGCCTTAAAATAATTATTATTTTGCATATCATAGGACTCTCGGGCATCTCACTGATGAATTTCATACTTTAAGAAGAATCATTGAGAAACTTGATATGATAGAAATAGTCCCTTAAAGCGGGACCCTTCCACTCCTTGCCATGTAATAGTTGTAGGATAATAACATTCTCACTATTACATGTTATACACTTATTGAAAATCATTTCAAAATGAAAGGATCTCTTTCCCATCACATACCTTGGCTCATTCTTGTCTTTCACTCAGTTGGAGTGTTAGGTCTCAAAAACACAAGTTTTTAAACCATAAGAGGGTGCCAATCTCTTAGTACGTTTTTGGCCAACAAATGGGGTAAATATGATCGATCACCCTCTGCTATTTAGGCTCTACTAGACCTAAAAGGGTGTACCTAAATGATAAGAAATATTTGGTTGTTTGGATATGATCTCTAATTTGGGAAATCTACTAACTAGGGCACGTGGGTGTAAAGTAGATGCAAAGCTTACTAACTAGTTCCTATTGAAAGTGTTTGAATAATCAAGAGTAAGAGTTGAATTTGTATGCAAATGTTTTAAAGTTGATCAATTCCTAATCTATTGGGTGAATGGAGTCAAGAGGTAGATGGTGATGATGAAGACAAATTTGTGAGATTGGTAGATCTACTCCTCAGCTTAACTCTAACTGTTGGGCACTTTTAAATGTTTGCACCTTGTACAAACATGCAGGTTAGTTGGTAACTATACTCTTCTTTATAAATCCCAGTGTCATCCTCCTAAATTATTGTGAAAACATGAAAGGATTTTTAATTCTTAGCTTTGAGAGAAACCAATCAAAATAACCACTTCAAAAGGATTTTAATCCCTGGAAAGAACTAGTTAAAATGAGTTATTTGAAAGTATTTTAATTCACCCTTCACCAGAACCCAATCAAAACGATCACACAACAAGAAACGTGTCGTGAAAAATGATGTAAATTTTAATAACTTAAGAGAACCAGTTTGGAGACAACACAACAACACATAAAAATGAATATCAACACAATAGTTGAACACTGGAAGTAAATCACCAATTAAAAGCATTCTTCTCCATTATATTGCTTCAAAAGATGTACATTAATAACAAAAGTCTCTAAAATATGGAAATAGATGGATGAAATATGCAACCTATCTACTACTACTGATGATGATCCTAACCTGCTATCTAATTCTAATTATTGATTATATAATTTCATCTCACATATATACATTTTATTTTTAGGGTTATGACCCTTTGCACGCCCGCCCGATGCAACTCTTCACTTAATTAATTATATTTGAAAAAATAAATATTTCAACTTTAATCCTCATCTTTGTATCTTCATGGAAATTAATTTAATAATAATCTTCCTTTGTTGGAAACTTCACTTTTCACCCATTAAATATAAAATAATCACCCACTTTATAACTCTTTCAGTGAAAAATATTTCATTTATATCTTGCTTGGTTGAAATATTTCACCCAATTTAATAAATGATTCCTTGGGTAAAATAATTACCCTCTCCATGATTCCTTAAATCATTTTAACTCCTTGGAGGATGTTTTACTTTTGAGTGAAAACATTTGCACTTTAAATAGCCTTTCAATGAAATATTATAAATGCACCTTTATTTTATCGAAAATAATAATCACAGTATGATTATTATTTTAAACAAGTCTCCATTCCCTATTTTCACCCATTAAATAATATTTTACTTCAAGAAACAGATTTGGCATAGGGGATTAATAAATCTTCATAAAGTGCTTCACCACATGTAAGTGAAAATAATTTAGTTTTATGTTATTGGACGATCGACAGAACTAATACTTCACTCCCATCGATAATAAATTTTCCCCTCGATATGCTTCGTCGGGCCATCAGTGGGACCACAACCCTTTTCCTGCCGATGTAGCATTCTCCTTCTGATGAAGCTACATAAATAATTTCTTGTTTTTAAGATATCGAAGGTACATCCACATCACTCACGGTGATATTGAAGAGTCCTCCCGATATAATCTTTTAGCCATATTGAAGGGACTTGAAAAAAGTCACTCCAGACGATACTTACATTTCTCTCTGATGGATCTTGGCTTTGCAATATTATGCCAGTTTTAGGGTTTATATTTTTTCATAAGTTCTTGGTGACATTCACAATAAGATCTACATTTTGATATTTTTTTCCAACACCTCCATCAGGTCTACCATAGGCATCTGTTCATTACTTCCACAAATATACCACCATACCCTCTATTTGATGTGTTACCATCATAAGATCCTCTAATGACATTTCCAAATAGTGAACGACATATTCCTCTCTCTTGTGCTCATTCGTTGCCATCACTTACTCTGTACTTCCATAAAGATGCCACTAATACATGATGAACCAAGTTTCCTAAATGTCATATTAAATTCTTGGTCAAAATATTTTAGATGAGACCATTCCCATAGCTTTACTACTTGCTTGACCAATCCCTAAAACTCTATGTTGATTTTATTTTTTCCTACCCCTCTTCGGTTGTTCCTAATTTTTCCCGAATCACACATTATATTTCTTATATATTGCTAACATATCTTTTTGATTTATTCCCACTATGTAAGTTTTTCCTGAACTGAGCTTCCCATATGCAAAAACCGCAATATTTATCCCTAGAATAGACCCTCAACAAGTGGAGCAACACATTATTTTTTGCAGTCTGAGAGGCACTCATGGTTAGAGTAATTCCCAAATGAATTCACTTGAAGTTTTTAAAGCATTATTATCATCTCAAGCTTCCTCTATGGTGACATTGAGAAAGACCTTTTATTTGAGAGGACTCATTCTATGTCTTACATTTTTCCTTAAAGAAGCAAATGGTCTTACTTTTATAATGGTGTTGCAGATCATCTCTATTTAAAGAGTGGAAAGAGTGGGTAAAGTTTCTTGAAAGAGTATTAAATAATGATACACAAGTGAATGGTGCCATTTGATTATAATGGATTGTGCTATACAAAATTACTAATTTTCTGCTGCCATTTTAGTTTTGGATTTGAAACCCTCGACCCATGCTGCTCAACAAAGTTCAATACTAAGAAACTTGTATTTTCTCTTAAAAGGTCATATCCAAATGCAATCTTCAATAGGGCTATTTGGGGGGCCACGAAACTCAATCATTGAACTCATGCATTCCATCATTGATCAACTCCACTTTATAGTGGCTCATCAGTAGATTCATCATGTCCACATCTCTTCTTTTTCTTGATGAAGACATCTTCACTTCATTTTTGTCAAAAAATATGTTTCTTGTGAATAGGATCAACTCCCATATTGAATGGAAACCAAATATATCTTTCAACACCTCTATCACGATAAGGTTTGGTTGGTTTTGGCCACTCTATGTGTTATAGTTGTTTAGGATATCCTAGTGAGACATCATTTGTGCCTCCAATAAGCCAAAGACTATCTTGGGATAGTGAATAACGTCGATCGATAGAATAATCTTGATGAATTATATTGCCTTAGTATTTCAAAGAGAACTATTTCTATTGTAGTATATTACACCTCTATCATCTAAGGAGTTAATAATTTTGTGGAAAATAATATATCTTCATTGAGATACATATAGAATCTTGAGACCCTTTTATCTATGGTTTTTGTCAGGGTTATGCATATATTTTAAATTAACATTTTATCAAAAAATTTCATGCTTGCTCAGTCTTTCCCCACCAAGGTGTTCTGGGCTACCCTAGCTTCTACAAGTTGAAGTGATATCCAAGGGTGTTTTTTCAGGCTGCAAGGATGCATTGTCTGTCCTTTTGCATCAATGGAATATTGTTTGCTACTATATCCAATCAACAAATCCTATGATTTCTAAGGAGGAGTTTTCCCTTTTTCAAACTTAGTGCCACTTAATTCAATCATTTTGTCAAAAAACTTCTTAATGGTCTTATCTCCATAATCCTTTTGAGCATAACCCTAAATAATTGAATCTCATGATACTTTATTTCTCACAATTATTCCATAAAAATACAAAATACACTTTAAGTTGAACTGCGCATTCATCAGAATTCATTTTCTGATATTCTACATTGGATCAAGATAAACCAAGTAGCCTCCAAAATTGATGTGGAAAACTAATCAAAACTTCTCCTTGAGCCATGAAAATGTACCAACATGATGAGTTATAATAGGGGAACATGGTTGTAGAACAGTTTGGCACGAAGTCATTGGGAGTGAAAATTGTTAACACTTAAAGTTGCTTACTTGACCTTTTCTGAAACTGACACTATCAAAAACTAAAATGTCACCACACTCACTAACTTGCCTATTTGAAAAAATATCAAATCTGATTTTGGGAGGATATAACTTGGAGGATTAGTTCATTTAGGTCAAATGGAAATGTGTGCAAAGGGTTTTACAATTAATACATCTCCTTCATAAAATATCAAACATCAAAGTTGACCTCTGTGACAACTTTGTAAAAGCACAAATGTCAAAACTGTGCAAAACCCATTTGGATTTGATTTTGAAAAAATACCAAATGAAGAGATGAGGTTGTGAAAATTGGCATGAAAGCACATTAAGGTGGTAAGAATCTAAACACCAATTGGATTATCATGAAAATTTTCTAGTTGATAATTATTGTCCTCCAAAGTAGCCCTCTTTGACAGATTTTACTGTGTAGACAACTAACCTTCACAGAACCCTTCAACTTGATATTTTGAAACCTTGTCAAAATTGATTGTACGAAGCTGAAATTAGGCTTGCACATTCACACATGTTAGATAAACATGTTTGCAAGGTGATTTTGTGTCAGACTGAATGAGCTTCAAATTATGATTTTTCAAAGTAGGCACTTGAGGCAGTTTTTACAAATGCATTTCTAAGTGCTACAATGTAATTTTTTATTAGGCCAATAAATTGAATTTGGCTCATATATTGTCATGAATTTCTCTATGAACATAGACTTTTTAAGTACATAACTAATAGGTATTTTCATATATACATTTTCCATTCTGCTGAATAGAGAGTCTCACGATTCTCCTTCATGTCGCCTTATGCCAAAAAATGCATCTATAAAATCTTGACCTCCTTCTTGAATATGTGCATACTCATCATCTTTGTCCTCATACTGGCTTAGGAATAGCCTTTTGAGATCTTCCCATGAAGATATACTTTGTATGGGTAAGCTTATAAACCAATCCCTTACATCATCCCTCAAAGATCTTGAGAAGCACTTCATAATGACATCTTCGGGATAAATCTGAAAGTCCATAATGGAATCCCAAAATCATTCTACATGCTTACGAGCTGATTCGTATCCTTCTCCATAAAATTTAGGGATATGATTTATCAATTCTATCAGCTCACAGGGATAAGGATTTGGGTTTCCTTGGATATTATTGAAGTTAAATGGTTTATCAATGGCTGAGACAAAATTTGGAGAGGCATATGGGTTTTGGTAGCTTACTAATCTTTGTCCAAGTGATATAGGATAAGCACTTATTTGATATGAGGCTTGTGGTGCATGAATTTACTATTGTGAATAATGTGTATTACGTCCATTTCCAAAATTCTCAATTGCACCATAATGTGTATAGGGAAAAGAATAATTTCTATACATATTTCAACCCATGATCTTTATTCATGGCTAACAATGTTGCAGTTTCAAACTATTTTTGTATTCTTCATCAATTTTCTTTTTTACAGAGTTGCCACCTACTTTTTCCAAAAGTAGGAAAATGAAATGGACTTTGAAATTGTTCCTGGTTTACCCCAGTGAAATCTCCTTACTCAAAAATATGGGAGTAATTACCCAAATGTGAAATTTTTGGTTGAAAAAATCATTTCTAAATTTTATTAACTCTTCAAATGGATAGGATGGAACCAATTTTTTCCTAAATCTTCCCCATTAGAGTCTCCAATCTGTTAGGTCTCAAAAATGTAGGTTTTTAAACCATAAGAGGGTGCCAATCTCTTAGTAATTTTTTGGCCAACGAACGGGGTAAATGTGATCGATCACCCCTTGCTCTTTAGGCTTTGCTAGACCTAGGGAGGTATACCTAAATGATAAGACAGATTTGAATGTTTGTATATGATCTCTAATTTGGGAAATCTAATCACTAGGGCATGCAAGTGTGAAGTAGACGCAAAGCTTACTAACTAGTTCCTATTGAAAGTGTTTGAATAATCAAAGAGTGTGAGTTGAATTTTTATGCAAATGTTTTAAAGTTTACTAGTGCCTAATCTATTGGGTCAATGGAGTCGAGAGGTGGATGGTGATGATGGAGATAGATTTGTGAGATTGGTAGATCTACTCCTCAACTTAACTCCTACTTTTGGGCACTTTTAAATGTTTGCAATCTACTCACTAGGGCACGTGGGTGTAAAGTAGATGCAAATATTACTAACTAGTTCCTGGGTATGTGCAAAATCATCATGGAAAAAAGGCCCTTAAGTGGCGATAAAATTTAGAAAAATCAAAGTTAGGCAACTTGACGTAAAAATTTGAATAAGTTATCTATATTATTTCAAAAACATATAAGAATAGAATATATAACAAATTGAATGTAGTTTCTAAACTACTAGGTTTATTTTAAAAAAAAAATCTATTTGGTGAAAATTTGAAATTTCAATGCAGTAGCACTTAACTTTCAGGGAAAAAATAAGAAGTAGGTGTTTGTCTGACCACCCTAACCACAATAAAATGATAACATTTTTTTTATATGATCTAAGATATAAGTATAGGACTCATGTCCCGATGTGATGCATATTCTTTTGTAATTTGTTTCCAAGTAAATAATTAATTATGATTTTTTATTACAACTTTTAAAAATATAAAAACTTGTATGTATGACCACCTTAACTTGGTCAAAACTTCATTCATTTTTTTTTTTTTATAATCCTATAGTATGAAGCATAAAATGTGACACATGTTTTAGATTCAAAAATGTGATAATCGTTTGAAAGCTATAGATGTTTTTCAATCAACCTATCAATTAGGACTTTAGTCATAATTCAAATAGAAAATGAATAATAATTATTTATTAAATTCAAAGTAAAATATAATTTATATTGGTGGAAAGCTGAGAATCTCCTTTAAAAACCCTTTTTGTTTCATCAATTTTGGGTAGAAAAAAGTCATCAGCCACATACCCTACACATACCCATCATATCACCACTTTTTGGCCCATCATGATCCTACACATACCCTCCTACTAAAAGTGTTTGAATAATCATGAGTGTGAGTTGAATTTGTATGCAAATGTTTTAAAGTTGACCACTACCTAATCTATTGGGTGAATGTAGTCGAGAGGTGGATGGCGAGGACGAAGACAAATTTGTGAGATTGGTAGATCTACTTCTCAGCTTAATTCTAACTTTTGGACACTTTTAAATGTTTACTCCTTGTAGAAATGTGTAGGTTAGTTGGTAACTATACTCTTATTTATAGATCCCAGTGTTATCCTCCTAAATTACTATGAAAAAATGAAAGGATTTTTAATTCTTAGCTTTGAGAGAAAACAATCAAAATAACCACTTCAAAAGGATTTTAATCCCTGGCAGGAACCAATTAAAAATAGTTATTTGAAAGAATTTTAATTCACCCTTCACTAGAACCTAGTCAAAACAATCACACAACAACAAAAAATGTGTCCTAATAAATTATGTAAATTATAATAACTTAAGAGAACCAATTTGAAGATAGCACAACAACACATAAGAATGAATATCAACACAACAAATGAACACTAGAAGTAAATCACCAATTAAAAGAATTCTTTATTATATTGCTTCAAAAGATGTATATTAATAACAAAAGTCTCTAAAATATGGAAATGGATGGATGGAATATGAAACCTATCTACTACTACTAATGATGATCCCAACCTACTATCTAATTCTAATTATTAATGATATCATTTCATCTCACATTTATACATTGCATTTTTAGGGTTACGACCATTTGCATGCTCATCCGTTGTAGCTCTTCACTTAATTAATTGTCTTCGACAAAATAAAATATTTCAATTTTAATCCTCATCTTTGTATCTTCATGGGAATTAATTTAATAATAATCTTCCTTTGTTGGAAACTTCACTTTTCGCCCATTAAATATAAAATAATCACCCGCTTTATAACTCCTTCAATGAAAAATATTCCATTTATATCTTGCTTGGTTGAAATATTTCACCCAATTTAATAAATTATTCCTTGGGTAAAATAATTACTCTCTCCATGATTCTTTAAATCATTTTAACTCCCTAGAGGAATGTTTTACTTCCGAGTGAAAAAATTTGCACTTTAAATAACCTTTCAGTGAAATATTATAAATGCACCTTTATTTTATTGAAAATAATAATCCCAATATGATTACTATTTTAAACAAGTCTCCATTCCATATTTTCACCCATCAAATAATATTTTACTTCAAGAAACAAATTCGGCATAGGGGATTAATAAATCTTCATAAAGTGCTTCACCACATGTAAGTGAAAATCATTCAGTTTTACATTATCGGACGATCGATAGAATGAATGCTTCATTCCCACCGATAGTCAATTTTCTCCTCGATATGCTTTGTCAGGCCATTGGTGGGACCACAACCCTTTTCCTACTGATGTGAAATTCTCCTTCCGATGAAGCTACTTACATACTTGCTTCTTTTCAGAATATCAGAGAAACATCTACATTACTCATGCCGATATTGAAGAGTCCTCCCAGTATAATATTTTCACCCTATCAAAGGGACTTGAAAAAAGTCACTCTGATACTTACATTTCTCTCCGATGGATATTGCCTTTGTGACTTTATGCCAGTTTTAGGGTTTATATTTTTTCATAGATTCTTGGCAACATTCGTAATAAGAACTGCACTTTGATATTTGGTTCAACCACCTCCATCAAGTCTATCATAGGCATCTAGTTCATTACTTCCACAAATATACCACCATACCCTCTATCTGATGCATTACCATCATAAGATCCTCTAATGACATTTCCAAATGGTGAACATCTTCCTCTCTCTTGCATTCATTTGCTGCCATCACTTACTCCTTACTTCCATAAAGACACCACTCATACATCATGAAATAAGTTTCCTAAATGGCATATTAAATTCTTGTTCAAAATATTTTAGATGAGACCATTCCCATAGCTTTACTACTCACTTGACCAATCCCTGAAACTCTGTATTGATTTTGTTTTTTCCTATTCCTCTCTGGTTGTTCCTAATTTTTCCTGGATCACACATTATATTTCTTATATATTTCCCTCATATCTTTTGGATTTATTCCCACTGCATAAGTAATTCCCACTATGTAAGTTTTTCCTAAACTGAGCTTCCCATATGCGAAAACTGTAATATTGTATCCATAGAATAGAACCTCACCAAGTGGAGCAACACATTATTCTTTGCAGTCCTAGAGGCACTCATGGTTAGAGTAATTCCCAAATGCATTCTCTTTAAGTTTTTAAAGCATTATTATCATCTCAAGCTTCCTCTGCGGTGACATTGATAAAAACCTTGTATTTGAGAGGACTTGATGTCTTCCATTTTTCCTTAAAGAAGCAACAGTCTTATTTTTATAATGGTGTTGTAGATCATCTCTATTGAAAGATTGGAAAGAGTGGGCAAAGTTTATTGAAAGAGTATTAGATGATGATACACAATCGAATGGTGTCATTTGATTATAATGGCTTGTGCTATATGAAATTACTAATTTTCTACCACCATTTTAGTTTTGGATTTGAAATCCTCGGTCATGTGCTGCTCAACAAAGTTCAATACTGAGAAACCTGTATTTTCAGTTAAAAAGTAATATCCAAATTCCATCTTCAATAGGGTTGTTTGCAGGACCACGAAACTCAATCATTGAACTCGCACATTCCATCATTGATCAACTCTACTTTATAGTGGCTCATCAGTAGATTCATCATGTCCACATCTCTTCTTTATAGTGGCTCAGTCTTTCCCCATCAAGGTGTTCAGAGCTGCCCTAGCTTCTACAAGTTGAAGTGATATCCAAGGGTGTCTTTTCAAGCTATGAGGATGCATTGTATGTCCTTTTGCATCAGTGGAATATTGTTTGCTACTATATCTAGATAACAAATCCTTCGATTTCTAAGGAGGATTTTTCCCTTTTTCAAAATTAATGCCACTTAATTCAATCATTTTATTAGAACACTTCTTAGTGGTCTTATCTCCATAATCCTCTTGAGCATAACCCTAAATAATTCAATCTCATGATACTTTATTTCTCGTAATTATTCTATCAAAACCAAAAATACACTTTAAGCTAAAGTGGGCATTCATCAAAATTCATTTTCTGATATTCTACACTAGATCAAAATAAACCAAGTAGCCTATAAAATTGATGTGGAAAAATGATCAAAACTTCTCCTTGAGCCATGAAAATGTACCAACATGATGAGTTATAACAGGGGAACATGGTTGTAGAAAATTTTGGCATGAAGTCATCAGGAGTGCAAACTATTAACACTTAAAGTTGCTTACTTGACCTTTTCTAAAACTACTATTGTCAAAAAGTCACCTGAGACTCACCAACTTGCCTTTTTGGAAAAATATCAAATCTGAGTTTGGGAGGATATAACTTGGAGGAATAGTTCATTTAGGTCAAGTGAACATGTGTGCAAAGGGGTTTTCCATTAGTCCAACTCCTCCATAAAATATCAAGGATCAAAGTTGACCTCTATGACAACTTTCTGAAAGCGCAAATGTCAAAACTGTGCAAAACCCATTTGGATTTGATTTTGAAAAAATACCAAATGAAGAACCAAGGTTCTAAAAATTGGCATGAAAGCACATTAAGGTGGGAAGAATATGAAACACCAATTAGTTTATCATGAAAATTTTCCAGTTAATAATTATTGTCCTCCAAAGTTGCCCTCTTTGACAGATTTTACTGTGTAGACAATAAACCTTCGTAGAACCCTTCATTTTGGTATTTTGAAACCTTGTCTAAACTGATCATACAAAGCTGAAATCAGGCATGAAAATTCACATATATCAGATAAACATGCTTGCAAGGTGATTTTGTGTGAAACTAAATGAGCTTCAAATTATGATTTTTCAAAGTAGGCACTTGAGGCAATTTTTACAAATGCATTTCTGAGTGCTACAATGTAATTTTTTATTATGGGAGTCTCAAGATAGCCTAAAATTTGTATGAATTTTTATTCTCCAATAGGAAGCAAGAATTAGATAACCTTTCCCTAGTAATGCATTTGTCGTTGTCCCTTTAGCTAGTTGTTTGCCTTCCATATACAATGATCACGATTGGGATGCGAACAACTTGTTAGAGATTGACTCGCATGTGCCTTACTAGTCTCTTGCATTTTTTATTTATTTTTCATTATGTGATTGCATGTGTGTAATGTGATCCCCCATATTGTTATGTTTGATGTATGTCTCTCTCTTTGTGCATTCCTCTATTTTTACCTACACTTTTCTCTATGTCGTAAACATTTTATCTTTTCATTTGTCTTGTGTTTTCCCTTTGGAGATGCTGCAAGCCATTGAAACACTCATGTCTCTTCCATGTTGACCCAAAATATTTTCATTTTTCTTGTATTCTCCCTTTGGGGATGATGTAAGGCATTGTGACACTCATGTCTCTTCCATGTTGACCCAAAAGATTTTCATTTATCTTTTCATGTCTTGTGTTTTCCTTTTGGTGGTGATGCAAGGCATTGAGACATTCATGTCTCTTCCATGTTGACCCAATTTTTTTTCTTTATTTTCACTCTCTTTGTGTCATTCCTCTAGTTCTATGAGTATTTGGGGAATGATGACAATTCTGAGCTCTCTAAAAACATTGTAGTAAAAACATACTGACCCCAAATCCATGGATCTCTCATGTGTTTGGAGTTTCATTTTTTGGGGGAAATCCCTTGTCTTTTTCATGACGTAGCTTCATTTGGAAACATATGACTTGGCATAGGGCTTTACAAATAAGCTCTCATGTCTTCTTTATTGTTATAATTTATCATTTGCTACTTTAAATTAATTTCTCACAACATGATGTTTAGAAATTCATGTAAAGTGGGGGCATACATTGGTGTTATTATTTTGCATTTCTCATGTTCCATTGTGTATTCTTCTTACTTCATGCAATGTATCTTTCGTATTGTGGTGACATTAGGTGTGATGTCCTTCAAGAGCATGATCTATCTTAGCATATTACATTCCTCTTAGTGGCTTGATGCGACACACTGCATCCCCTAAGTTATGAATCTTCTATTCTTTGATTGGTCCTCTATTGGAGACATTAGGGACGATGTTCCCTAAGATAAATACCTTACATGAACTAAGAAAGACTCCTTTGAATGTTCCTTACACTATTTTTGAATTTACAATTTCAGTTATATGGCCACCTTGCATGCCTGAGGAGCTATCTAGTTGGTTCATGAGTTTCAAGAATATGAATATATTCTTGCCTCATGAAGCTCGAAGTTCATTGTTGTGTGGCACGTTATCAAAATTATCAGGAGGTATAACTTTGGTCTGGTTGAATGGGAAGTTGAACCTAGGCATGACTTACCCATGGCCACTTGCTTGTTTGTGAGAGCACATACTGGCTACATGCATATGTGTCTCACCTTTTGGATACTCACCCAATGGACAGCCTGAAGTTTTGTTGCCTTAGAGTGAGCATTCATTCTTCAGACAAACAACTTAGATCTAATCCACATCATGCGAGACAAATGGTCGAGGCTTGATCCATCCCCTTTTTGTTTTTCTTTCTTCTTTATGTCTTTGGTAGTGTATGCTTATACCTTTTATTGCTCATTATATCATTTTTCATGTGTGTTCTTTTGTTCCTATGTTGGTTTGTCATAATATCTCGATCCTGGGGGCTTGTGCAACCTTCTTGATCATTTCTATCCTATCTTACCAGCATTGGTGTATTAGGACCCCTCTTGATGTGTGTTGGTCTACTTTAGTCTGAGTTTGAAGCAATTTCATCCTCTCACTAAAGTGGGGGCTAAATGTAGTGTCAATTTTTTTTTTTTGACATTTTCACACTTGTTTAGGCCCTCCTTGTTAAATTGAGTATAATGTTTCCTTGATTTAGTGTTGTAATGTGTTTAACACATTCACATTATGTCTTGGGACCTTGTAAACTAAATGGAATTAATTATTCCTTATTTTGGGGTGTTGTAAAGTTTTATACCACACTTTCACACTAATCTAGGGTTTTCATCATTAACTAGGCTTCTTTATTCTTTAATTTTCCTTATTTTGCATCCACATGCCTTAATTAATGCATCTTTCTTAGGATAATCCCAAAATAAACCAGCATCCAATCATAATTCATGTCCTTTTAGGATGTGTGGCCCAAATTTAGTGATCTAGGACTCATACGCTACCTTGGGCATGTGAGTCCCACCTAGGTTTCGAGGCCCCGTTCTTGATTTCACATTAATCTAAGCATTTCTTGAAAATGTGTCCAATAGCCTAGCCTAATGGAACTCATACACCAATTTTGGTGTATGAGTCCTGTGTGGCTCAAAATTAAATTAAATTCAAATTCTTGGTGGGATTTTATCCTCCTAGATCTGATGTTGACTTGTAGTGTTGTAATTTTGAGAAATTGGGCATAAACAGGTATAAATGTAGGGTTATTTCACTTATTTTCACCTAGCAAGTTTAAAAGTGACCTATGAATTTCATGAGAGAATTCCTAATAGAAAATTGGAGTTTACAAGGGGGTGGGTGCATGAAGTTGGGTACCAATTTTCTGGCCACTTATGAATTTTTTTTAAAAAACGCGCTCGCGTTATAATGTGAGCGTGTTATTTCGCGTTAAAAAAAAAGAAAAAAGTGAAATTATTTTACTTGAAATACCAACCCAAAGGCTTGGAGGGCATTCCCAACAAGGCCAGAGACATGTTTTTGCAAATTCTACAATTTTTCACATAATCGGTCTGCTCACCATCAAGATTGCATCTAGTTCAATATTGACAAAATCGAAAACATGGGTAATGTTAGGTTCTCTCTAGCTATCCAACGATGTAATTTTTTTCACTTTTTGACAATGTTAAGCCTTTCATCCATAATTTTTTTGTTTGTATGTCTATTTTTTCCAAAAATAGTGTTTTGTGTTTTTTGTTATAAATTAACCGTTCATCAAAATTTCAAATAAATTACATTTTTAGAAACTAGACTCCATTCTAAAAAATTTTAAAAAAAGAAAAAAAAAATCAATTATTTTCAAAAATTTGTAAGGGGAGCACGGCCAAAATTCTACTTTTAGGAAGTGCCCACTTAGAAAATTAGTAAAAAATCAAATATTCATTAAAAATTTATTAGAAAAATTGTGCACCAACTAGATGCTATTAGCTAACTTCTAACCATATCAATTTTAAAAATACTACAAAAAAGTTCACCATGCTCAAGTCGTACAAGAGTTGCTATGTTATGTTTTTCTGACAAAAACAACACCAATTTTGTACATCCCTCTTTTGAACCCCTTAATCTCAACCATTTTCAAAATAAATTAATAGTTTAGAAAGTAGACTTGGAGCACTTCGATCCTTGTTTTTGTTCCATCTCAAAATTTTGAGTGTAACTATCCTCAATTTCACGTCCAAGGTGAGAATTTCCTAATTTTAGAAAAAAAGTGGCCACTTAAGCCCCCTTTTTGGGAACCATCTTGGTGCACTTACCCAAGAGAATTCAAGAGTTTAGAAGAGCATTCAAGAGCTGATTATCAAGTGTTTTGGAGCATTATTCAAGTATCAAGTATCATGTCAAAGTCATCATGCATCATGTTTGTTTTTGAGCTAACAATTGTGATGTAGGGTTTCATGGTTCAAGCAAGCATTCAATTGAAGATCTATCACATTCAAGCAAGATTCAATATCTACGTCCATTGGAGCCATTTCATACATGTTTGCAACACTTTATTGCTAGGTTTTGGTGAGTTGCATCATTATATTTTGTTCATTTATCATTCCTCCTTTTTATTTGATTTCATTACAATGTTTGATTACCAAAACAGGGTGTGACCAAGCCAAACCCATTTCCACTAACAAAACAAAAATTTTCCCTCTCTTTAGTGTGATTTGTAGATGTAGGATGAAGAAATATTGAAGAGAAATTTTGGAGAAAGTTTTCAAGGTTTTCAAAGTTGTCAAAGTGGTCACATCATCTACATCATCATTGAAGGACATCTATAGGGAAGAATTTAGTATTTCAGACCCAGAGATCAAGTTGAGAAGATTAAATAGAGCATGAAGAGTAGATTAAGGTCTTGATTCTCTAAAAAATTCAAACTAAAATAATATGCCACTTTTGGCATATGAGTTCCCGTTTAGTGGTATTTCTAGATTTTAGGCATTTCAGATATATCTATGCCATATTCATGTTCCGGCACATAAACCCTAATCAGGTACTAAATCACCTAGACTAGTGTATGAGTCCTAATCTGCATTAATTTCAGTGTTTTCAACATTTTAGATCTTCATTCAAACTCCTACAAGTTTCTAGGTGCACATCTCTGGTTTCTCAGCTTTCTATTCTATTTTGCATTAATTTCTAGGTCATTCATTTGAGTTTTGCATATCTCTAGGTTTTGTTATTAAATATTACACGTCATTAGTCTTTACAAGCCCTAGCTTGGTAGTGAACCCCTCTTTAGTCTCTAGTCATACCCTAGGACACCCTATTGCAAGATATATTTTCCCTACTTCACCCTTGGATTGAGATCTCTAGGGTTTCCTTGAATTAGAGTGTAGAAGATTGTTGTTCTATGTCATAAACCATAAGCAAC
The DNA here is from genome assembly GCA_007258455.2 of Sequoia sempervirens. Taxonomy (NCBI): domain Eukaryota; kingdom Viridiplantae; phylum Streptophyta; class Pinopsida; order Cupressales; family Cupressaceae; genus Sequoia; species Sequoia sempervirens. The sequence continues at coordinate 22,572,458 of VDFB02000019.1, forward strand.
AAAAAAATTTCATCATTTCATTTTGGTAAACCTGAATTTAGAACATATTAATTCTTATTTGGAGTGCAATATTATCCTATATTTAGCTTGCATTAGTTAATTGGCATTCTAGGGTTTCTAATTCTTGCATTAGTGAAAGTGCATATAGGCTACATTTTTGCATCTTGTATAATTGAATTTCATCTAAAATATGCATTTTCACTTAGCTTGGAAATCATCCAAAATAGAAAGCATAACATTCACAAAAAAATTGCTGAAAATGGTGCAAAAACCCTAAACTGGGACTCATATGCCCCTTTGGGAGATTTAGTCCCAGTACAAGAGGTTTTTCCTGATTTCTGGGTATTTTGTGCTCACTGTTATTCACTGTTTAGACCCCTAAAAAACCCTAATTGGGACTCATATGCCCCTTTAGGTGATTTAGTCATGTTTTCAATTTCAAACTGCATTTTATAGCATTAAATTCCTTGTTTCTATGTTTCAGTTTTCTACTATTAGTTCTCTATTTCAGTTTCCAATTTTTTGTTTCATCCATTTCATTGCATCTACCTTCATTTAATTCATTACATACATTTCATACTCTCAAATTTATATTTAGAACTTTTAATCTAAGTTCTTGCATTGCATTTAATCATGGATATGTGCTTTGGTAAGCTATGGATGTCCTTGAAGTCCTTAGTGATGTGTCAAGTTGTAGTTTATGAAATGACCCTAACAAAATTGAACCTACTAATGCTCACTCAAATCCTAATGCATGTCCTCCTCATGATGTTAACTTCATTGGATAAGATGATGACAACATGAATAAATTCCTAATCGATTGCCTTAACAACCTTGAAAATAATGCATCCTTCTATCCATCCATGGAACAACCAACACCCCCAATCATCCCACCACTCGAGATGTTTGGTTACTTATATCCTGAAACTGAGATACAAGTTGAGCCTAAGTTTCCTACAGTAGGGGAATCTATTTCATCTAATTAAGCAAACATTCAACCATTCTATGTTAACAAAGTAACCAATACTCCCATCAATTTAGAAGAAACGTATGGAAAAGGATTCACGATCTTGAGTAAACAAGGATGTGAGACAAGTGAACATGAAATTCATCAACTCTTAGAGAAAATTCCAACTAAAAATACAAAAGGGTTAGGATATCAAGATCCTCCTGATATTAGTGTCCTCCTTCCTAAAGAACAACTAATGATTTATAACGATTATAAGGATGAAATGATCGTCTTAGGTCCCCCTCCTCAATATTCAACTCAAGAAATTGGTGAGTTTGGAAAGAAAAAAAGCTTCACAAATTTAGAGACTTACCACTCCTTAAAAATCCAACACAAATTGAACAGAAACTAGAAGAACTTGTTAATAGAGGTTTCATTTCAATGCCACCTCCCACTAGAATAAAAAACCCTAAAATAAAAAATTATTGTGCATATCATAGGACTCTCAAGAATATCACTGATGAATTTTGTACTTTAAGAAGAATCCTCAAGAAACCTGATATAATAGAAATAGTATCTTAAAGCGGGACCCTTCTACTCCTTTCCATGTAATAGTTGTAGGATAATGACAATATCACTATTACATGCTATACACTTATTGCAAATAATTTCAAAATGGAAGGAGCTCTTTCCTAGCCCTAACAAGAATTGGATAGCCTTTCCCTAGTAATAAATTTGTCTTTGTCCCTTTAGCTAGTTTTCAACCTTTTGTATATGATGATCACGAATAGGATGTAGACGACCTATTAGTGGTTGACTCACATGTGCCTTACTAGCATCTTGAATTATTTCTTTTTCATTTTTCTTTATGTGATTACATGTGCATAATGTGATCTCTCGTATTTTTTTGTTTGATGTATCTTTCTATCTTTGTGCATTCCTCTATTTGTACCTACATTCTTCTCTATGTCATAAACATTTTATGTTTTCATTTGTCTTGTGTTTTCTTTTTTGGGATGATGCAAGGCATTGAGACATTCACATCTATTCCATGTTGACCCAAAAGATTTTCACTTATCTTTTTATTTGTCTTGTTTTTTCCTTCTAGGGATGATGCAAGGTGTCGAGACACTCATGTATCTTCCATGTTGACCCAAAATATTTTCATTTATCTTTTCATTTGTCTTGTGTTCTCCTTTAGGTAATGATGCAAGGCGTAGAGACATTCATGTCTCTTCCATGTTGACCCAAAAGTTTTTTCATTTTTTTTTTCTCTCTTTGTGTCATTCTTCTAGTTTTGTGATTATTTGGGTAATGATAACCATTCTAAGCTTTCTAAAAAAAATTTAGCAAGAAAATACTGACCCCAAATCCATGGATCCCTCATGTGTTTAGAGTATCATTTTTTGGGGGCAACCCCTTGTCTTTTTCATGACATAGCTTCATTTGGAAACATATGACTTGGCATAGGGCTTTCCAAATAAGCTCTCATGTCTTCTTTATTGTTATCATTTATCATTTGCTACTTTAAACTAATTTCTCACAACATGGTGTTTGGAAATTCCTTTAAAGTGGGGGCATATATTGGTGTTATTCTTCTACATTTCTCATTTATCATTTGTAGTATTCTTACTTCATATGATATGTCTTTCACTTTATGGTGCTTCGAGTGTGATGTCCTTCAAGAGCATGATCTCTCTTAGCATATTACATTCCTCTTAGTGGCTTGATGTGACACACTGCATCCCCTAAGTTGTGAATCCTTTATTCTTTGATTGGTCCTCTCTTGGAGAAAGTTGTCAAGGTGTTCAAAGTTTTCAAACTGGTCACATCATCTACATCATCATTGAAGGACATCTACATGGTAGAATTCATATTTCAAACCCAGAGATCAATTTGAGAAGATTAAGTAGAGATTGAAGAGAAGATTCAGGTCTTGATTCTCTAAAAAATCCAAACTAGACTAATATACCACTTCTAGTGTATGAGTCTTAGTTCAGTCATATTTCCATATTTCAGATATCTCTGCCATATTATTGTTCCTTCCTAGAAACCCTAATGTAGGACTAAATCTCCTAGACTAGCATGAGTCCTAGTCTACATTAATTTCAGTGTTTTTAGCATTTGAAATCTTCATTCAAACTCCTATAGGTTTCCAGGTGCACATCTCTGGTTTCTCATCTTTCTATTCTATTTTACATCCATTTATAGGTCATTCATTTGAGTTTTGCATATCTTTAGGTTTTGTCATTAAATCTTACATGTCATTACTCTTTCCAAGCCCTAGCTTTCTGGTGAAACCCTCTTTAGTCTCTAATCATACCCTACAACAACCTATTGTAAGATCTCTTTCCCCTACTTCACCCTTGCATTGAGATCTCTAGGGTTTCCTTGAATGAGAGTGTATAAGATTGTTGTTCTATGTCATGAACCATAAGCAACAATTTTTTTTCATACTTTCACAACCTATAGTCAATTTAGGAATGTTTTAAAACTATATAGTCTTCTTGGTTATGTTCATAATGGACAATGACAGGATTTTGACCATTAAAGAGCTCAACTTTCTTAAAATAATTAGAAATCATAGTCCTAAACAAAAAATTTTGAGGATAAAAAAATTGGTGTGAAGAGGTATCTTATTGCTTGCCTTGAGTGTTTCACCCCTATGACTTCCAACCTTCACAATCAAGCGAATACACTCATCATTCAACTGCAATCTTAATGTGCATAGTCACCCCCTTATGATTACTCACTGCCATTCAACCTTTCATTGTGGTCATTCACTGTCCTTGTATGACTAGAAAATGGTCATGTGACTTCTCATACACTTGACATATTTGCTAATAGACTTGTATATTTCCACTTGTTATTATTACTAACAACCTCTATGACTATCTTGTTACAAGGTTTTGAATAAGGATTGAAATTTTCCTATCTCTTTAGGTTCAAATTTATAAGATAATGTCTCAGTTGTTGTATCATCAACATTCCTATTCTTAGTGTTATCCTTTTACTACAATGAGATTATAGTCTTCAAATTGCTCATTATGTTTGATTGATTTCTCATGGGTCCCTTTTGATAGTTTCCTATCAAATCATGCCCTTGACAATGTAATCCTAATAAGGCTAGTGTCTCCCTCCTTATCAACTAACTATTCTCTAATATAAAAAACACCAATCTCAAAGGCTTGTTTGAAGTGACTGTTTTTTGAGTCTTTTGCATTTGATGCAATGCATAGTTGAATCCTTTTGAGGTTGCTATTGTTGAATCCATCTTTTAAGGATTGTCATGCTTTACTTCTTGACCAAGAACTTCCTAGTTTTAACCCACTATCCTTTGATGAATAGACATTATTTCACTATCATTTAGTCTATCTTCTCATTATAGGTCTACAGTAAGCATGGATACCATTGAAACAATGTTTGTAAGATGAAGCTTTCCATTGAACCTTGGCACTATCCCTTACCTATCACATGAGCCTCAAGACATTTTCATCAAGAATTGACAGTAAATATTGAGTAAGGTTTACTTCCCATACACATAAGATAGACTTAGGTTTTAAAGTATTCATCTCCAACATTAAATATCATGACCTTGGGATGATTACTGAGAGGCTAACCATCACATTTCTATGGAAAATACTAAAAGGTCAATGAGATTGTCCTTCAAGGCTACTAATGAGATGGTTGTCATTGCCCAGTGAATGGTGCACTTGACACAAGTTGTTGATCTCTCTGAGACAAAGCCATGCATTATACTTGTTTTGGATTGATCCTTGAAGCTTGTCACTATTTGATAGGCTACTTACTACCTTGAAACCATGATTGTCAATGCCAACACTAATTTCCTTTTTTTAGTTTATCTATGCACAATGAGAGGTCACTGCCTCCTTTAGCTGAGATATATTGTGAATTCCTTTAATATTATCACTCTTACACAAATACATATACCAACTTCTACACATCACTAATAGTCTAGGGGTTTCTTCCTCTAAAACCCTCAGGGTTTGAACCTCACTTCCCTTCATTACCCAAGCCTGATATGAAGATTGTCATTTTGATCTTTTGACTATCAATATCAAATGATTGTATTCCTACCTTTATTGTAGTGATGGGCCATTCAAGGTTTGGATTGTTATAACCACTTGGACCTCATCAATGTTTATAGTCACCATAACATTGGCATTGTCAATCAAATCCACACATTTGAATCTCACAACCACTTTGTTCTCATTCACTTGGAACTCAATGGCATTCACAATAACGTGGAATTTTTTTACATGCACTGGTATTTAGGGAGCATGTCTTCATTTTGTTGCAGAGTCACATTAACATTCATTCCTTAATTGTTTCCTCTTGATGATCCAGACATAATGGCTTCAACAACTATGGTATAAAGCCACTATCCTTGATACAAAACCATTATCTCTTTTCTAAATTCTTAAAACTAGGTAGGTTTCATAGTTTAATGACTTTATAAAAAACCCCATCCAAAGGTTACATTTGTAAGGGTTTTGAGCATGAAAATATCTTAATAGCTATTTATGCATGTCCTTATTCAACATAAGTTTTAAAGGAAACTTCAATTGTGAATAAACACATCAATGCATTTTTTATCAAACTTTGGATCATGGCAAAACAAGAAGCCCTCAAATAGATGGAAAAACCTTCACATGCAAGAATGGAGAAAGAAGACTCCATTTTTCATTTGCAATCACTAAAATACAGCTAGAAAAACTCCATGAAGAAAGAAGCACACAGAAAAAAGGGAGTGAATGCAACTAACCTCGTAAATAAAGGTAAAATGCTTGAGAATGCAGTCAAGAAACTGATCCTTCATCATAGCTGAGTGGTATTTAGGAAACATGCCAGAAACACTTAAATCTTCATTTTTAATGCACAAAACATCAATAATGCCATCCATTTAGGGATGGTAGAAGCAAAAATAAAGGGTTTGCTAAATAAAATCAAAATCTTTCCTTCCAAAATTCATGTAGTTCCTAGATATTTTCCCAAAAAACCAAGTGAAACTTCTTTTATGCAAAGAAAACCATGTGATTTTCCCTCCCAAGTTCAAAAAGTCAAAGCTGAACTTTATCATTTTGCCAAATATCTCATTGATTTTGAGGAAAAAGGCCACTAAGTATTAAAATGTCTTTTGTAATGTTATGTGCCCAAAATGAAACCCCCTAGATTGACCTTTATAATGCATAACCTAAGGTCTAAAACTCTCATTAAAATATAAAATGGATCAAATGTAATAGATCTTAATGCAAAAATTCCCCCTATTCAAACTTAGAGGCTTATGAAAAGTGATCTAAACTTGGGAATCACTAAAAATATTGCAAAAAGGAAGACATCATGACACCTTGAGATAATGATTGAGATTTTTTAAGATGTAAATTAGGCTTAGAACTGATTTGGATTACACTGACAATTACTCAACTATTTCATTTTAGATTAGGAAATTACATTCAAAATTTTCATTTATTATTCACACATTGTTATACATTTGCATTGGCATAAATAGAGTAAATTTTGAAAATATATTTACTTTTAGACTTGTTTGTAGATAAACCCAAGAACCTTGAACAATATCATACACAATCAAAATTTGAAATTCCTAACGCCCTATCTGGGATATTGGAACCTTGGATGGCTCTGTCTTTCTATTATTGGTTGAAACAAATTTTTCTCACATTTTTATTTTTGTGTTTTTTGTCTACTTTTGCTATCTTACATTGGATTTTTCTTATTCTACTATGGTATTTCACTATTTAGTTTTCATCCTAGGTACACTTAGTGTCTTGAAACTCACATGAGCTTCACGACATGGTGTCCTATTTCCAATACTTTAGTGACACATAGTTGTAGACTTATGGAATCCCGTGTAGTTGTTACATCTACTGTGGATCTTGAGTTCTCCAACTCTTTCATGCAAGGTATTTTCAATACTCAACCAATTTTTGGACTCTATCCCTAATGCCACAATACCAATGAAAAATTTACAATCAACCATTTTATAGATGTTGATACTATTGTTTCCTATGTTCCCAAAGACAAACTGAAACAATTGGACAAATATTTAGAAGGACTTAAAGACTATGTGAATACTAAATCTCTAGCTAGCATAGTGGTCCCTATTATAGATAACATGAGGAAATTGATTAGTGATGCTCAAATATTAGAGTTTTTGTGTAGCCTAGCCCATATAGTTGATGCTAATGTACCTACAATGGCTATTTGTGCTCAAGCTTTGAGATACATTCAAATTTGAGGAAACCAAGTCTCCCTCCCCACAATTATAGCCTCTATTCCTATATACACAAAACCAACTATCACTTCAACAATATAACCAAGAATTGGAATAAATCCTACCTTAGGCCTTTCCACTAGAAATCCTTATGGTTTTTGGTCCTCACATATTACACATCAAATTTCATACCCTCTCATAAATTTGCAAAGTAGTATTCCACCAAGAACATACACAATCCCACCATATTCACCACATTCCCGAAACATGTCAAGAAATGATTCTATCATAAATTAAAATTTGCAAAATGTAACCTCACTTCAATCAAAAATCTCCACATTGAACCAAAACCAAAATGGAAAACCTTTGCAATATGCCAAAAGAATCTCGTTGTCACTTGAAATCTTGAAAACACCGATGCCACAAAACATAGACATATCCTAATTTGACAAGTACAATAGTAAAGGAGACCCTATCAATAATATATTGGCATATACTACCTTGTGTAGTGACTTCATTTTAGAGATAAACTCCTAGCTAAAATATTTCCTAGGTCATTTTGAAAGGCATGGCTTTAGAATGGTTTTGTTCATTTCCGAATAACTCAATCTACTCTTTCAATGAACTTGTTGATTCCTTCCTCCAATATTTCCAAGTAAATATTGGATATAAAATTACATTAAATAATTAAGTGAGATGTCAACAAAGGAAAAATGAAAAGGTAACAAACTTTATCGGGTACTATCAGTTGCTTTATTCAAAAATCAATCTTACTTTCCCAATACGATTTTTCAAAGAGTATTCATTTAAAATTAACAACTAGGCATAAGGGATAAAATCTTGCTGGTGAAATATCCATACTTTATACACTGGTGTATGGTGCTTTGAGATTATCATTATTAAGTTATTCATTATGAAGAGACATCCTCATCGAATTTGATTGATAAATTTGAATTCATACCTTAAAACAACTATCAACCATTCAAGAAATTAAAAAAGAACTTTATCAAGATAAATACACCTCAATAAACCAACCACATTGAACCACAAGCTACAACCATAAGTTCAACCCCATATCAATTTAGACTGAGAGATAGACAATTTACCCAACTACTCGATTCCCTTCATTTGATCATGTTGAAACTTTTGAACAAGAACTTAATCCAATTGCCTCTGATTAGATCCGCGAACACAACCAAACCTATACCTCCAAGTTTCAATTCAAAAACCTTTTGTCAATATCATTGCACAAATGGACATGATACATAATGGATAGCCTAACCTTAACCCTAACACTAACATTAAACACTATCCCTAGCCTTAGCGCTAACCCTAAACCTAACTATAACCTAAACTATAAAATTAAACTTAACCATAACCCCAACTTTAAAATTAAACCTAACCCTAAACCATAAACCATAAAAAATAATTATAACCCTTACCTAACCCTATCCCTATCCCTAATCATAAACCATAACCCTAACCCTAACCCTAATTCTCTTAAATCTAACCCTAACCTCAACACTCTTCTTATTCAATTCAAATATTTATCTTTCATTAATTAATTATATTAACTCTTATAACCCTTAGCTAACCCAAAATATAACCATAATTATATCCTTTACCAAATATTAACCCTAACCCAAACCTTAACGCTCTTATTATTTAATTCTAATATATATCTTTCATTAATTACCTACTTTAACTCTCATAATCCTATCCCTAACCCTAACACTTGGCATATCCCTAACCTTACCCCTAACTTTAAATCTAACCCTAATCCAAAAACAACCTTAACCCTAACCCTAACCATAAGAACTAAGCTAAAATCTAATACTAACCCTAAAAAATAAGCCATAATATCATAACCATAACCTAGAACTAACCCTAATCCTAACCCTAATCTTAAGCCTAAACATAAACCTAATACTAAGCTTAAATCTAATACTAACCCTAACCCTAACCCTAATATTAAACCTTAAGCTTAACCCTAAACCTAAACCTAATCATAACCCCAACCATAAAACAAAACCTAACCTTGATCAATCCCTATACTATAAACCATAATTATAACCCTAACATAAGCCTAACCGTAACCCATTTATCTTTCCTTAATTACCTACATTAACTCTCATAACACTATCCCTTTCCCTAACCCTAATTGTAACCCTACCCCTAACTTTGTTAGTGTATATATTACATTATGTGCATACAGTTAGGCTTTAAGCCTACTTAGGCATCCCATTGACTCCTTCTCACATTAGGTGTCAATGCTGATAGGTGTCTTGAGAGGTGTCAACTCACTTTCAACATCTCATCCTATGTTTTTGGTAGGAAACTCGCCACCACTCCATAAATGAGGAGTCCTATCCTCATTTCATGGAGATTAGGTGCCTCCTCCTTCCCTATATGTATGTGTGGTTCACCCAATATATTTTGGGTCAACTTTATGCAATCTTGTTTCTTTGTGCTTTCTTTCAATCTTCGTATTTGCAGGTTCTTTCATGGTATCAGAGATGGATGTGGATTTTTGCAAGTCGTATGGTGAACTAGTATATTGTATATTGTAGTTTGTATTCATCTATGTGCATTAAAAATCCACAAGAAAGTTGAATCAACCCAAGCCTTCTAAAAATTGACATGTTTAGGCACAATTTATACAACAACCCTTGCAATATTTATTTTTGCAGCTTTAGCCTTGATTTACAAGGCATGATTTAGGGGCAGTCCTATTTTATTTTTTTGTTCAGGTTGCTCAATTCCTCTATTTAGGTTGCACAATTCCTTTATTTTAGGATGTGATATTGAGTGTGGGAGGTTCAGTGGTCATTTTGGTCATGATATTTGATCATTGTAGTGTCAATTTCTATTTGGAGGCCATGATTTATATTGGTGGATTTCATTGTCACTTGGCTTGAAGACCAACGATCTGATATTGTAGGGTTTGGACTATCAAATCTGTAGTGCTTTCAGGAAAAAATCTATCATTTTAATTTATGTTATGTGCCCAAAATAGTGAATCCCATGCTCATAATAGAACAATCACAAAAATCATCAATTTTTTATGGAGAAGAAGTTCTCCTATTCATGCATTTTTTGACCCAATTTGTTGAGGCCAACAAACACCCCAGGCTTCATGCTAGCAGGGAGGGGTGAAAGCCATCTCAAAATTAAGCCCCTGGCCATATTTTTTTTCAACCCTTGGTTCTTTCCAACCGAAGGGGGCTTAAGTTTGCTCTTATTTTTTATCCTCATTCTAATTGTTTGGTGCAAGAAATATTTTCTAGAAATCTAAAAAATGATTTTGCAAGAAGGCAGATATTTTGTAATAGGTGGAAAACTTGAAAGTGCCATTATTTTTTCTTAGTAACTCAGATTTGAGTGTCATTTATTACGAGTGTTTTTTTTTCATGAATCATTCTATAAAGTGACTATTTATGCCTCTTTTGGGTTAGTTACAAAGCACTCCTATAAAGTGCCAAATCGAGGGGGGGAAAATAATCAAGGGGGGTGTTGTGTGTGGTCCATTTTCACACTTCCTCAAGAAGTTCTTTTGTGTGTTGTGTTTTCCCTTCACTTCTGCATGTATTTTGAAGTTCTTCATTTCTGCATTTCTACAAGAAACTATCGAAAGTCTACCAACATGTAGTCTAATGTTACTATACTACACCTTACACCTTTCAATTATCACCATTGAAAGATGAAAGTAATTCTTGTGCTTAAGAACAAAGGTTTATATAGGTTAACTATGAGAATGGAGAAATAACCTATAATAACAAGACAATGTTTTTTTCAATAAGTGTGATCAAACATTTGACTTTCTATGTTTAAATTTATCAAGCCCGAGTTGAACTATTCTATGTTGAGAACTTGAAGACACCCAGCAAAGTTTTGGAAGCTCTTAAAAAACTATTTGGGAAAGTTGATGAACTTAGAAGCCACAAGTTGGAAAATCAACTCTTAGGTCTGAGTCCTCTGATTTTTCAAATTTACAAGACTTCTTTGCTAAATTTAAATCTTTAAAGTTGCAATTAAAATATTGTGGAATTGACAAGAAAGAGGATCAATGAATCCTTTATGTACTTTCCAAGCTAGGTCTTGAAACAAAGAAAAATAGGGGGCTCTATCTTTTGGGAGATAGAACTAGGGTTTAGGACCTTTACACCTACTTCCTACAAGTTTCACTCAAGGAAAACTTAGAGATCTCAATCCAAGGATGGAATAAGGGAAAGAGATCTACAATAAGGTGTCCTAGGGTATGATTAAATACTAAAAGGGGGTTCTCCACAAACCTAGGGCTTGGAAAGACAAGGAATGTAAATGATATGCAAAACCTAACTATATGACCTAGAAATGAATTCAAATCAGAACAATAAACTAAGAAAACACAGAGGTGCAACTGGAAACCTGAAGAGGCTCAGAATAAGGTTTGAAATTTTGAAAATGTTGAATTTTGAAGCACACTAGGACTCATATTCTAGTAGGGGTGATTTAGTCCCAAATTAGGGTTTCTAAGCAGGATCGTGAATCTAACAGTAACAAGTCAGAATCCTTCAAAACCCAAAAAATATGCTATACAAGGAGGGTATGTCTAGGATCATGATGGGCTAAAAAGTGGTAATATGATGGGTATGTGGATGACGAATTTTTTTTACCCAAAATTGATGAAATGAAAAGGGTTTTTAAAGGATATTATCAAATTTCCACCAATATAAATTATGCCTTACTTTGAATTTAATAATTAATTATTATTGATTTTCTATTTGAATTATGACTAAAGTCCTGATTGATAGGTTGATTGAAAAACATATATAGCTTTCAAACAATATCACATTTTTGAATCCAAAACATGCATCACATTCTATGCTTCACATAATATAGGATTAAAAAAAAAAAATTGAATTTCATAAAGTTTTGACCAAGTTAAGGTGGTCAACATAAAGTTTTTATATTTTTTAAAAGTTGTAATAAAAATTCATAATTAATTATTTACTTGGAAAAAATTACAAAAAAATATGCATCACATCAGGACATGAGTCCTCTACTTATATCTAAAATATTATAAAAAATATTATCATTTTATTGTGGTTAGGATGGTCGACACTTCTTATTTTTTCCCTAAAATTTAAGTACTACTACATTGAAATTTCAAATTTTCACCAAATAGATTTTTTTTAAATAAACCTAATAGTTTAGAAACTGCATTCAATTTGCTATAGATTCTATTCTTACATATTTTTGAAATAATATAGATAACTTATTTAAATTTTTACGTCAAGTTGCCTAACTCTAATTTTTCTTAATTTTTACCACTTAAGGGCCTGTTTTTTCCATGATGATCTTGCACATACCCAGGACTCATATGACACAAGTTGTGTATCAGTCCTGTTCTACTTTTTTAGAAAGTCAAGGTCAAAATCTATTCTCCTATCTCTGCTTTTCCTTCCAAACCTGATTTTCAGATCTGAACCTACTAAAAATACATACAAAATAGAATATTGAATTGATTTTCTTATGGGGGTTTTGGCTCGGTCAAACCCCTAGTTTGGTAGTTAAACTATGATAGAAATGATAGATCTTGAAAGTAAATATGAATGTAAGCCCTAATCTCAAGTGCATCTAAGATTAGAGAATATAAATGCAATACCACCTTTTTCTAATGTGCTAGAATAAGATGCAAGAATAAAATTAGAGATGATGACTCACTTTGGGAGATCTCTAATCACCCTAATAAGCCATAATAATACATATGCCTTCCTTTAAGAAGAAAGAATAATGATAATAGAGGATGGAATCACTTAGGAAATAAGTTATTAGGCTTGGATCAATGGTTTGTTGCATCTCCCCAACCTAGAATCCATCATGATTCACCATAGGAAACCATCATCAATCCTTAACAATGCTAAATCTTGAATGAAAGTGAGCTTGAAGACCTACAAAAACACTATAATTCTTCTCCAAGACTTCAAATTTGCTTGCTACTTGCTCTTGAATGTTCTTGTGAAAATATGCTTGAGTTCTTATGGATGCTTAGATCTTGAATCAATATCCCTAGATGAAAATAATGATTTGAAACCTTATTTATATAGGCACTTCATCTAATTTATTGAATATTAGATCCCAATTTTTGACATCAACCAAAAATTTGAATTAAAAACCTTAATTTCCCACTCAAACCCTAAAAAGGGGCCACACGATACTCATACACCACTTGTGGCATATGGGTCCCACCTAGGTGGTCTCATACACCCAAGGTGGTGTATGAGTCCTGTGACCGACAGATTAGTATGGGTCGATTACACTTGATCCATGAAGAATCGAAGCATAATGAAGCCACTAACGTCAATCTGAATAAGATCAATCAAATGTAAAGTAAACTAAACATTTATTAAAATCAAGCATTCTAAACTATGAAAGCCTTAAATGTTTACTCTAATCCATTCAAAACTTATCCCATTGTGAGAGTGGTGTCGCGATGATGTGGAATGTCGACCCTTTTCCAATCTCGTGGATAAATGAGCTTATTTCCATCCATTTTATTGAAGAAAACTGATGGAATGGTTGTGAGATGTGTATGAAAACATGATTTTAATCTAAATGAGCATGATGCAAGCTAATTTAATATGATTTTATGCTAAAAATGATATAGTTATGCAAAATCTAAGCTATTCTGAAAGGATTCTAAGCTAAAATATTCAAAACCATAATTAATAAACAAACTAAATGGATGCATTACGTGATCATGAAAGCCATTAATGGAAGCTTAAAGCTAATTAGTGCAATTAAAATGAACTAAAAGATGCTAAATGTGTGCTAAATATGATTGTGAGTGTGAGTGATTTTAATAGCACAACTATGATGTTAAAAGATAGATCCATTTGTCTCCAATAGTGACCTATTTATAAGAGAGCAAATAAGAAATGAAGGGTTGAGATTGAAGAATCTAATCAAAAGTCAAGGATGGAGGAAGGATGAAACATGGATCATGGATTCTCATCAATGAATGAGAATTCAAGATGAGATTTAATCAAGGGGTCACATTCCTTAAAAAAAAACACTTTCAACTTGTTCAAGAGGTCACAAGTTAACTTGCACAAGAAGTCACAAGTTAACTTGCACATTAAGCTAAGTAAGTTTGTTGAGAAAAAAAGAATATTCCCCTTTTCCAAATGAGTGAGGAGAGGGAATATTCCAAAGACTATTCTCATGAGCAAGGAAAAGGGATAATTTAGTTAATTAAAACTTAATTAAATTTTGCAAAAGGGGGAGGAATATTCCTTAAGAATATTCCCTTGCAAGTGGGGGGAATTAGATTTAATTGATAATTAAACAATATTAATTATGCAATTAGGGGATTTAGAAGAATTATATTATATTGATTAAATAAAATGTTTTAATGAATGAGGGAAAGGTGGAATGGAATTTAATTAAATACCTTAGGGTTATTTAATTAAATAAGAAGATTTAGGGATTTAAATTAAATAGTTTGATTTATTTAATTTAATAGGACGAAATGTTAGTATGAAAGGAGATGAATTCATCTAATTATATTAATAGATGGAAATGATGCAATTAATTAAATAGCTAGGCTAATTTAATCAATTAAGCGAAAAGAGGATGGGTTTTTGGACAAAATGATGTTAGTTAGCCAATGTGATCCATCGAGACATTTTTAAGTGTACATTTTTCCCCTCTTTGAAGCAATGTACTCATTGTATTGGTTCAAAGACTTAAGTTGATTTTGATGCTGATTTTGTTGTTGATGACAATGTGCAAATGGATATCAATGATCTCTTTGAGATGTTGATAGCCAAGTTAAAGTTGATTGATCTGATTGATTGATTGATAACATTGTTGAGGATTGACAATAATGCAAGGATTGTGTTGAATAACACAAGGATTGCTAGGGAAAGATGTACCCCAATGATGATTAATTTGATCATTTTGATCAAGATTTGCTAGCAAGGCTGGGAACAAAGTCTATTAGATGATTTGATATTGATATGATTAAAATATGGTTGGTTTCTCCCTCGAGAGATCAATTAGGGAATAAAGTGTTTCAATCAGGCTCATGATAGGTGAAAATTAGACTTATGCTTGAGATGCTTGAAATTTTAGGTTGCTTTTGAATCAAAGAGTTGCAACTTTTCAGATTGTTGAGCTAAAGATGATATGAATTCCCCACTATGCCCCAATGGAAGAGGGATTGTTGGCGTGCTAGCTTAGATATTGATGTAGATAGATTTCATGATATATAGAAAGTCATCGACTATGGATAGCCTCATGTATATTTTGATGTAGATCACATAGATTTGATGCTTGGATAGAAATGTTAGTAAAGATAGAAGAATAAGAAGATAAGATGGATAGAAGTAGAAGAATGAAAATGAATGAATTTTGAACATTGATTCAAAAGATTGATTCAAAAATTCCAACAATTCCATGATCCACCGAGACTTTATTAGAGATAGTGATGAGAAATGTATGATGATGATTTTCTCATACCTTGGGATTGGGATTTTCTATCATTCCTTATTATTTGATATAACACATAGATACTATGCATCAAGGTATTGATAACTAGGATGACGTTGTATCTCGTGTAATGGACTTTGAATCAGCAAATAGATAGGATAGTTCTTGTTCACACCTTGACATATGGAAACCTCATTGGAATGTAAGCTAGAAGCTTAGAATATATTGGACCAAAGCATACAAAATAGTCAACAATCTAATCCAAAAAACTTCCCTACATACAACTAAGCAAGTATGCACCAAGATTATTTTACAAGAATACCCGCAAGCATAGAAAATGAAAGATAATGATTGATTCCCCATTCCTTTCTCTCTAAATCATCGAGAGGTCCTCAGAATGGTTCATTAAGATAAATCATAAGAAAAGATCAAAGAAAAACAGTCAGTGTTATCTATATCTCTTGCCAGTTTAATTATAGCTAAGGTGATTTTTGATGCTAATGTTCATTGCAAGAAGGATACATCCTAGGACATGTTGATTAGATGGTTGTTTGATGTAGGATGATGATGAGCTTTATGATAATCCATTGATACAAACTCCATTGAAACATTTACCTATGATTTAGACTTCAGATTTTGACAATTAGGTTCTCACTTTATGACTTGCTATACTTGCTTTCTATTTGTTTTTCCAAAGGTTGAAGGTGATGATCAATTTATTATGGATGGAGGTTTATTACGAGTGAAAGCAAAATGGGATGGATGGTTTTGGAATTTTTGGAATATTTCAATGTTTTTGATATTTTGAAAATGTTTTGAGGCCATTTTTGATCATTTATAAAGTTTATGTGATGTTTTGGTTTTCGATTATTTGAGGCTATTTAGAGTTTTCTGATTTTCCAATGTTTTTTTTTTTCTGTTATCTGAATGTTTTCTGATTTTCTAAGTTTCAACCAAGAACCTAACCTAAAATACCTATCCTAGGCACCTTGGTGGCTGGTCAAAGATGAGCCTTGCCTACATTATACACATAGAGACCACATAGTTTGACTAACTCAACTTATTGAAGATTAGATATAAACAATTGGTGGATATGTCATTTTATTATGACGAACTGCTAAAGGATTGACCTAGAGTATCTCATGGGCTGATCAAAGATAATCCTTTCCTACGTTCAAGCTCATAGACCCATAGTTTGATAAGGTACTATTTTTGTATTTTTGCTATTTGACCTTTTTAGGTTTTTCAATGTGATTTTGAGGTAAACAATACCTAGATCACGATGTCAATGTCACATTGTGAGATATAAGACATAGATCAAGAGTTATTAAAAAAAAAGAGTGAAATAACCTGCCCCTAGTGTCTATAAATGTTTCAAAATGCAATGGATAACCAAGATAGGTAATGTATATGCGAAGAGTTTGACAGAGTTTTAGCATGCTAGATATAGGCTATGGGAATTCAGGAGATAAAAATGGTAAAGAGCTTGTCAAAAGTTTTGCTTGAGTAGTGTTGAAGTATACGCTGAATCTTTGTCAAGATCAAAATAAAGTGGAATATCTAGATAAAAGTGCCACTGTAGTGGTTTTCACTGGAGGATGATTTTTATTTTTACAAATTTCTTGATTTTTTTATTTTTTTGAAGTTTTGGAAGTTTTACCCTCATGTTGAACCACCTGGTGGTACTAATGTAGAGGCCACTATTGTAACATGCTAGTGATATCCTGCTTGAAGAAGCTGCTTTGCTAAGATACAAACACTTGAATACAACCTTGAAGAACTCTGATCTACCTTGTGGATACCAGAGTTAACCTTGTCTATGTACACACATCGTGATAGAGTGCCTTCAAAATCCTTATGATGAAGAGTAGCTTCCAACACATGGTCCATGCGAGAATTGGATATCATAAATGGAGTGTATGGTGTCATGCATGAAGGAATATGAGATGGATTGGTCGATGGTTTGGAACCTTTGACTCTCCAAACTTGGGATGGTGAGCAATGATGGGTGGGAATGAAGGTTTTCATGGAATTAGGACCAACCATTGGATATACTTTATTCCTTGCTTGAAAAGCCTACTTTTGTATTTGAGGACTCTTTTGATGGATATATTTCCCTTTTTTATCTTGCCCCATATTTTTTTGACTAATGGAGTTTTGGAGGGATGATTTTCTTTATTTTGCTTTAGTATCCATTTGTATTCACTTTGTTCCTTTTGCTTGATTTATTAATTTGTTTTGAAGATCTTTTCCTTTCTTTGATAGGAATTCTTCTTTTTATGTTGGTCCCAATTTGTGTATGAGATGATGGGTGAATGAAAACTCATTATATGACTAGTTGTAGCGTTGACTGCATTTTCATCATAATGATCCTTCATGCCCCATATGTTGATCTTTGTTGTAGACAAGATTTCCCTTGGTGTTGTGAATGTATTATTAATACCTAATCCTTTGCCTTGATAATGTATCATTTGATCCATAGCCATTGAATAGGACTTGTCATGAACACATGATATTGCTATGGTTTCCTATTGTTTAGGAATATGAACTATTTGCTCTAGTTCTATGACATTGTTTTCTGTTGATACTGCTTCAAAAGATGTTGATGTTGACTCAAAAGATGTCGATGTTGCACAATCACTATAAGAATCAAGAATCTTGACTATTTCTTGCTCTTGTGTTGGAATATCAAGAGTGGGAGACTCTTATATTAGATGAAGAATGTCTATATGTTTGTTAGAAAGAAACATCTTAGTGGTGATATCAGGGGCATCTTTGGAGTTTAAAATGGTTTGCAAGATTTTCGTTAGCTCTTGGTGAAACTTTGGGGATAGCGGTTCTTGATCCTAACTTGATTCAGAGTAACTTTCATTATCCTCAAGAGCCTCCTCTTGAAATGATCCTTGGGTGGATGATATATCATTGATAAAAGACTCTTCGCAACATTTTGTGGGTATGGGTGCAATAAGGGATATTTCTGGCTCTTTTTGAACTTCTTCAACATGCCCAATCATTGAGTCATATGTGGGAGAGATCACAATTTAATATCCACTTGATGTCATTACGGTATAAAATAGTGCTAAACACTATTAATAGTTTTGGACTTTGTTTTAAAATAGTATCTTGATGTGTGTCTGATTCCTCATGTTGTGATGAATAAATATTTCCCACCATGGTATCATGGGTATTGTTTACATTTTTTGAGGTCAATTCCTTTCCTAAATCTTTTTCTTTTGTATGGTGAGGCATAGGGTTTGTGTAAATTTTTAGATTTTCATGCCCCGATTTTTGATCAAGATGAATGTCTCCTTGTTCAATAAGATCTTCTATTAGATGTTTGATTTTAAACCTTTTTTGTGTGTTATGACCTTTCTATTGGTGAAATTCACAAAAATGATCTTCTATATAGATGTGAGGTTTGACTTGTGGCTATTGATAGTTTGAGAAATCTGGGAGTGTGATAAGATTATATTTTTTCAACCTCTTCAACACATCCTCCATAGGTTCCCCTAAGGAAGTGAATTGTTGTTTAGGAGCACTGTTTATTCTTTGTTGTCCACATTGAGTGTTTGTAGCATTGATCATTGGTTGATTTTTTGGTGGTTGCACATATAGTTGTTGTGTGTTCATGGGTTGGGTGTTTTCCTATCTAGGATCAATTAAGACCACCTTTGTATCAACAACACCATCATTATTTATATTTTTGTTCTTGGCCCAATAGCGGTGCTTGTCATTAAAACTAGTGGATGAGCAATTGTCTCTATATACTTGTGTGTTTCCCTATGAGATTAGGGCTCTCTCGATGTTAAGGGATCTAGGGACAAGCTCATCATAAGAGTTAATGCATTGCATCTTCAAGTGGCAGGATAGATCTGGATCAATATCTTATATGATAATCCCCACTTATTCATTGGGAATGGTCAACTTTCTCTTACTAGCTTTTTGCCTCCATCATTGCAAGAAATTGGTGAAGGATTCTCCTTTGTTCTTCTTGAGTGTGTATAACTCTTCTAAGCTCACATCCATGTCAAGATTGAATAAGTGATCTATGAATCTATCGATGATTTCTTGGAAGGTTTTGATGCTTGGAGGTAACTATGAAAACCAGTCCATGGCGGGATTTGTTAAACTTTATGGGAAGAGATGCATTAAGTAGGAATCATTATAGGCCACCTCCATGCACATGACATTGAATTCCTTGACATGGTCCACAAGATTTCCTCTCCCTTTGTATTTATCAAATTTGGGAACCTCAAAACTAGGAGGAAAAAGTACCATTATGATGTTTTGATCGAATGGATAAGGACACAGGTTTTGTTGTGTATGGGGCTTCTTCATTTTTCCCATTCGGAAATCCTACATTTCTTGTGATAATTCCTTAAGTTACGATGCTATATCATCTTATGGATTTAGTGGAGGAACAATTGTTGTGTATTGTGGGATGGCAGATGGGTTCTACATGGGATTCTAATATGATGAGGTGTTGTATGGTGTGTATGGTGGCATAGGATATTGTGAAGGTGATTGTGGTGGAGGTGTATATGTTCCCAACGTGTTTGGTTTGATGATGTTTTGTTGAGGGTTATAGTATTATAAACCATGCTATTTTTGTTGTGCAAGCATTTGTTGTTGTTGGGAATATTTTTGAGCAAGCAATGCTTGGTGTTGGGCTTGTTGTTGTGCGGCTAAGGTGGCTTGTTGGGATTATTGTTGTTGTTGTGCTACAAATGCGGCTTGCTGGAATTGCTATTGTTATTGTGCTGATAAGGTGACTTGTTGAGCTTACTATTGTTGTTGCACTACTAAGGATGCTTGTTGTTGTTGATGTTGTTGTTGTGCTACTAAGGTTTCTTGATGTTGTTTTTGTGCTACTAAGGCTCCTTGATGTTGTTGTTGTGCTACTAAGGTTGCTTGTTATTGTTATTGTGCTGCTAAGGCTACTTGCTATTGTTTTTGTTGTTGGATTGCTTGATGATAAGCCTGTTGTGCTTGTTGTAAGGATGGGGCATGTGCTTGCAATTTAGGATGAGTTAGTTGTTGGGATATATGCAATGGGTTTTGGGTTTTTATGTTTTGGTTTGGTTTTGGGTTCTTGATGAGAGGTTGGGGGTCCCCTTGGTTTAACATTCCTTGTAAGATAGTGGATTGAGGTGGAGTAATGTAAGGTTGAGGTCTGATTTGATTTTACATGACATGGGGGACCAAGGGGAAAGGTGATGTTGGTGTCATTGGGTATGGAAATGTTAAGGGCACATTAGGACCTTGAGTCCATTGATTGAAAGGATTCCCTTGATCGATGCTTTGGGGATTTCCTTGTGTTTGGGATGCAGTCAAGGTATTTTCTTGGTTGATGGGGTTCGTAACCAAGGTGTTGTTTTGATTTGGGTTGATGATAGATGGGTTTGATGTGGATGATGGATTAAATTGAATAAGCTTGGGTAACCAATTGTTTTGATGTTTCAATGGGGTTGTTGGAACCACTTGCTAAGGGTTTCCCTTGTGTGAGGGTGTTATCTTGCTCTTGTTGTCCTATTTGAGGCACTTGGTTCACATTACTTTTTGTAACATTGGGCACACTTAGGGTATTTGGGGTGATGGATGAAGATGGTTGTGCTCAAAATTTTGAGATCATTGTGGTGTCATGGAATGTAAGTTGTTTTCCAAATTTTGGTGTCCAACTTGTGCTTTTGGGAAGGTTGGTGGTTAATGGAATGGTCATCTTGTGAATACCCAAAGTTGTGTCTGTTCCTAGACATGAAGTGAGACAAGGTTAGTTCCTAGCCTAGTTGCAAGACTAGATGTTAAGGGTTGACTTGGCACAAGGGATGGAGTTGGTTGAATTGTAGATGAAGTAAAGTCTTGTGTTAATGATTGTGCAAAAAAATATGGGGAAATTGGAGCCACATTCTCTAAGGCTTGATGTTCCATGATTTCTTCCCTAGTAAGTCCAAATGGATTGTTTATGACATTTTCTATCTCATACGACCCTGATGGAGATAAGGGTTGTTGTGACAGGATAAATTGACTTCTTGGATCAGATTCTTGAGGATTGGGATCACTTGAGGTGAATGTGACTTTGGTTTTCTCTATGATTCTCTTGTGATCTTGCCTTTACCATAAATTTTGAGTTACCTTTGGGAGAGTTATGTTGATATTTGTAATGTTTGAACTCTCTAGTTGACTCAAATCTAGGTAAAAGGGATGCTCTAAGTATTCTTGGAGAAATGATGATAATGGGAGATGAAAAAGGGGATGAGGTGGAAAGTGATCTTTGCAAATGTTTTGGGATAACACTTTTGACTTAAGAGTTTGATGTTTGATGTTTGATAAAGGATGTTTATCGACATGGAAATCTTTAGGGTAGACTCGTGGCCTTCAAGATAAACTAGTTCAAAGATGATAACTAAATTAACCAAATTCATGGAAAAGGATTCATTTCACATACAAAGTAACTAAGTTAGGGGTTGGTTTGATAGATTCCCAAGTCCAAAAGTGTTGGTGAATTAATTTTTTTTGCAAATTTTGGTGAAGTGAAGGATGACATTTGATAGAGGGGTGATTAATCAAGGTAGCAATCTAACCACATCAACTTGGATGAGTCATATCATAGGGTGTTTCCAAGTACCATACCATATAGTGATAGAAATTTTATGAGAATGGGAGAAAAAATATGAATTCAATGCAACGGTGTCAAAATTGGATCTCTCTAGCCCTCGGTATACTAGTTTGAGTGAAAAAGGAACTTTTAACCCTAATATGCAAATGGCCTAATTTGAACATATATTAGAGTAAAAGGTGAAGTATTTTATAATAATTTTGTCTTTTACTTTCTTGAAGCTTGATTTTGGTGGAGAGTGAGTGATAATGCCAAGCGTACAAGCATACATGCCCCTGAGACTTGATAAACTACGTGAGGAGGTAGCACGAGGCGACCTTCAACATTCGGTGAGTGGATTCTTCCCTACCTTAGTTTTGTTTTTACACATTTATCTTATGTTTTATGCATTTCTAGATAGATTTAGGACCTTGGAAGAAAAAATCACAAAGCATCCCCTCTTTTTGCAAAGTGTCCCGTCTCTTCACAGAGTGTCCCACTTTTTCACGAAGTTTCCCATTTTTTTCGTGAAGTGTTCTACTTTTTTGCAAAGTGTCCCAGAAAGGGAATAAAGTGCCTTGGACCCTTAGAAACTACCCTAGAGAAAATTTAGCACACTCTTTGACTGTAGATGTATAGATTTAAGATTTTAGAATTCTTATAGGATATATTTTTTCTTTTTTTGGTTATATTCCACTACGATGATGACAACATCTCAATAGTAGACTTTTCTATTGATTACAAGACCTTGTCATGACACTATCAGAGGAGGATACATGGATTTTATAGGCTACTAGGATATATTGGGAATACCTCATGCCTCCCATGAGGTACCATGATGCCATGCTAATGGCACTAGCAAATAGGTGGGATGCATACACTTGCACCTTTCTTCTACCAACCAGAGAGATGACGATCACTCTAGAGGATGTGCACTACATTCTTGGAGTTCCAATTTGAGGCAAGATAATCCATTTCATAGAGGACTATACATATTGATAGATGCATGTAGATATAGGGTACTGTCTTGGAGGACTAGTTTGAGATGATATTGTGGGGCCATGTATTGAGATATAGTGAATACTCTATGCATGATCACCACTTTTGAGATCAATTATGATTTTCATTGTAGGACTAGTACTAGTCCCAGATGGATGGGGAGCACACTTGGATGAAGGCCTGGTTCACATGATATGGGAGATGGAGCATTACGATACAATCTACACATGGGGTCACAACATGCTTACAAATATGTACTATGATTTAAGATGATTCACTTATCATGAGGTTGAGAGCATGGTGCATTGTACACTTCTACAAGTTTAGTGTCTAGAGCATATCACATGCACCAGGATGATAGGATTTCCATCTATATGCATCGTGGGATATCTATGCTCCTTCAATTATCCACTAAGACGAGTGTGGAAGAATGGAGATTTGCATTTCTAGAGAGTTAGATTTGACTAACTAAATTAGGAGGAGATCTTGTGGAGATCCTACCAACTGATACCATAGTGGCTAGATGAGACCCAAAAATTGAGGAGGATGTAGAGGGATAGGTTTTTATTGGGGAATCATGATTACATAGTAAGATTATTCTACTAAGATCATGTAATGAGACAGTTTGGATAGGTATAGGTGCCACTAGCAACATGGCCATTTTATAGGCAATCAATGCAGAGTGCTTGAAGGCCAAGAGATACAAGACGACTGATAGTGGATGATGTTGTATTTAGTGAATTAGACGATTCAGATCTCAACATGCCACTAGTATTTAGCATTGATGATGTCAATGCTATAGATTTATATGAGGAGTGGTGACCCGCAACACGAACAGCTCTAGTATTTCCTATGGATTAGCCTATAGGATTTGTGGGGCCTTTTTTGGATTAGAGGGATGAGGAGGAGATGGGTGAGGATATAGGGGTCAAGGAAGCAAAGCTATTTGTGGATGAGGTAGAGGAGGACTATGATGAGGAGGTAGACTCATACTATGAGGAGGAAGAAGAGGATGAGGATGAGGAGGACGAGGATGAGGAGAATGAGGATGAGGAGAATGAGGATGAGGACAAGGAGGATGAGGACGAGGACAAGGAGGATGAGGAAGAGGATGAGGACGGGTGCTAGTTGATGAGTGAGGGAAGTGACATAGTAGATGAGGGTCCAGTCACCCATGAGTGGAGAGATTCAGCTCCCACCCGTGTTACTAGATCATAGTCAACAGCTGTAGCACACGCAAGAACTTATGAGCATGGAGAGGCTAGCACATCTTATATTCCTCTTGCATAAGATGAGGTTATTTTTACACAACCAGTCAGAGATTTAGGTGATGATATATTATTTATGATTATGATTATTCTTTCATGATTACGATTTTGATTTATATATATATATATCATGATGTGTACTGATTAGCTTTATGATTTCTATCTTGTAGGGTATGTGAGAGAGTTGCATAATCTCTACCAACATGTGGCCATAGAGATAGTACCTATTTTAGTCAAAGATGAGGCTATCAACACAAACTACATGCCTCCACCTATCATGGAGGAGCATCCAAAGTTTTTCAAGCCTTTTTCTAGGCTGAGAGGAGCATACGAGGGTGCTACTAGATGCGTTGAGCGAGTTGAGGGTGATTTGTCAGCACTACAAGCTTCCTATGAGGAGCTTTGTTCATATCGAGATCTGATGGAGGTCGAGATACTTCATGCAGTGGTTTCCAAGCTATAGGAAGATAGAGACCACATAGAGAGAGCATGCCTAAAGGCTATCATATGGGATGTCATAGTTGTTGGACAAGTAGGGGGCCTACAGTATGCATTGGATTCTCTTATTAGTTCATGATTGCATACTATCATCTCTTGATAGACCGTCTCTCGATGGATGCAATCACCAAGTCCCAAGGAATAAGGTAGCCACATGCCACACTAGCATTGTATATTATATGAAATCTATGTTAGGGTTTAGGAAAATTGGAGCAATAAACATTAACAATTATATGTAGATTAAATAACCCAAAAATAACAATGAATAATAACACAAAAGAGATCAACACAAAAAATTAATGTCATTCACCCAATATGGGTTACATCCATAGAAACTCAGCCACCCAATAATTTTATTATCGAGTGCAAAACAAATTACAATCTCATGAATTCCATACCATAAGATACATCCCGACTGTGCTTATAACAAGCTTTTTGGAAGCTTCTATAATTAGGATTTTACAAAGTCATTTTTCCACTTGATGTGCAGTATTTGCATGATTAGTCACCACATATAAACAATGTATTTTAAAACTTATGTGATATATATATGATCATTTAAGTTTTATTGTTTATGCTTATGTGTTTTAGTTAGATGACAATGTGATTTATCAAATAATCTTTGTAATAATATTTAATAAATGTCTCCATGACCTAACATGTTTTATGTGATCTAATTAAAGCTATCTTAGTTTTCTCTTAGATGCAACATTATGATTAAGTATGTTATGCTAAATTAAATGCACCTATGATCTAATTAAAGAACATTAAATGCATATAAGGATCTAATCTAACACAACATACAAGATTAATTTGAATAGAATGAAACCTAAAGTAACCATCTAAAATTAACTTAAACAATTACTTTATTATTCAAGACACACAAATGATTTTTTTTCAAGAATGAAGCAATGTGGGAGAACATAGAATTTCATCTACTAACTCTAACAACACTACTTTATTATTCATACTATTCAAGAAGATTAGATATAATACTGGCACAAATGTCAGGCATTAATAGGTTATTTAAGAGGTGTACCATCTGTTTCTATTAATGTGTATGTTCTAGAATCATAACTGTCATCAATTATGTATAGTCCTAACCAATTAGGGTTAAACTTTCCTTTTCATTTGGGGTGGCATTGATGTTACATTGATTCTCAAATAACACCAAATCACCTTTAGTAAGTGCATGAGGGATGACGTTATCATTGTAACTACATTGCATTCGTTTGGAGTAAGCTTGGAGATGCTCAAGAGAATTAATGCACTTTTCATCAAGCATTTCAAGCTGATGCAATCATTGTTCTTTATAAGTATTGTCATCAATAAGTGCTTAAAGAGAAATTCTTAATGAAGAAATCTCTAACTCCAAGGGAATTATCGCCTCAACACCATAGACAAGGTTATAAGGAGTATTTCTAGTTGATGTTCTAATACTAGTATGGTAAGCCCATAACACATATGTCAATTGTGTGTGTCAATCCTTATTATGTTTTCTTAGTTTCTTCCTTAAGATTTGTTCAAGAGTCTTATTAGTTGATTTAACTTGACCAATATATTGCAGGTAGTAGGGCATTGAAAAATGATGTTGTATGTTAAGAATTTCTACTAACTTCTTCACGTCATTTTTCTTAAATGGTTCCCCATTGCTCAAAACCAATGCACAAGGGAGTCCATAGTAAGCAATAATGCATTCTAATATGAAACGACATATTACATCAGGATTTTTTGAATGAAGGGGACTGGCTTCTACCCATTTTGTGAAATAGGCTATTGCAATAATTAAGAATGTATGTCCGGTGGAGGAAGGTGGTGATATTTTTCTAATAATATCCAAACCCCATATCAAAAATGGCCAAATAGGCACTTGGGCACAAAGTTCGGAAGCAAAAGCATGAATTAAATTGATATGATCTTGACATTTGTGATATTTCTTAATGTATTCAAAGGAATCTTATTCCATATTCCTCCAATAGTATCCTATGCATACTAACTTTTGAACAAATGATCTTCCTCCAAAATGGCCTCCACAAGAACCTACATGAGCTTCCTCAAGTGCTATTGGGATTTCAAATTGTTTAAGGAATCTAAGTAAAAGACCATCAAAGGACCTTTGAGACAACATGCCAACAAGGATTATATATTTAAACACAATTTTTCAAAGGTGGGCTTGAATATTCTTAGTTGTCAGCTCAAGAAAGGTACCTTCTTTTAAATAATTAAATATTAGTGCATATCATTCACTAGATATTTCTAGGGTGTTTGATAACAATTCTTCGACTTTAAATTCTATTGATCGTTTCATAATTGTATGTATAATGAATGTGAAATATTTTGAAGGATCTTGAGGAGATATTTAAAGGAAGCCACACTCACCATTGCATCTGCATGTCGATTATCTTTACATGGGATGTTATCAATGGTAAATGAATAAAATATTTCTAACAAATTCATTATGAGATCCTTGTATTTTGATAATTTTTCATGTTTCACTTGATATGTTTCATTTATT
Source organism: Sequoia sempervirens (assembly GCA_007258455.2). Classification (NCBI taxonomy): domain Eukaryota; kingdom Viridiplantae; phylum Streptophyta; class Pinopsida; order Cupressales; family Cupressaceae; genus Sequoia; species Sequoia sempervirens. The sequence continues at coordinate 22,600,010 of VDFB02000019.1, forward strand.
TGCTTAATGACTAATTGCAAATCACCGATGTCTTTATGTCTCGGGCTCCTAGAATTAAATTGGTGCATAATCCAACAATTAACATTTCATACTCTACTGTGTTGTTCGTGCATAGTAAGTTTAAGTGATAAGATAAGGGAATATGCTCTCCTTTAGGCGGGACTATTATAACCCCCATGTCAGAGCCTATTCTATACTTAGAGCCGTCAAAGTATAACTCCCATGTACTAGGTTCAATAGTCAACACATTATCATTATGAAATGAATCATTATTAGGTAATTCAAGGGGAGAGGGAACATCAGCTAATTGGTTGGTAAAAGCTTGTCCTTTAATTTCCTTATTTGAGAAAAAATTAAGGTCAAACTTGGTTAACAACATAACCCACTTAGCTAGGTGTCCCAAAAAATCTGCTCTAGTGAAAAGATGTTTTAAAGGATCGAATTTCATCATCACATGTATTTCAGCTTTCAATAAGTAATGTTACAATTTACTAGTAGCAAATACAAGAGCCAAACATTGTTCTTCTATCCTTGTGTATCGTGTTTCATAATCAATTAGAGTCTGGATAATGTAATAAACAAGATGTTCTTTACCATTTTCATATTGTTGAGCCAACAATGCTGTGAGAGCATGAGTCGATGTTGTTATATAAAGCATGAATAGTTTTTCTTGCATAGTAGGTTGTAAATTAGGTGGAGTATCAAGGTAATATTTCAAACTCTCAAAATCCTATTTACAATCCTTATTCCAATTAAATTGAACGTCTTTATTAAGATGTGTAAATGGTAATGTTCGGTCTGCTAGGGATGCTACAAAATGATATATAGCTTGATTTCTGCCTAGTAAAGTGCACAATTTTGAAATGTTTCTAGGAGGTGGCATGTTAACTACAACATCAATTTTCTTTGTGTCCACCTCAATGCCTTTGTGAGATACTATAAAACCTAAAAAATTTCCACTATCTACACCAAAGACACTTTTTTAGGTTTGATATTGTGTTATATTTTCACATTCGGTCAAATATTTTTTGAATAATACTCACATTTTCTTGTCGGGTTAAAGGTTTGGCTAGAATATCATCAAAATAATCTTCCAAAATATTATGTAATCATGAAATATCAATTTCATATCTCGTTGATATGTTGCACCTGCATTCTTCAATCCAAAAGGCATGACTACCCAACAAAATGTTCCCCAAGCCTTAGTAAATGTTGTTTTGTATTGATCTTGAGGGTTGATAAAGATTTGATTATGTTCATAAAATCCATTCATGAATGACAAAAAATCATGTCTCATAGTTGAGTCCACTATCATATCAATATTAGGAAGGGGAAAATAATCTTTTAAAGATGATTTATTTAAATCACGAAAGTCCGTACACATCCTAATATGATTATCAGGGTTTGCTACTACAATGATGTTCAAGATCCAAGGAGAATAATATATAGGTCGTATAAAACCAGCTTTGAAAATTTTCTCAATCTCAGCCTTAACTAATAAGGCTATCTTAGGATTCATATTTCCTATCTTTTGTCTAATTGGTTTAGCATTTTCTTCAAGGACTATGTTGTGTGTCACTATCTTAGCATCAATTCTCGGCATATTTGAATAATTCCAAGATTTTTTTTGAGAAATTCATGAAGTAAAGTTGCATGGTCTTATTGTTCATCTTCATCAAGGAACTTTCCTATCTTAATCACTTTCTCCTCATTAATGATATCCATTGATATGTTAATTGTATCTCCCAAAGGGAGTGTTGTTTGTTTCAGGAATTCAATATTGTACTCTTTGTTTCTTTATCGATCTCATTACAAGTTCCTTTTCTTTATCCTTTTGCTTAGCACTAATCATATCATATGTGACCCATTTATTTCTCAGAGTAAATGGCTTACCATAAACTCCTAACATTTCTTTCAAGGCTTCATCATCTTCAAAGTATTCCAATAATGCTTCACAATTTGTATCAATCAATTTAGGATGCTTCAAGGCGAGAGTTGTTTTATGGTTACACATAGTGGTGTTGATGTTTAACGAAGGTATTTTCTTTGCTTGCATTATCTTAGAGGGACAATATCCCAAACCACGTTTTTTTTCTTATGTGTTAGGTTCTATAGGAACACAAATGCCTTGGTCTTTCTTACCAAATCCTTTTCCACTATAAAAAAGTTGTTTCATGTAGTTAAGTGATGCAGTAGCATGTTGTGAGGATAGGTGGAAACAGTGGCATCATAACATTGAACATATGGGGACATACGAGAATGAGATACGATTGCTAGAGTTCCTTTCCTAGCGCCTCAGCTATTATGAATGTGTACTCTAATTTGTATGTTTGAGTGAACAGGTACAGGACATTGACTCCACCTGGATTCATAGGTTTGAGCGTGTCCACTACCCAACAATAATGTTGATTGGGAGATAGTAATGGGTTACCTAGTCAAACCTTTACCCTAGTACAGTGTGTCATCAGTCCATGTATTGGTCATATTCTTTATCCACATTTGTCTTGCTATTTTATTTATTGTGCAAGGCTTAATTGTGAGGATTAAATTATATGTTATGATTGAGTATTTAATTAATTTGTATTATTAATGTGGAGACTTTATAATACATAAATTAATTAATTAAATTTATGTTATAAAGTAGTTTTAATTATTAGATTAAATGTGAATTAAAATAAATAAGTTATTTAAATGTGATTTGAAATAAATAAATTATTTTAATTCCAAATGCATGATTATTGGGAAAAGATCTTGGAAATATCTTAGTTGTTGAAGAAAAGATATTTGTTTGTGTTAACTAGAAGTTAGAAGGTTTTATTTTCTAATTGTTTTAAAATTGATTTCTGGAGAGATTGATTGAAATTGGGGAAAAGAAAAGGAATTTGTTTTCATGGGAAAAAGGGAGAGGATTTGAAAAGGGTAGAATGGTTTTGAGGTTTGAGGAAATTGTTAATGTTAGAAGCTCTCTGATGATTTTAGGAATCTAGTTTTGTTGTATTCTTGGTTCTGGACTATTTTTATTCTCTGGGAAGTGGCAATTCTTCTGGAAGAAGCTTTGGAAAAGTTGGAGGTTTAAGAGAAGCTTGGCATAAAACTTCGAATCAACAATTCTTCTGGAATAGGTTCTTTATTGTTTTGTGAATTTAATTTCAAAGATATATTTATTATTTTTATTTTACAAATTGGAAAGGTTTTCTGTAGAATAGGATTTCTTTTATTGTAGAAGCTTTTTGTTTTAAAAGATTGTTATGAAAGTTTATAGTCTCTGTAGAAAATATATTTTAGATCCTTTGGTTAAATGGTGTTTTAAAAATGGATTTATACATAAGGAAATTATAGTTAAATTGTTGAACCTCTGTTGAATTTAAAACAAAACTGTAAAAAAAATTCTTTTTGTGAAAGTTGGAAATATTCTCTGTAGAAAATTTGTTGACAGCCTCTGTGTGTTAATTTTCCATCAATATTTTAGTCCCTCCAAAGAAAAACTCTATAGTGAAATCAGAGAGCCTTATAGAAAATTATTGTTAAACAATACAAAATACAAAAGAAAAAAATAGAGGAAATAGAAAGCCTATGTTAGTATATTTGAGAAAATTGAAATTCTCTAGTGGATTTGAGAAAAATTAAAACCTTTGTAAATTTGTGAATTTTTCTTGTAGAATTTTTTTTATGAATAACTTCCTGTAGGAAAAAAAATTGTAAAAAAATAGTAGAGAGAGAAAGTTACTAAATTAATCATAACTAAAAATTTATGAACTGAGTATGGCTGATTTTTTATATGTTTTAGAAGACTTGGTGGCGCACCTTCAGTAAAAATTTCAAAGAAACCTAGATCCAAAATCGAAATTTATTAAAGTTGCAACAGACTGGTATTTAAATAATATATTTAAATGTATTTTTAAATAGGTGCATGCACATGCACAATTTAGATATATTAATATGAAATATTTTATCAAAAAGAATTGATGTTTATTATTATGTGTGATTGAGTAAATTGGAGTTAAACAACTAGTTTTAATTTCCTTATGGTTTGTAAGTGGAAGTATACTTAAGTTGGAGTATTTCAAGCAAGTATTATTATTTTATTTAAAAAGGATATTTATTTAGATGGTTATTATTTCTTTAGGTGCATGCAAGCACGATTAGTTAAATTTAAAATGACTGATTATTTTAATTGAGGAAATTGAGTTAATTAATGAGTAGTTGTGAAACTAAAAGTTAAACATTTAGTTTTTATTTTGTGGTTGATTTATTAATTAGAATTAAGCTTAAATGATGTATTTTAAATATTGGATATTGATCTATTGTATTGAGGAAATCCAAATAGTAGCGATTTTAATTACATGTATTTCTGTAATTGTGAATTGGGGGGATATTTGTGGTTGAGAAAGTGTAAGCCTTCCAGTGATAGTAATTGTGAAAGGGTTGTGTCTATTATTGACCCTTTGAGATTTTCTTGGGTAGTGCACATATTTGGGATTCAGTATTGGACATCTGTAGGGATGTGTTACCTCTTTTGTTATGATGGTTATTTGTTATTATTTTTAGTGCACTATCTACCCTTGGGTGTGGAATAAGTTATTGTGTTGTCGATAGGGGAATGGGTAGCTTAATACATTTAACTTAATAATTTAGCCTCACTCATTGGCTCAAGGTCTTGTGTTAGACTTGAGATGAGTCAGAAAGGCCCAGAATTACAAGATCATTATCTTGTATTCTCAAAAGATAATTGATTCCATAGTGGTGTGCATGTGGGGCCGAAGTTCATGAGAGGTTACCAGGATAACCCAGGATGGGGGTCGAGACCTAGGAAGATCTCCTTAGGATAACCAGTGCAACCTTTTTGATGAACTCCTCCTATGACAATAGCTGGTTTGTATTATACAGTGGTTGTTCTTGATTTAGTGATTCTGGAAGCAATATAACCTTATGTTTTGTGTTTACTGGTACATTGTTGTTTTGTATATTGCCTATGTCTAGAGGTAGTAGGTTTGTCTTGGTTACCTTTTACTATCTCCTAGCACAGGGGTTGGTCCTACAGGTACCACATGGCTGGGTGGATCATGTACCTTACACTATTGGGCTTTCTCTACATGTTGGTGATGGCAAGATCTTCTAGTTCAGAGAGCTCGTGTATTTCTATGGATTTGTACTTCTCTTATATTCATTGTAACAGTGAGACACTATGTATTTTTATTCCTCATTTGTAATTGAGGAGGATCCATGTGTTTGTAACTGTATCATTTGTATGATCTATTCATTCTTGGATTATAATTGTAATTATAATTTAATATGGTGTTGTATCTATGGAAATATGTTCATTACATTTTCATGTTTAATTTATTATGCAATGGGTTAATGCTTTGATGTATGTGATTTATCATGAGTTAATTTCATATGCTATGGTTAGATTAATTTTGTAAGTTTTGGGATTCACATGTAGATGCGTTGCATGGCCTAGAGGATGTATGTGTTTAGAGTAGATTACTTTACTTGTTATTGTTGCTCCTTTTAAGAAAAAAAATTAGTTTGGCTTCTGTAGTGTTGCATCGTCCTCTAGGTTGTGGGACGGGGCATTACACTTGGTATCAGAGCCCGAGTTCAAACACTGGATACTCTAGTTTCACATTGGCCCATTAGGCTATCCTTGCTCTTTGTACTCTTATGTGTGTATTCTTCCCTTTGTTTTACCTTGACTATATTGAGTGGTTTATGTTTAGGGTCAACCTAGTTACCCTAAAGGTAGATAAGAGATCTTCTTCTCTTTTCTTTTTTTCCTATTATAGATGACTAAATAGTTGTTAATTGTGTTGGAAATAAAAATGGGATGCTCTATTTTAAATATGCTAGTTTGTATTTATGACATGGAGTAGTGTGGAGGTTTAACCACTCTTTTGAATAAAAGATAAATGTTTTTCTATTCTGAATAGTGAAATATGGATTTATGTTGGGTGTATTGCAAGAAAGGCTAATGATGAGTTATAGATATATGTGATGATATGAATCATATGGTTTATGGAAGTAAATTTTATTATGGAATTATGTATGTAATTGTATTCTCCCTTGTAAATGTGAGAAACCAGTGAATGTACATTGATTGAGTGTTGTGAATAACTTGTACTTGTTTTGTGTGCCCATGGGATGGTGATACTGTGTACCCATCCATGAGGAATATGTTGTATTTTTTTGTGGGATTAGCCATAACATTTTGTGTGTTTGAATGTTTGTTACCTTATTGAGGGCCAACCCACGTGTGGTTGAAATTTATATATGTAAGAGTAGCCAAAAAGATAGTTTCATAGATTCTTTTATTTTGGTTCTCTAGCCCCTCAATCCATTAAGGGATAGTAGTAGCCACTAATTTTCTTGGGTGGAGTATGCAGCGTACGCACATTGTGATGTAGAGAAATCTTAGCTCAACTGATCTTGAGGAAATGTACCCGCTACTTTCCCTTATGATGGATCAAGGTACTTGATCCATATGTATTAGCCTAATCCCCATAGTTTTGAGTACTGTAGCATTGGTTTGTTAGTATATGCCTA